>JAMAKP010000083.1:0-38632 GCA_023628455.1 Chaetomiaceae sp. B2702
GGGGGTGGTGGTTGTTTGCGGGCAACTGAATGCACAGGAGACACCAGACCAGACTAGGGCGTTTGGGCCTTCAGCCGGTCTGCCGCAAGCTGAGCTTCTTTGCATATCTCGCCGGCACAGTCCAGCATTGCGGACGGAGCATGTCATGAGTTGAACAATCCAGTCATTCCTGAAACTGCCATTTCTGGGGGCGGACCTCTCCCCACCCCCAGCACTCCATCTTCTCAGGCATACTGTGATTTCGCTCCTCACGACCTCAATATCGATGCGAGAATTCGGGACTGGGAAACCACGTAGGAAGCGAGCGGGTTCAAGCACGCTAAACATTGCCAGAGCACTTGGCAAACGGCACCCTGGTGTCTTCCCGTCTCGGAGCGAGTCTGAAGGCTTGTCGCAAACGGTAAGGACTCACGTCAAAGTTTGACGGGCGCCGGCAACTGAACCGCACAGTGACGAGAGCCAAGCACGCCTAACGGAGAGCTAAGGGCCCGGGAAGCTGGGGTGCCGAGGCGGCTGGCTGGCTGTGGCACGCCCCGAAAGCACGCGTTGAAATTCATTCATGCATTTTCTGTCCCAGTTCCAGATCAGCATTCTGTATTACGTGCTGGCTGCAGCAGGATTCATCAAAACCGATGGGCAAACGGGATTTCCGAAACCTCAACCAGGCGTGGCTGCGGCATGGCGTGCGCCGATCGACAGGGCTGGTCCCGGATGACGGTGACAAACGCCGAACCCTGCCCTGGGCAGTTGATCGACCATTTTGCCTGATGTTGAGCGGCGACGTTGCGGAGGATCGACTTTTGGCTTGCCTTTTAGTCGGTAAAGCAAACGGCGGCATGGCCCTCAACTGTGCATCTGTACGCGTTTCTAGTGTCAGCAAAAAGCCTATGGTGATTTTGCAAGCAGTATTGCGGCACACACATACGCAATAAATGGGCCACTGTGCCGTGGAGGCATGATGTTTGCCTGTGGCACCCATGCAACTGGGCACAAGGACAGAGAGATTTGACAAACTGACGCGGTTGTCAGCAGCCTATGATCGTCAGGTGAGAAAAACAAGCTGGTTTCTTTGAGGCTTGCATCCTTCTTTTGGCGCCACCAATTGGGATGCGATTTTGGACAGCTGATTTGCGACATGGCGGCAGGTCGCCGCCAACCTTGCCAATCGCTTCAACCTCAAGCTTTTCCCCCGCAATGGGGCGCCGCCCTTGGTGTGGTCGGCGTGGTCAGCATGGTGACTGCCAAGGTCTCCTCGCAACGGCCTGGCGACTTTTAGCGTGCTGACCAGGTGTGCGCCACCGGCACTGGATGGCCGGGGGCGAGTCCGGGTGGCCCACGACCAGATCGGCTCGTGCGCTTCTGCCGGTCGCTAACATTGCAGCACGCTAGGAAGTAGTGAGGGCCGACGCAAGTCATGCGGTCTTCGATGACGGAATGGGATAGACGCCTTCGTGGTTTTGGTCAAAAGACATAACTCTCAGGAACCAACGCCGTCATTGTTCCTTCGGGAAAAGTGTCTGACGGACCGAACAGAAGAAAAAAGGGACAAAGTGTTGCGAATCCGAGCCGCAACAATTCCAAGGGGCACGTGAGGACGGTTAAGTCTTTGTTCTGGCAACAATGTCGCCGGCAGCAGCGCTGTTGTCGCTGTGTTTTTGACTGGAAAAGTCAACTGGCAATCCACCTGATGCATGACTGCGGAGACTTTCGGCCCGATCCCTCAACCGCTTCTGGGACCGCATGATCCTTCGACACGGATGCGGTGGTTTACCCCAACTCGGGCGGTGAGGCACATGCTACGGTTGCTGCGCGGCGGCCGATGTTACGCTTGGTGCTTGGTAGGAATCCAGCATCCAAAAGTACCACGCAAAGGTCGCGTCGACGAAACGGCCCGGTTCCGGAACGATTGTGGAGGCAACTGGGCTGAACAGAGCAGCACATGGGCGACTTGTCAGCGGTTCCGCGTCGTTCCCATCCATCATCTCGGATGCATCGAGGGGAGAGAAGTTTGCAGCGTCTAGAATTAGAAACGAGGGCTTCGGCTCGTGATCATGGCGGTTTCCGTTATAGAAAACCTGGTTGGTTTGTTGTGGTTGGAGAATGGCAGGTTGGAGCGTCTCCCCAAGGTGGGGCGCGCTCGGAGACGGCGTTGGGGTCCACACCCTGCATCTCAAGCAGAAATCTGGGACAGGGCATGATCGAGAAAAGCCCAGCCAGTCTGGTTGTCACGGGCTGAACAGCGGGGAAACGCAAACAGCGTGAGCAAGGCCAAAACTAGAGGATCGATCCGATGTGCACCTTCCAGGGCTCGGCCGGGGTAGTGGGTCCTATCTTTCTTGGGTTAGGTGGGGAGGAGAGAAGGAACCCAAAATCCCCAGCGTTTTCGGCCAATTGGGGAGACCGCGAGCAAGCAATCTGGGCCCAGGACAGCCACACATGTCACCAATGCATGTAGAGGAGGGGTTCTTTCCCTAGACACAACCACCCATGTGTGGAAAAACCGCTGGCGGCATGGCAACAACAGACAAACCACGAAGAAGAAACGATGCTTCCAAAGTTCCACTGGGCAAGGCGCCATGAATCTGTGGGCCCCGAAGTTAGCGGGCCCAGACATGCGATAGACCCCCAGAAAAGGACCGTTTTTAGCCGGCGGGACCCTGTTAAACGCCCTTTCGATAGCCCTCGGCCGGCGAGCGCGGTGGACTTGCCCCGCCAACCTAGATCCGCGATGGGTCAACTGACCGGCGCTGCTGTCCGGCGCTGACTGACGATGGTGACGGCCGGTCTTCGTAAACGAAAGGAATACCGCCGTGCTGAACGCCGAACCTACGAACTTGCGTCTTTGTGCGTGTCCCGAAGCGTTCACGTGCTGTAGTTGGTTTGGAGTTCAGCCCCAGGGGGGGCCGACTCTTGCTCATGGTGACGGATATTGTTGCCAATAGTAGACACTTGAAACGGACGACGCCGGCGCATAATACCGATGATGCAAAGATGCAAACGTCCATCTGCATGAAATGTGTGGAAAGCTGAAAGCCGGACGACGGTTGGAATTCCCCTGAGTGAGTTGGACTTGCCGAGTGTTACGGATGCGTCTTGCTTGTTGCAGGATTTTCGAGGTTTGATTGTTACGCGGGGATTGCATCCGCCTTTGGCCAGTGTCCCCGTTGGCGCGTCGACGAGGAAGGGTCGCTGCAAATCATAGTGTATCGTAACGTTGCCGTGTAATTTTACGATGCGGTTGGCTGCTCGTTTGGCGTGTTGCAACCCTCCACGAACAAAAGCGCCAGCGAATCGAAGCCGGATCTCGGCATGGGATCGAAAGCATGCAACGCACCGGACCGACTCGGCCAATTTACAGCGTTATGTCGAGCCATGCTGCCGCCGTTGGTCTGGCCACCCTGTTCGCCTCCCCGTGGGGAGGAACTGCAAAATGCGAATTGGGCATCCAATCCAGGTCGGCCCTTTCACTGCGTCCACAGTGAGGTCGAGGAACATGGTTGGGAACGGGGACTGGTTTGTGTCGGTCGGTGCGAGGCGTTGCATGTGGAGCGTCTCTTGGGGCCGCCCGGGGGATCGGTAAGGTTTGGGAAACCAAGCGCTGCCTGGACGCCCCGGACGTTGCAACGAGCCAGGGGGGCGCCGCAGTTGCTCGGCGGTACTCTTGCATGGCCCCATCCCCGCGGGGCCAACTGGAACCCCACAAGGCCCGCCTAACGCAGACCAATGCGCTCGATCCGGCGGGACAGCGGCGAAATACCCCAAGCACGTTTTGCCAAGTCGGGGGTAATCGACCCTCCCCGTACTTTGAGTGGCTGCTGCATCGACATCTGCACTTTGGGGCCAAAACCTGGAACACTCGTTGACGAACGTTCGGGCATCTGCAACGCTCGCGTGCATGGGGGGTTTAAAAAAACGGTGCCCACTTCGGGATCACCACCGACACTCGTTTTTGGTTCCATTGTGACTGTAGCAGAAGGTACCTTGTCCCGGCTGCCTTGCAATTCCCAGCTCGATATATTACTCCATCCCTCCCACTCCTTCTGTCACCCGTCGATCTTACCCTTCCTTTTTTTTTTGTTGCATTCCTTTCTTCGACACCAATTCGACCTACCTTCGACAAGCAGGGCGATATACACCATGTCGTCTCACGAAAAGGAGGCCACGGCCCCCGCCGCTACGCACATCGGCGACCTCGCGACAACTCAAGATGTCGAGCGCATTGAGGCTCCCGTCACTTGGAAGGCGTACCTGATCTGCGCCTTCGCCTCGTTTGGTGGCATTTTCTTTGGGTACGATTCTGGTTACATCAACGGTGTCCTCGGCGCGAGGATTTTCATCGACTCCGTCGAGCATGTCGGCGCCGAGGCCATCAGCGAGTCCAGGACCTCGCTCATCGTCTCTATTCTGTCCTGCGGTACTTTCTTTGGCGCTCTCATCGCTGGCGATCTGGCCGACTTCATCGGCCGCAAGTGGACTGTCATTCTCGGCTGCCTGATCTACATGCTTGGCGTTATCATCCAGATGTTCACGGGCATGGGCGACCCCCTGGGACCCATTGTTGCTGGCCGTCTCGTCGCCGGCCTCGGTGTTGGCTTTGAGTCCGCCATTGTCATTCTGTACATGTCTGAAATTGTAAGTTGAGCTGCTGTATCCCTCCTGCGGGGCGCCCTAGATCTGATCGCTAACCTCGCATACCCACAGTGCCCCCGCAAGGTCCGTGGCGCCCTGGTTGCCGGTTACCAATTCTGCATCACTATCGGTATCATGCTTGCGGCCTGCGTCGTCTATGCCACCGAGGGCCGCACGGACACTGGCTCGTACCGCATCCCCATCGCCATCCAGTTCCTCTGGGCCATCATCCTGGCCGGTGGTCTGTTCTGCTTGCCCGACTCGCCGCGCTACTTCGTCAAGAAGGGCAAACTCGCGCAGGCCACCCACGCCCTCTCTCGCCTGCGCGGCCAGCCCAAAGAGTCCGAGTACATCCAGGTGGAGCTTTCCGAGATCGTCGCCAACGAGGAGTACGAGCGTCAGCTCATCCCGTCCACGACCTGGTTCGGCAGCTGGGCCAACTGCTTCAAGGGCTCGCTTTTCAAGGCCAACTCCAACCTGCGCAAGACCATTCTTGGTACTTCGCTGCAGATGATGCAGCAATGGTACGTTCGGCGTGATTGCCAAAAAGCCTCACCCTTGGACCAATTTTCCCGTACTGACTTGAATTGTGTCCTAGGACTGGTGTTAACTTCATCTTCTACTACTCGACCCCGTTCCTCAAGTCCACTGGCGCCATCAAGAACACCTTCCTGATCTCCATGGTCTTCACCATCATCAACGTGTGCTCGACTCCCATTTCGTTCTGGACCGTTGAGAGGTTCGGCCGCCGCACCATCCTCTTCTGGGGCGCCCTGGGCATGCTTATCTGCCAGTTCCTGGTCGCCATCATCGGTATGACGGTCGGCTTCAACCATACCCACCCAGACCCCACGGATGCCAAGTTGACCATTGCCGACAACATTCCCGCCGTCAATGCGCAGATCGCCTTCATTGCGATCTTCATCTTCTTCTTCGCCTCGACCTGGGGCCCCGGCGCCTGGATCGTGATTGGCGAGATCTTCCCGCTGCCGATCCGCTCCCGTGGCGTTGGTCTGTCGACCGCCTCCAACTGGCTGTGGAACACCATCATCGCCGTTATCACCCCGTACATGGTGGGCGAGCACCGTGGCAACATGAAGTCGGCCGTCTTCTTCGTGTGGGGCGGTCTCTGCACCTGCGCCTTTGTCTACACCTATTTCCTCGTGCCCGAGACCAAGGGTCTCTCGCTCGAGCAGGTCGACAAGATGATGGAGGAGACCACCCCCCGCACGTCGGCCAAGTGGAAGCCCACCACGACCTTCGCTGCCCGTATGGCCGAGGACGCGTACTTGAACAAGCCGAGCGACACTACCGTCTAGGAGACGGCGTGTGCATTTCAGCCATTCCTTTGTTTGCCTGTCATGAATACGAGATACCACCGCGCATAATAATATGTGGTTTTACGAATTGAATACCCATGACTCGCGACAAGTGTTGGTTGGATTGACAAATGAAGGTAGCGTCGTCTTTTTTTTTTAAATTTGGTGGGAGGATATCTGGTTAGAGATGTGGTACGACGAGCGTATGCTTATTCTGTTCTTCTGCGTCGGGTCATAACAACCCCGACTTTTGTAAATAATTCCTTAATCTCTCGCAGTCTCGAGCAGAATCCGTGAAGTCATTATCTTCCCACCATTTCTGCCGTAGCTGTTGTGTGTTATGTCTTTGCTATTATCGCCTCGCTGGGGCCTAGGCCACACCGGAAGCCCTGAGGGGTGGGCGGAAATCGGCAGTGTCTTGAATTGGGGGCATTGATTTTCAGGGGTCTCTGTGGCAGGTGAGATGAGCGACAGGTAGAGCCACCCCACACACCGCCCTTTTCGGTGCCTTTCGACGATCGTCAACGGGGGGAGGAAGTGCCGGTTGCACAACCCGTCGTATGTACAACATTTGGATGTTGGACCGACATACCACGATGTTGCCAACCCCAAGCGGGTTGGATGTAAGCGCAAGGTTGTGCTACTTTGTTGCACGTTGATGGAGCTGCACGCGGCGAAGTTCGCAGATTGGCTGCAAATTACAGTACGGATACGTTATCAACGTGGCAAAAACGGGAAATTCAAGGGGAAAGGCTCATCTTTCAAGAAGCACCAACCAATAACCCTGCTCGAGCCCTGCTCTCGTCAGACTATTTTCGGAGCCCGTTTCTCTGCATGTGACTACAAATAGTTAGAAATCCATTCGGCTCCTTCACACTACACTATGCCAGGCAACGTTAGTTGGTGAATAGTAGGTACTGTACCTGGGTACCTGGTAGTCAAGCACTTGCGCAGCGTGCGCAGCCAAGAGTGACGGGCCGACCACGCCACAGCAAACTGAACCCTGAAACCAAGCACAACTGCCGTCTCAGCTCTCGCGCCTTCACAATGACACACGGCAGCATTCAGCGCCTATCGCGTGCGCTCGCTTGGCTCGTTTATCGCGTGTCGCGCAAAAGAATCGTGGGGTCGGCAATTTCGGCCAAGCTTCCGCGGGTGGCCCCCATTTTCATTCCATTTCATCAACCGGGTATTGCTGCCGTGAGGGGAATCTGTTTCCCCGAAATGCATTTCTGCTCCGCATCGCCGTAGGTCGCCTCCATTACCCCGCACAGCTTGTCGACACTCAGGGCCACGGTGATGGGGTTTCCTCACTGCCGGGCGTGGCACAGTGGGTGCCAGGCGTCACAATGGGCCTGAACTACGCCGATTGCGGTCAGAGCTGGACGGGATATGCGCGATCTTGTGTCGAAGGCAATCGGCAGCACCCCAAGGGGTTTCCCAGTTGCCCGCTGTGAATTCTGCCGTATGTATAGTATATATCTTGTCTGCACCTACCCGACACTCCCGTAGTACCACCTTCCCTACCTCACGACTACATTGTGTGTAGGTACATACATACATACATACGGTAGTGTATCACCCACCACCGTGCCACAGAGATTACCAACGACCACCTAAGGTAGAGACTCCGAAACCTTGGAACCGGGACCAGAACCATCCCGGAATTCTGTCCCCCGTCGCACGTTACACAGAGTCACCAAAAAACACCCGTCCCGTGATCCCGCAGCGTGCAAACCACCAACGGACCGAATTTGCCCGGCCCGTAACGCACCGCTCCGCGTCTCACCAACGGGTCTCGCCGTCCCTCCTCCAAGTCCGGTCCGTGAGTGAGACACACCTGAGCCAACCGAGCCGAAACCAACCGGCGGCCCTCCCCCACCCCCCCTTTCCTCCCCCCTTCTTCTCCCCACCCACCATCTCACCATCATCCAAGGCAAGACAAGACAAGGCAAGACAAGACAGCACAATCCCGGCCCGCCGCGCCCAACATGCCTCTCCCCGCAGGCGTCTACCGCGCCGACCATGTCGGCTCATTCCTGCGGCCCAAACCCATCCTCGCGGCGCGCGAAACCCTCGACACGCCCAACCCCATTCCCGCAGCCGACCTCCGCCAGCTCGAGGACGAGCACATCGCGTCGGTCGTCCAGAAACAGCTCGCCAGCGGCCTGCAGTCCGTCACGGACGGCGAGTTCCGCCGCGCCTGGTTCCACATCGACTTCCTGCAGCACCTGGCCGGCGTCGAGCGCCACGGCAGCCTGTCGTCGACCAACGTCACGTCGCACGGCGTCACCCCGCCCAAGCTGGTGGTTGTGGGCAAGCTGGGCCATCCCGAGGGGATCCAGGTCGAGGATTACAAGTTTGTCGAGGCGGCCAGGAAGCAGGGCGCCGGCGGCGGCGGTGTGACGGGGACGGGCACGGGGACGGGGACGGGGACGACAACAACGACCAAGGTGTGCATCCCCAGCCCGACGATGGTGCATTTCCGGGGCGGGCGCGAGGCGATCTCGGCCGAGGCGTATCCGACGCTGGATGGGTTCTTTGAGGACCTGGTCAAGGTGTACCAGGCCGAGATTGCGGATTTGTATGCCGCTGGATGTCGGTTTGTGCAGCTGGACGATACGAACCTGGCCTATCTCTGTGACGAGGGCATGCGGGTGGAGGCGGCGAAGCGCCATGGCGAGGACCCGCAGAAGTTGACCAAGCAGTATGCGGCGCTCATCAACGCGGCCGTCAGCCAGCGGCCGAAGGACATGGTGATTGGCATCCATCTGTGCCGGGGCAACTTCCGCTCGCAGTGGTTTGCCGAGGGCGGGTACGAGCCTGTTGCCGAGGTCCTGTTCAAGGAGCTCGATGTGGATGTGTACTTCCTCGAGTACGATGACGCGCGGTCGGGCGACTTTTCGCCGCTGCGGTTCCTGCCGGAGAACAAGACGGTCGTGCTGGGCGTCATGTCCAGCAAGAAGGCCGAGCTGGACGACAAGGAGGATATCATCAAGCGGCTCAAGGAGGCGGCCGAGTTCTGCCCGCGCGGTCTGGACCAGCTGTGCCTCTCCCACCAGTGCGGCTTCAGCTCGACGATGGAGGGCAACGACCTGACCGAGGAGCAGCAGTGGGCCAAGGTCAGGTTGGAGGTTGAGATTGCGAAAGAGGTGTGGGGCCAGGATTTGTCGGTTTAAGCATGCTTGATGGACGACGAGCAGGCGGGCTGGTCGGCGGCGTTTCAACATCGATACCCTTCGCTTTTCAACAGCGAGCAAGATAGATACAATTTTGCATATGAGCGGGCGCGGCGGTAGGCGGTAGCATGATGATGATGTTGTTGAGTGACGAGACGGACGGGCATTCGGAGTTGAAGGGGAAGGCATGGGCGCGGTTCGCATGTAAATCTCTCTGTATTCTCTAGGGCATGCATGGCATTTAGTTCGACGAGCCGTGTGGCCTTGTCTCTCGTATTGGAGTGTTTTCCCCCCTCATGTCGCTTCAATGGCTCGTAGAAAGGCGGCACTTTCGTTGCCCTCCCGGACCTTGGCGATGGGTGTGAGATATGCCTCGCCGTCCTCATCCTCGCCTTGCAGCTTCCGCACGTATGCCTGCGCGACCTTCAACCACATGGCCTTCTCCGCCCTGCTCGCCTCTTGGCCCTCCCAAACCCAGATCGTCTTTCCCGCGTCGTCCAACACAAACACGTCATTCCCATCCAAATCGCCCCTCGAAATTCCCTCCCCACCATCTCGCACGGACTCGAACCGCAGCTCCCCAGACTCATCACTCAACCTAAATAGTTTCCTCTCTCGCGACGGCGACATCTTAGCCGGCCCAATGCCGGGCCGCGCGGCCTTCAACACCCCAAACCCATCCTCCTCCTCGCCCCCCAGCATCCTCACCACCACCCTCGACCGCGCCTCACTCTGCGCCACGACCTCCACCTCGGCATGCTTCGCCATCTTCATCTCCTGCACCAGCTGTGCCGCCCTCGCCTTCTCCATCGGCGAGCACCCGGCCCCCTGCCACACCCAAATCTTTCCGTCGCCGCCCCTGTCGAGAACGAACACGTCGCTTTCGTCGAGGCTCGTCCAGGCCGGGTCGACTTCGTGGACCACCACGGCGTCGGCGCCGGCGCCGCCCGCGACAGAGGGGTGTTTGAAGACGCGGAGGAGGGTTGTGATGTCCGAGGGCGCGTCCTCCTGCTCGACGTGCCGGAAGCCTGAGGCTACGCCCCCGCGGCGGATGGTCAGGCGCGGGAAGAGGGAGAGAAACGCGGCGCTGGGGTTGGATTGGAGTTCGCGGTGCTGGGTGGCGGCGCCGTGGAGGAAGGAGTCCAGCTCGACGGTTTTGTAGGCGGCGGTGCCGGCTTCGTCGACCGAGGTGTGCGCGCCGAGGTAGAAGTGGATGGAGTGGGTGAGTTTGTCTTTGGTGGTGTCGGGGTTTGGAGACTGGAGTGGTTGGGAGTGCAGGATGATGTAGCTGTCGCCGTCGTAGAAGTGGCCGTATGAGGACTCCGGGACGGGGACGACGGTGAAGTCCTCGATGCGCCAGACGAAGAGCCCCGGCGAGACGCCGACGTGGCCGTCGTTCCAGGCGGGTTCCGTCTCGGCCGAGGCGTGCTTGACTTTGTGGTCTAGGTCCGAACCAATCAACTCAACGTTGCTGTCTTTGATGTCGTACTCCTTGAGGTGAACGAGGCCATTGTGGGGTGCCATAGTGTCTTGCGCTATGGGGTGTTGGGGATTTCAGGTTTGATAAGTTGCTTTTTGATTTGAAGGATAGTATAGTTTCTAGAAAATGGTGCAGTAATAGGATGTTGTGCAGTGTGCCCCCTGGTTTTGTCGATCGGTGTTTCAGACATCCAGTTTGTGCCGCGTTGGGGACGTGGCGAAGCTGATATTAATAGAAGATTTGTTGAAACACCAACCCACGCGGCGCGTGGCACGCCTCCCACTCAGTGATTCACTGAGGTAGGCAGGATGCTCCTCCACTTCAAGTTACAGTGTGTTCTAATCTGATAAATATAAGACCAACGCAAGTAATATTGGACCTGTTTTCAACTACGTACGGCACTGACCTGCCCGAGTATGCCCATCACCACGGCCATAGCGACCAACTGGGTACTGGTTGTCCAGGAGCTGATGCGGCATCAAACAGAGTTGCGATCCCCGCAACCAGACTATATTCCCTTTGCCGAGACTGATTCCCGTAAGTCCCAGAAACGCAGGGATAACTACATCAACATCCGCACCAACGCCCTGAAATTGTCGGCCGCTATTTATGCCAGGCCGCTGAGAGCCCAACCCATCCCAGAAATCGATGTCTCAATTCGGCGTTATGCTTTGACTTGAAGCCGTTGCTTCACTCAACGTAGAGGCCGGGGCTGGTACCAGAATGCTCCCAGCGTCCGTCACTCTCAAGCCACTGTCCCAATCGACGTAGGTCGGTCGGAGTCTTGACCATCAATCCCGCACGAATCAAGGCGGTTTTTGGGGCACTGTGATGTCGTCGTTGGTTGCTAACAGACAGGTCAAAGTGCGATGTGACACAATGAAAGAGCGATCAGGAGCGGCTCCCCTTCGCTCATTCATCCCTTCCCTAGGTCGGGACCTTCATAGCTACCACTGCCAGCCTCCGCTATAAAACCTGAATCCCTCCCTCGATTGTCGTCCTCATCCGCTCCGGGGATATCGGCGGGAATCCCCTCTGCGACCTTTGGAGTTCGCTCTCCTCCATTGTCTGCATCTTCCATCGAAACGGTTTTTCGGGCAACCTTTTCACCTTCTCTTAGCCCGTGTTTAACGTCATTCTCGTATTCCGCGACAGTCGCCATACTGTCCATGGGATCTTCCTTTCCTAGCCCGGAGATCTCTCCACCTTCCTTGCTTTCATCGTCCGGGTCTCGCGCTTCTTCACCCTCCGCAACGTCAGTATGGGAGGCATTTGGTGCCCCTGCTGCGGTGTCGTCGTCAGCACCCGCAAACAAGACAACCTCCCCACGCTCGTTCCTCTTCATGCGTAGCCGACGCCACATCTCTTGTTCTACCATGAGCTTGCTGTGCCAATGTCTACCCACTGTCGCTTCTTGTTCTCTGTGAAATCTCTTCAGCGCCTTGTTCCAGCTTAATCCCCTTTTGCTTTCTGGCCCTTTGTTGACGAATGCCAGGAACGATTCGTGCATTGAATCCGGGACCGCCCTGTAGGTCG
Organism: Chaetomiaceae sp. B2702; assembly: GCA_023628455.1. Lineage (NCBI taxonomy): Eukaryota > Fungi > Ascomycota > Sordariomycetes > Sordariales > Chaetomiaceae > Chaetomiaceae sp. B2702. Next base: position 12,144 of record JAMAKP010000083.1, read on the forward strand.
GCAGGGGTCCATGCGTGAATCCAACTTTCACGTCGCTTTTGAGACGATTAGCTTCAGCGTTGTCCTCATATTGCGGAGCTGGCGGTCGACTCTCAGGTGACGCCCCTGACCGATCAATAGCAGCCGTAGAATCTTTGTCCTTTGAGAGCGACCGATGTTTACCTCGCATCTTGCTCGCTTTGACTAATTTTCTGTTTCTTATGTTGCTGCTTACGAATCTGTAATGCTGTTTGGTGAGCCTTGCCGGGGGTTCCGCCAGGACGTCCGCCACGTCAACGTTAGGCGACGTCAGCCAGGCGAGCGGCCGCCATCCATGAGGAGCCCCTTTGCTCTCGGTGAGACCTTTTAACGGTTCATCCACCTGGGGATCTGTCTCCCAACTTGATGCATCCGAGCCCTCCCCATCGAGCCGGGATGTTCTCGGCTTTGGTTCATGGGGGCGCTCGGGCGGTGGGGGCCCAGCCGTCGACCCATACTGCCATTGCCCGGTCCGTTTGCCGTCTTCGCCGGAGAGGCTGTCCACTGAACTATCACTATCATCCGCCAGTGCGTCGTCCGGGTTCGTCAACTGCGGCAGTGCTGCAAGCGAGATCTCCCGCAAGTGCTCGGCCACGTGCTTCCTGTAGGCTATGATCGAACCATCTGGGAACCGCAGCTCGCAGAATTGACAGACGGAGGGGCTCCATGAATCGGGCCTGTGGCTTGATTCATGCTTTGCCCATGCACCAGAGGATTGGAATAACTTCGAGCTGGTCTCGCAACCAAAAAACGTACAGATATATGGACAGAGGTCTGCAAACACATGCTTCCTGGTATTAGTGATAGAACATTAGCCTTCATTTGCGAGGGATCCGATTATTGGTAGGAAAACGTACTTCCAAGTGATTCGGGTTACGTTCTCCGTAACGCTTTGGTTACAGATGTAGCACACGAACGGTTTCCCCTGCGTGGCTTCGTCGGGGAGAGGGGGCACTCGTGCCCTGCTTCCCTTGAGTGCCGAAAGTGTCGTATTGAACGATGCAAATGTTGCGACCGAGACGTCGCAAGAGCCAACGGACGAGATATCATCGCCGGGATCGAGATTGACGATTCGTTTAGGCGAGCCCGGGGGCGATAAGTGAGTTAGAGGAGCTGCCAAAGAACTCCCCGCTTGTGACTTGTCAAATAAGGAATCTGATTGATAGGTAGATCGAGTTGTGTTGGTCATTTTCATTTTCCTGTCCGACGACATGAGCGCCTCGCTTGGCATGAGGGAGTTCTCCGGCTCGGCGAGGTCCTTGAAGGCTTCGGGGTTTACGGCTTCGATTTCAAGAAGGTCTGCTCTGAGATCGGTCAAGATCGAGGCCCGGCAGGCGTTTCCTTCACCCAGCCGCTCGACGAGCCACTTGGGCATCTTTGGGAATCTATCCCTAATCTTGCGGCAGAAGGCGGAGGCCTGAGGAGACGACACGTCAAATGTCTCCAGACTCAGGTACGTCTGTGCCACTCCGGAGAGATCGACGTCAACCAAAGGATTCTGGAGTGCTGTTGATGAGTCCATCAAGCAGTCAATGTAAGTTGCTACCAGTCCCGTGAAGTCAGCCACCTCCAGAGTATCATCTGCGGAGGGCTCGGAGTCCTCGCTGCAGTGTTCTTCTTCCTCTAGCCCCTCGAGCTCGGAAAGGCCGAGAGCGATGGCGGCCTGTTCTAGCAGCCGCTGTAAGTCTTGCACCGGCTCTTCCGCCCAGGATCCTTTATCCAGGAATCGAGAAACTCCATCCCTGATGCACGACCCGAGACCATGAAGAGCGGTTAAAATACAGAATCGGAGCTCCTGGGATTTTGATAATATGTCGTCGAGGCGTCCCGTCCCAGTTGAGAATCCTTGGCACCAGAGAAAGAAACGCTCAACCTCCAGACGGAAGGCCGGGATAGACGAGATAGTCGCTTCGGGGGACAAGGTTTGCGATTCTCGCATGATGTGCCGGGTCAGCGGGATGAAGAGATTCAGGATCGCTTCGCATAAACTGCCTCCTAAGCCCACGGAGGATAAGTCAGACGGTTCGGGCACCCAGCTTTGCACGTCGACAAGTCCGGGACCCCTTGAAGGGCTGACGGAGCGATGGTTACGCATGCCGCAGATTGTGCCCGCCTTGATGTTGACGTGTGAGGGTGAGGGACGGAAGATGGGAGGCCATGGGCTGCAGTGACGGGGTGAGACTGAGTTGACTCGCCAAAGTAAGGGGCCACAACCTGCATCCGATGATTAAAAAGGGTGTCTCGTTGCGCAGTTTACACACCCGTCTACGCCCTAAAGCAAGGCACGGCGGCGGCCCGGCCACAGTATGTGTGTGTGTGTATGTGTGTGTGTGTGCGGGGTTTATCGAGCGGGGTCCTGTGCTCCTGTCCAATCCAAGCAGGCGAGTGAGATTCTGGTTTGCAGACTTTCTCGACTTTCCCTGAGGCTCTGCTCTCTAAATTATGCTCAGAAGCAACCATCAGACCGTTTTGTTCTCACCATTGCGGGGGGTTTGACAAAAAAAAAAACCAGGGAACGCCACTATTGATGTTGTGTCAGTGCTTCTTATGCTTTATTTACTCACTCATACAAATTGAGTCCTACATGCCCCGGCGACGATGAGCGGCGTCGAGCTGATTGTTGGGGCCGTTTTGGGGGGCATTCCCGTTGTCCTGGAAGCGTATGATCGATATGATAAAGTCTTAAAAGCTTTCAAAACCTTTCGCCACCCCTCTCCGGAGCTCAACAGCCTCGGTGCAACATTACGGGTTCAAAAGATGCTATTCATAAGCGATATTACGAAGCTCCGTGATGCCGTGGCCGATGACCCCGGCGTGGCAAAGAACCTCCTCTCAGAGAATCCCGATTGGGCGGCATTCCAGACCCAAGGCTTCAGCAAGGCAAGGGCCGAGTGTTTACGCGGACTTTTCAACAGCTGGAAGGAGAACTTGGACCACGTCCATCGCAATCTCCAAGTTATCGAGGACGAGGTGGAGGCGGCCCGGCCCGATAGGCAAACCGGAAGCCCCATTAGGAACCTGGGAAGACGATTCAAGCTCACATTCAAGAAGGATAAGATGCAAGAGGCTATTAGGGAGCTGAGGCGCTACACATACGACTTTACCCAACTCACGGCCCGAATCATTGACGACCTGACAAGTCCCAAGACCAAAGGGATGTCAAGACAGGAGGTCGGGCATCAGAAGTCTGGGCACTGGAACAGCCTCGAGCTATACCGCCAAGTTCAGGCTGCTTCGTCCTGTTTGTATGCGACGTTCGAGTCCCGGTGGTCCTGTGCAGCCCATAAGGCCCACATGGCGAGTATCACATTCTGCGCCGGGGACAGTTCCCTAGCTGTTGGGAATTGTGTCAAACTCGAGGCTTCCGTCAGGCCGTCGGAGATAAAAGAAACACCCCTGTGGCTCGAAGTTGAGTATGTAGATAGCGCCCAAGGTCCTGGAGCTGTCACAAATAGGGAGCTTGAGCGGAATCTGGTCGACTTGATGGATAAGCTGCAGGAGCATACCCAGAAACTTACCTTGGAGCCAAGCGGACGGCCGACCAAGAAGGCAAAGACGGTACGATTCAAAACAGACACTCCGCCTCCAGAGAAAGAGGCGGAAAGCTCACCCACGCCAGCCCTACACCCGGTCAGTGCCAATCGAGACGAGCTCCAAGCCAACGGTGGCTTGGAAAAGGTACCGAGTCCAGGAGACATCGAAGATGTTTGCAAGAGTTTCCACGCGGCACCCTCGGGTCACTGCATCGCATATGACGTCGCCCATCATCAACACAGCGGACATTGCCGCCTATCCCGAGCAGCCAAGGAAATATCCGCATCGTCACAGATCAGCCTCGCCGAGATAATCACTTGGCTTGCAGAAGACGAGATCTCGCGGCACCTGCCGAGGACTTCGACCGCCGGCTTAGCCACATCGCTTTCTTCGGCCGTCCTCCAGTACCACTCCACCCCCTGGCTCCCCGACATCTGGCAGAGCAGCCACGTTCGCTTTTACGGCATCAGCCATCCGCTGCAGAACTCCGAGGACCTCCGGTTCTCCTCACCATATTTCGAAGTCCAATTCTCCAAGTCCAGCCGGAAAGGCAAAAGCCTGGATCTGACACCGCGGGCAGCGGGGTTCGCCGCACGAAACAAGATCCTGTTCTACTTTGGCATTATCCTCCTCGAGTTGGGATACAGCCGGCCCTGGGCGCGGCTCGTGGAAACCGTCGTCCATACGCTGCCCCTGGAAGAGCGGTCCGAGTACCACGTCGCGGAGAAACTCTCGAGGGGCTACCCGTTGCTGAACAAGATGGGGCCGCAATTCCCAGTCATTGTTCGCAAGTGCCTGGGATGTGACTTTGGGACGGGCGAGAGTGACCTGCAGAACGAGAGCTTGCAGGGTGCCTTTCTGGTGGACGTGGTGTGTGCTTTGCAGGAGATAGAAAAGGGGCTCAGGGAAATCGATGCCAAACTACACGGCAAGTGACTGGGTTTTCGGATTGATAGGGCCCCAGGACGAGTGCCAGTATTGTTGATGTAACGTCCAGTCGGGGGCGTCAAAATCTAGGTACATACAGTACCACGTGAGTACCTACCGTAGACAGGGGCCGGGTAGGTGTGTTCTAGATTCGTCACATGGTGGGTTGGACCCTGCATGCAATTACTTTGGCTCAGCCTTACAATGCACGTTTAAAGATACTGTTGAGGCCTCGGTCTGCCTATCCTCGGTATCATTTTCCGCCGTTGGGATACCTTTCCCGGATTCGGTCAAGAGCTGACCACCCTCCCACAGCTCGTCACATGAGTCACAAACCAACAGAACTGTCACCAACATCCATTCATATTTGTTTGCAGTCTGATGCGGCGTGCGTTTTGCTGGGGCTCAGAAACTCGCGACGCCGCTGTGGAGAGCCCCATGCGAATCGAAGCTGGTCTCGTTATCCCACACAAGAATATCTATTCGACCAGTATCTTATCTTTTCCGCCATCATGGATGTATGGCTATTGTGCATACCACGCGGGCAGCAAGCTTTCTCGGGGTCTATTACTCTATTTACGAATCGACTACCAAAGGGCATCGGGAGGAGCCTGGAACGCGGAGAACTCCTGTTCAATCGATCCGTACATCTTCGTTGGACAGGGGGTTTTGTGGCTTCAGTCTCGCAGCAAATCTCACCGGCTCAGCTTGTGACACGCTCCGTGGTTACACACGTCCTGCTAGCGACTGTGCCTCTGTGACCGCTCAAGTATGCAAACGTGTTGGGTAGGCTTAGGATGACTTGTGGCTTTTATTGGCAGTTCCATTGTGGCTGTTGGATCTTGGTTAAATTGCCGACCTAGCTCTCACCGTGCTGTAGCCTAACTGTCGGTCTGGTTTTCAGGCGCGTGTTGAGCTGAGCCCCTTTATTAACCGGTCAGGCCATGGGGGCCTCCGCGATTCGAATGCCTTGCGCTTTACTGCTGCCAGGCTGGCGCTACGTTGAGCCAACAAACCCAATGGACAATCGTAAGCGCCTGACAGGTCGGGGGCAGTGTCTCTCTTTCTCGCGTAAAAAGTATAAGATGATCCTGTATGCCGGTGTAAAGTCATTGCTCCCAGCTCCAAAAAGCCGAATACAGCTCAGCAACCTACCCGCCGCTAACTAGCAAACTTCTGCAACAATACCCAACCCTGTGAAAACCAGTATTTTGATTCGAAATGCTGGCATCTTGGTTCAACTCGCTTGTTTGCGCATCTCTATATGCTGCGGTGCTCGTTTCGGCCGATGGTGGCCGTTCCGGCTACAACGGAGTCACGGATACCCAGGCTGGGGCAGTGGCTGCAGCTGGTGGTCGCTCTGGTTACAACGAAGCTCCTGTAAATCAAGCGAGAGATAGCGGGCGATCAGGTTACAACGACGTCCCGGCAGACCAAATCGGGACGGAGGTTACAACCGACGGCCGGTCAGGCTACAACAAGATCAAGAAGAATCGAATTGGAAACTCTCCGACACCCAAGACTAATAAAGAGGTGAGTGTCGAGCCGCAGGGTGCACTCCCTTTCCGCACTGCTTAGAAGGACCCGCCTCAGGCTTCGAGGGACAGGTCGCATCTAGGTGTTCAACGCAACTGAGGCCCCCATGACGGATCCTCAAGCTAACCAAAGGCCTCCTTGGTCCTCACGTCCAGTCTGAGCAGATCGGACACGCTTGAGTAAGGGAGAATGGGAACAACAACGATGTGGCCGAGGCGACTACTACCAACAAACAACGTTACTATCGCAGCCTAATCAACCGGTACACTACCGCCGTGGCTACGTCTAGCCCCTGGTTACGCGCGAGTTCCTGCCGATGGTTCCGCTGATGCGCTTGAGAAGTGGAAGAACTCAGTCGATAGAGACGCATTCGGCTCTCCCTGTAACAAGCGAGAATACCTCCTCGACCAGCGGGGCACAATGCACATTGGATGAAAACAAAGGGGATGATATTTGTGTGTCATTTTGTAGACAGGGAGCATTAGATAGCACCGTACCCGAGCAATCGGATGTTAGTTTACGCGCATTTGAGCTTCAAAGATGCCTTCCTTCTTTGCACCGAACTTGCAACGCCAAAGGTACTGAATCCTAGGGATATTGTACCACATCTACCGTCCTGCGGAGAATAAGTCGCGACGGTTTGTAGCACGTCAGGGGCGACTGCGCAGCGAAGTTATGTCTCGGTCTTTTGTTATTTATCCCCAACTTTCTATCACCCAAAAGTTCGCGATTGGTCTGAAAGCAATCATTTTCTTCCTTTTTTTGTTTATTTGTTTTTTCCCCAACGTATTATGTATGTAGTACGAATGAAGATACTGATATTTTTAATAGATTCACCGCAATCGTCATATCCCACACACTTTTCCACTAACCCACCCCTTCACACCCAATGCAAAGCCTCCTTTCACACTCTCTCTGCTCAACCCCTGGATGATTGCCAACTCGAAGTCGACGACCTTTAAGCCCGCTGATTCTGACTCCCAAGTACCCAGTTTCCCCATCCCAATATTCGAAATACCTCTTGTCTCCTCCCATCACCATCGTATTCATACAGCTGTGAGCGCGAGTGGTCTCGTGGCGCAATGCAGTATTCGAGCACAAGCCAGGCTACCCCAATCGAGTCGAATATCTCAGATCATGTCGTCCACCCGAGAAGTGTAGTTCTGGGATTACTCCTCGTCTCCGATGCGAATCCTGCCGTCGGCAGACAGGCCCTGCGACCAGTAACCTCCCAAATCAATGCTGGACTCTGCGATGGCGCGCTGGCTGACGAGCAGCCAGAGGCCGAGGACGGGCTTGATGAGGACGTCCAGCACGGCATAGATGACTACTTCGGTATTGACGCTGGTCTTGCGAGCAAGCGGTGCGATGCCCCAGACACTAATAGACATGGTTAGCACACGCCGCTTCTTACTAATTCCTGTATGCACCCAAGCCGGGGAGACTGTGCGAGAGCAAACTCACATGGGATACGCCGCCAACACGGCCAGCGCGAAAATCGACAGCGATGCCCACAGCTTGGACACGCGGCCACCCTTGCTCTGCACCATCTTGGTGCCGTGCAGCCCGACGTGCCACACGGTAAACAGATAGCCCAAGCACGAGATGGTGAACCAGCCCCACTTCTGGGGGGTGCCCTCGTCGCCGTACGCGGCAAACAGGCCGGCCAGCACCATGATGACGTTAGCGACCGCGGCCATGAGCGTGTGCGCGCCAGCCATGCCGGCCAGCAAGCACAGGTTGACCAGCACGAGAGGCGTGGTCAGGGCCCAGTCGACGTAGCGGGCCCAAAAGACCTGGCGGCACTCGTAGTGGACCGTATCGGGGATGTCGCGGAAGTGGTGGTCTTCGACGCGGTGGCAGCTGAGCGACCACGCCTGGTGCGACGCCATGGCGAAGTAGGCGAGGGCCGACACGACCGAGACGAGCGTGCTAATGACGTGGTAGATGCGCTTCGAGACGGGCACGTTCCATGACAGCAAGGCGAAAACGGCCGCCGCGATGGTCATGAGCACGAAGCCCGCCCAAAACGTGCGCTGCGCCGTCTCGCCCGCGACTTGGTACTCGACGGGGGGGGTTGCTGTGGTTTTGGAGGATTAGTTGGCGGCTTGTCTACTTGGGGGGTGGTGGTGCGGGGAGAGGGGGGAAGAGGACGTACGGACGACGGTCGGAATGGGTCTGGGCGTGCTAGTCGAGGTTGCTCCTGGGTAGAGCATCTCGGCGACGTGGTCGGGGGAAATCATGTTGAGCGAGCTCGCGTTTGTTATCACGACGATGTCAAAAAAAAGCAATACCACGGGAATGGGCGTTGCAGGTGGAAAATAGTTACAGAGGGGATTAAGTTTGCTACTAATAAACGGCCCAAGGCATCCATCATATAAGAACTGCAAGATCAAGGAATTGGGAATTGGGGATTTGCCCCAATTCGCGGTCACCTGCTGCACTGCGTAAGCTTTTGTGTAAGAGCGACGTCATCCATGTCCGTGTGCGACTGCCTGTTCCCGCGTTGCTTGCACCCAAAAATGCGGGGAACGACCGAGAGCAGCAAGCTTGCGACCCCGCAGAGTTGCGTGGCACGGAATCCAAAACACGCCGATTTGTAGCAGGATTAGGATACCCAGAGTACCTTACCTTAGGTATGGGGAGGCTTGACCCGTCGACGGGGGAAATAAAAACACCTGGCCATTACGCTCAAGGCCAAGTATGTTTCACTTGTAAATGTAATCCTTCATCCCACAGCTCTTTCCACGACGATACGTACTGTACAGTACATACATACCTCCATGCACATACGAGCGGGCTCGGGTGGGTGAACCAATCATTTGGGTACTTTCCAGGCTGCAGCGCGAGAGTAGACCGACTCGTGCATCAAAGCGTGGGGGAACAGCCGGCTGCAGCCGTCGGTAAGCTCCTGTATCTGACGTCAGAAGCAGGGTTGCATTGGTTCGATGCCTGTGAAGTCCACCACAGAACGTACTGTTCATCACACTCATTGCCGTACATAACAACTTGCCTGCTTGAGATCGAAGATACAGAACCGTGGGTGGACTTCATGTTTACTGTTATAGTGCCTTCAGTCCACGGCTTATCCCTTCATTTATCTACGATGTTCATGCAACCCGAAGGAATCAGGCGATGAAACCAGCATCATGCACAAGAAGCGATTTTGGGGAGCGTCTCGGGTATTAATATTCAGACTTGGTAGCCTCTAGACTTCTATTCCTTTAGCGCCGCCCGTTAAAAGAAAGAAAGAAAAAAAAAATTAATCCAATGGGCAGTATTTACAATAATCGTATTCTACAGGTTGTCAATCACGCATCACGCGAGCTCTCCGTCGTCACATTAGTCACCGCCGCCAGAAGCGCCAGAGGGCTGCACTGGCTCGCCACGCCACCAGTCAGCACGAATTTAAGATCATCGGTTTCAAAGGCCTTGAGCGAGGCGTCTGACGTGTCCTTGACGAGGAAGACCTTGTTGTTCTGGTTCTCGATGGCGCACATGACCGGGAATAGGTACTCGCCCTCGGAGTCGACGCCTACGAGCATGGACGCGCTGGCGTCGGTGTCGGACGTGATGGGAACGAGGTTGATCAGGCGCGAGCCGACGGCCAGCTTGTCCCAGGTAGCGAGGCGGAAGCGCGACGCGCCCAGGTTAGACACCTCGTCGGGGAAGTAGTGCAGCAGGCGGCTGATGGAGTCGCCCGCGACCATGTAGGGCGTGTCGGGGTTGTCGGGGATGGTGATGGCGCTGAGCGTCGTGCCGTTGGTCAGGAGTTCGAGCTCCTCCGCGCTGCCTACGGGTGCCACGAAGAGGTTGCCGTTGTTGCCCGGGAAGAGCTCCAGCACGCCCGTGGTGTCGCGGACCGTGGCGGTGCCCTGGCCCAGCTGCGCGTCCGAGGTCGTGGTGTTGGCGGGCAGCGTCGAGTTGCTGCCGGCCGCGATAGTCGAGTTGGCCACCGTGACCCGGGGAGCTATCAGCCCGCGCTTGCTGAAGCTGCCGTTGGGGCGCATGAGCTTGAGCTCGGTGTTCTCCTTGCCTGTGACCATGTACAGGGGGCCGTCGGGCCCGTTCCTAGTGTCTCTATACCAAACGACGGCAGACTTGCCGATGCCATACCACGAGTCGCCGAAGAGCGCGTTGTTGATGGGCGTCGTGGCGTAGTTCCACGCGTCCGTGTACAGCCTGTTCCACGCGTTCCGGTCACGGCTCTGCACCTTACCGTAAGCAACCTCGACGATCGTGATCCAGTTGTTGCCGTTCGGAGAGGGCCAGTTCTGCAGGAGCATGCTCGACCCGGGCGCCGAAAAGACGGAGCCCGGGCGGATGGTAAAGGTGCCCGTGGCCTCGGTCCCAACCCACGAGCGCCACTCGGCTCCATACTTGTAGAGGATGAAGATGGACTTTGGCGTGCCGTAGAGGGGGTCCTGTGCCGGCGGGTAGGCATGGTTGACAATGCCGTTGGTGTCAATCTCGATGCGGTTGCCGACCTGCCAATTGGTGATGGCGTAGTTGGTCACGTCGACAACGCCGTAGACGACGCTGGTAATCTCGAAGGGGCTCATCAGCATCATTGAGTGGTACTGCCCGTCACGGGCGGTACCGGCGCGACTGCGGGCCCAGCAGTTGGTTTGGCCGGCGGGGATGTTGTCCAGCCACGACACGCCAGCGCAGTTGGACTGCCCGGCGCACCACGACATGCAGTCGTTCATGTTTTCGGTCCAGGTCGATTGCGTGTCATAGTACATGTAGTCGTGGTTGCAGCGGATCATCCAGTGATTGCCCTTGTCATCGGTGTACTCCTGGTTGTTGTACTGGGGGCACTTGATGGTGCCGTCGTCCGCCGGGGGTAGCGTCGGGAGGGCGGGGAGACCTGTGGTGGTTGGCGTGCTGGAGCCCGGCGTGTACCCAATGCACCCCTCGGCGAGCGCAGGGCTGGCCCAGTCGTGGAGGTGGAATGTGGGGCCGTTGTCGACCTCGAGCGTGACCTCGTTGGTCAGCTTGATGTCCCAGGCGATGCCTACGCACTCGTCGGTGCCAACAGACGTCTCATCGGTGCCCATGTTAAGCTCAAACGAGGCCTCGCCCACGACGGCAGGGGTATCTACCAGCGCGACGCCTTCCTTGAACAGACCGCCGAGGATGTCGATGCCGAACCACAGGCTGACGGGCAGGCCCAGCGCAGCCGTGGCCGTGACACCGCCGTGGGTCTGGAACACATGGTCTAGCTGGGGCGTCCAGCCGGACTGCGATGACCGCTCGGGGTGGGCGAAGTCCAGCGTGGCCTCGAAGCCGGGCCAGGTGAGCGAGGCACCGGTGAGCAGCTGGCCCTCGGCCTCGACGCCGATCGTGGCCTTGCCGCTGAGCGTGATCTTGGGGCCGAGCGTGACAATGCCTGGGATGGACCACCCCGGGAGGCCTTTCTCAAAAATCTCCTTCTCCCATTCCTTCTCCCACTTGGCGAAGGCATTGACACCGATGTACAGGCCGACGTACATGTTGCCGCTAACGCCGATAGATGCCTGCTTAACGCCGCTCAGGGGTGTTGCGTTGATGGTGCCGGTCGCCTTAACGGAACCCCGGACGCCGCAGTTGACGCAGTAGAGCTCGACGCCCGGCTCCGGGTCGGCCTCCCCAAGAAGTTCGCCGACCATGTTGTCAAGGATTGTCTTGCTAGCGGAGAACTTTTCGTCCTCCTCGCCAACTTTAAACGTATACATCTTGAAGGCTTGGCCCCAGGGCGAGTCGGACAAGACGTTAGATGGCGGTCCAATATTTACGGGGAGGGTGAGCGAGTTCGAATACTGGCCAGTGACGGCAAAGGCAACCAGCTTGATGGAGTTGACGGCAAGCGCCACAGTGACCTTGGCGACGGCCACGGCCACATTCACAACCGCCTTCGCTACTGCCACCACAGCGCTGACAACAGCCTTCACAACAGGGGCAACAACCGCCACCACAACCTTGACCACGGTGGTCACAACTTTGGCGACGGCGCGGAATATGGACGAGAACCAGCCACGGCGCTGGAGGTTACTGGCAGGTGCGGCGAGAGCGAGCACGGCCTAGAAAAACGGTCAACAAGTTAGTCGCAAAGCCATCACGATGCAAAGAGGATCCAAGCCGAGATTGTATACCTGGACGTCGGCACCAGAGGAACTGTAGTATCCCAGCTTGTCATCAAGCGTCTGGTCGAAGTTGGCACCGCATGCCACGGCAGGAAGGCCGTGCAGGGTGTCGGCCGAGGGAGAACCACACACGTTGTCTTCAGCCGGCGGGCCGCTAACGGTGATATTGCCGAAGTCGACAGTCATGTCGGCAAATATATCCTTGAGCTCAACGGTCTGACCGAGTGCCTCAAAGGAGAGGGAGGCCTCGGTGAAGGAGATGGTGTGCGCAAGGAAGAAAGCGTTCTGAGCAGTATCAGCGTCGCAGGTGGCCGCCGACGTGATGAGGATGACATCCTCATTCGTCTGCCACGTGTCCTGGGCATAGTAGAAAGGGTACGAAGTGTTGAAACGGCCGTGGAGGGCGCCCGAGTCGCATACCACGTCAGTGATATAGATCGAGTGGTCCAGGACGATGGTCGGATAGTTGTACGTAATGTTCAAGCGGACCGTCACGGGCCCCAGATCGCTTCCGTCGCTATCGCTCTGCGTGCCATTATACCAGAGCTCGGCCACCGGGTCCGGGGTCAGGACGCCGGTGCCGGCCATATTGACCCCTGGAGGCGGAACGGGGCCGAGGGTGGCGATCGGCGCAGGCTCAAGCGTGAAGGGGCCATCGAAGCTCTCCTCAGTGCCCGTGCCGGGGTCCATGGGCGTGGCAGTGGGGAAGGCGAAAACGGAGCCCGGGGCGATGAGCTGCTTGGCGGTCCACACATAGCTGACCTGGCTCAATTCGCCGATGGCCTTCTTCAGGTAGCAGGACGGGGCAACGTAGCTGCGTGACATAAGCCGTTTGCTTAGCTTTCGCCCCAACCGAAAAGCTCAAGGGCTGCTTACCTGACATCGACGCAGTCCGTGTTGTCATCGCATGCGGCGATACAGTCCTCAAAGGTATCGGTCACGATGCCGAGGAGATCACCACCGCCGTAGTCGACACCGCACATTACCTGGTAGAGGCCGTTCTTGGCGGTGGTGTACTTTACGTAGTTGCTGGCATTGTTCTCACAGCTGAGCGGCTTCGAGCTGGCCGTCGAGCCAGCCGTCAGACTGGCCGTGGTCGAAACAGCCGTAGTCGCTGTCGGAGTGGAGACGACACTAATACGGACAGCACCCCAGACAGCTGTGTTATCGACAGCCGGATTTTGCTCCTTCTTGAGGTAGCAAGCGCCGTAGACGTAAGCAACGTTGACACACTCGGCATTGGAGTCGCAGGCCTGGATACAGTCTTCGAACGAGGCAGTACCAAGGCCAAGCAGATCGCCGCCAGCATAATCCTTACCACAGGTGATCGTGAAGTTGCTATTAGTCGCCTGGTAAGCCTGGCCGTTGCTGGCCTTGTTGTCGCAAGAGAGCGGGATATTGGTTGCGGTTCCAGGTGTTGACGGCGCGGGCGTGATTTGCTTAGCGGTCCAGACCCAATCCCTACTAACCGCCGTGTCGGCCTGGCTCTTCAGATAACACGACTGCCCGACGTAGCTGACATCGAGACACCCGGTGGTTGAGTCGCAGGCATCGATGCAGCCAGCGAAGGTTTCGGCTGTGGTAGCCGGCAGGTCGGCCCCGGCATAGTCGACGCCACACATGATCTTATAGGCAGCACCGCTGGCACCCGTGTAAATAGCTTGGTCGTTGGCGTTGTCGACGCAAGTCACATCGGCCGGGCCGGCGTCAGCAAAGGCGCCCGGGAGCCCCGCGAGGCCCAGCAGGGCGAGCCGGCGAAGAGCGCGACCCATCGTGGCCAACTGGTAAATGAATGTGAGGAGTTGGTGGCCAAAAATATAAACGAATGTGAGGTGTTGGCGAGTTGGTCGCCCTTGGCTATAGGAGAGGACATGGCAGCGAGGGAGACGCCGTCCACTATTTACATTCGTTCACGAAAAAAAATCCGCCGAGGTCAAGATGCCTCATGCCTACACACTAGCAAAACAGGGGGCACGACAATAGTCGCAGGCCGCCAGCATCGAGGCTAACCCATGGTGGCTTGGTTTTGGTGTCGCAACGACACTTGGAAAAAAAACTTTCCCGTCTCCTTTCTGGTTGCCTGAGTGCGAGTCGTGGTTTACACGCATGGGTGCCATGCCTTGGGCTGACTAGTCGCCGGTTCCAGCTCGTGGCTGTCGGGCGGCCTAGCCCGGCTTGGCCACGGCTCTCCTAGATAGGGCGCAATATTGGCTCGCTGGTGGACCCCTGCAGTAGGCACAGGTGCGCACTATTGAGGTGAGCGGCCCGGTGGAAATCTTGTTCGTTTGCCCACCTGCTTCAGCTCCCCACCAGAGAGAGTTTGCCGCGGAAATGGAGGCGACGCTAATGCAGGTACACATACGCGGCATTGTTCGACGAAGCTGGCGGTCGCTCTCGGTTTCTGTTCCGAGTCCCGACTTCCGAGATGTAATAATTTGTAGGACGAAGGTTCCACATCGTTCGAATTCAGGTTGCCGCGTGCGTCGGCGCCAACGTTCGATCCATCGAGGACCTTGTTGTGCAGGCAACCGGCCAGCCTTTCTCCATACCGGGAATCCCCGGTGCGCGCGCTTGTATGTGTGATTTTACTGTATATGCTTCAGGGGACCGATGAGTGAAGGATGAGGGAAGCTTTGTCTGGGTGGAGTTGCTGGAGCTTCTGGACCCTGCCCAATTGCGGAGAACGGTGGTTTCTGGACAAGTCTGGTCGGTCTAGAACACGCACCAAAGACCCATGTGGAGGCCCACTTTTAGACCCACAAACCTCCCCGGATTCTAGCCAATTGGATCGTTTCAAATGATTTACTGTAGTAGAGGTCCTGGAGGTCATCACCTAACCCTTCACGTCGGGTGGTGCGCGGGGGAAGAAGACGGAAATATAGACTGAATAAAGGGTTGTAACCTGGGTTCCAAAGGATCTGGGGGAAAAGGAAGAAGAAGAAAAAAAGGGGGTTAGCCGTGCCAGTTTTGAGCCGTAGGTGACCTGAAATCCATCGTTCCCACGCGAAAAGTTTACTATTAGATTTTTAAAACTCTAATTATTAGGTTACAAAGTACTAGCCACTTATTCAAACCACGTTTAGCGGATTTTTGAATCATGTTTCCAAGTAGCGCCTGAGCAGCCCTTAAACGGGGCGGCGAGGGGTGCCGTAAGTGACCGAGGGTTGGCGAGGACAACTTCAGAGTAAAATCACAACCTACAATGCCACCTGCTGTCGCCTCCCTGGCAAGGAGCCGAAGCATGGCATCACTTAAGCTCTGGCAGTGTATTCCAAGCTATGCGATAAATTGTGAGTACTAGGTACGGGGCTTGGTATAGTGATTGTCTGGTCGTCGTCAGGGAATTGATCATTGATCTGCTCTGTTTTCTTCATGCCGGCACGATGTAGGAGCTGGTCCTTATCCTCCATTCTTTGCCCCTTGCCAATAAAAATCTCCAGCCTATTCGCAAGGTTCGAACCGTCTCTATATATTTGGTGCCAATTTTAGGCACTCTTACGAATACATCTAGGTCGGCCGTTCCGCAAAGCGTAACAGCCTCTACTGCAAGCATTGCAGCTCCCAGGCCTTCCCCCATGGCTCAAGATCCTCGCAGGGGTAATAAATTCGAGAGGCACCAGAGATGTCTTACATCCTGCCCGCACTATGACAATATTAATTACAGCATCTTTTGTTTGGAAAACCAATAGAAAACTCAAGGTAACTGACAAATCTCAAAACAATTATGCTCCTTATGGCTACGCTCACACCGTTTTGGTCTTCTGTTTTCCCGCTTACCGCCTCAAAACTGCCTCACTCCTATCCAGCTTTCCCTCTAGTTAGTCCAATTGCATAGCTATTGAAATTAAAAAAGGAAGACTAGAATTAGCACTGGCAGTGTAGTAGCAAAATATACTCGGTATGTGATGGAGATTCGCAAGACGAAGCTCGGGGCCGATCATCCCGACACACTGGCCAGCATGGACGACCTGGCGTTGCAATTTTTTCTTACGCCCAAGGTAGTCCGGAGTGATGTGACTCGTCTACGTCGGTTTCCCTGTTGGTTCTCGAACTCACGACCGCATGAAGGGCCGAGGAGTAGTAGAAGCTGACCCTGCTTATTACAGCGCGATGGATCACAGGTCTCGTGTCTACAGGACTACGCTCGCTCACTGAGGAGAGGCAAGAGATCAAGAAGGCTGATTTTGCATTTCAAGACAGGCAAAGCAGTCAATTCCATTGTTAGCATATAAGATGTACCCATCGTTTGTGAGAAATTTCGCCAGGAAGGCCCAGGAAGTCGAACCGGGGAGGACAAGAGCCGGGGCCTCTTCGACAATCTTGGTGCAGGGCTGCAGGCTCGCCTCAATCATATCAACTGAGATTCTCAAAAACGTAGTATTGGTCTATCGGTATTTGAGAGGAGCCCTAGCAACTTTTGATGAGTGCCTCCCACCACTTCACAATCTCATGGCGCCTCCGGTAGTAGGGGGAGTGAGCAAAGCCGCAGAAACCCGTGTCGAGATGTGCGGGGCAGCTTCGATGTTTTGAAAAGTGGTCTGACCAACAGCCAAGCGTTGATTGGTCCTTGCGTCATCCCAGCTGCCCCGCAAACTCCCACCTGATTCCAGCTCGGCGGAAGATGATTGGCTGTTGGAGAGGCACCGCTGCATTGTTGACCCACTACGTCATCGCCTCCAGGGTTGTTGTCCTCCAAGGCCGCTGTGGCAGGGGCCTTGTGGCCCTATGGAAGACAGGCCCAAGCATAAGGTTAGCCAGGTAACAAAGACGATGTGCGGTTTGCACCCTGGGGCTATTTAGCAGGCAGCCGGCCGCATGACCGGTTTTTGAACCCAAAGCCTCCCAACACGAAATTCCCCGCTTCTTCGTTCGACTCTCGCCCTCTCAGATCCGTTGACTCGACCTCGATCGCAACCACGAAACAAAAACCAACAATCGCCCAATAAAGACACTCGACTGCTGCCAAAATGGCTACCGCCCAAGAGAACTGCCCCGTTGTCGGCACAACCAACACCACACTGCCTCCGTCCCACCCCGATATCGACCTCTCCAGGCCCGGCCAGACCTGCCCCGTCGTGGGCGCCACAACAGACCACCACGCGAATCTGCACAAGCACCCAGATGTGCCTATCCCCGCCGGCCGCTCCGCCGCCGACGCCTCGGCCTGCCCCGTGCTGAACAACAAGGTCGTCAATACGGACAAGAGCAAGTCGATGGATGACGACGTGTGCCCTGTCGTGGGCACCGCCACCACCGTGCTCCCCCCTGACCATCCTGCCACCGAGGGGAAGGATGACGAGGCCGTTTGTCCGGTGACAAAGGCCAAGGTTGGGCATCATAAGGGCAAGCTGCAGGGGCATCCGGATGTTGATGGTGCTGGGGAGGGTGCGGTCTGTCCTGTTGCTGGAGTCAAAGCTTGAGCGCTACCTTGGTTAATGAGTAGGTGGTTCGCTGGTGTGGTTGGATTTGGGGATATGAGTAGTTGTGTTGACGTGCGAGCGTTGGCTAGGTTCGGATATCCGTGTCGACATACCGACACTTTAGGTGTTCTTTAGAGTGTCGCGACTTTGCGCAATCTGAAGCAGCATTAATCTTGATGCAAATCTCGTTCTCCTTGGCGCGGCTACGTTCTGGATAGTCAGTTCAATTATTTCTATCTGCATGCAGCTTGCTTCCTGCTCCACAGCTTTTACGACAACGTCGCCATGCTTTCGGAGCCTTTACTTCTCCTATCGTCTAATCTGCGAATAGTTCCCGATATCTAGCATAAGCTTTGACAGAGATCATTGGAAAAAGATCCTCCTGGGGCGGTGATGATTTGCGCGGATGTGAATGTTTGACTCGTGTGACCTGTCACCATCGCGCGCCCGGAGTAAATCCGCAAGCCAGTCTATTAAGACGTTTGCATCGACGGTTTGATGGAGTTTGGGAGCAGGGGGCCCGGCTAGGCCCTGAGCAGCATCTCCTCCAGACAGTTACTCTCTTTATCGCTTCATGATCGCTGCCGTTTCAAGGGCCGAGATTGTATACATGAATGTTTAGCAACAAAAAGAGTCGCTTGATTCAGCCATACAAACAAGATCAGAACCAGATTCGGGAGATCAAGATAACGTTAGATAAGATCGGACATGGTCTGAGCGTCGGACCGAAGAACCTGGAGGCATCAATTTCTCACAGCCCCGAAACCCGGGCCAACAGGGACTTAAAATGGCCCTTTCCCGTTTCAGCAACCCCATCTGGGGTAAAGCCATGCAGGTTCGTGGCGGTTACGCCACATAGAGGATGACAATGTGCCCTGAGACAGTCGGAGAAGTGTCCGTTGGCGATTTTGGCGGCAGCTGATTCGACAGCAGGGCCCGGCGCCGCATGGCCTGCGAAATGGCGTCCCAAACCGGCGGGTGACCCTAAATTTAGCGCGCGAAACATGTTCTTAGAGGTACGAGGCTTTGCGGCCAATGAACCCAGGCCCAGGTCCGGTGACCGGGATGTCTTAAACGGACAATTAAAACACAGCAGACACCAGTCAGGTCGCCGTGCAAGATGACCTCAAGGTCTCTCAGTGCGGTTGATCCGTTCTTGGTTTGAGGTGACTTTGATTCTCTTCTTTGGATATTCCATTTTGTGTGCAAGCGCTGGTGTCGCTCTTCACTTCATCCTTCAACACTCGTTTTCAACACACCGAGTTCAGATCTGGAGTTTGGACTGGACTTGCCGAAGTGCAGCCCGCCAAAATGCCCTCGTTTACGAACAGACGTTACACTCCCCATCGATGGCAGTCACTCACCAAACCCGAAGACGAGGTGATGGAGGACGACATCACCCACACCACCACGCCAGGCTCCAAGCGGCCCACCGCCTCCAGCTCCCTCGCCCTGGCCCCCTCGGATGGCTCTCTCCTCGACTACTTCGACCTACCATCTCCACCAAGCACGCCCCATCGACCAACCCACAGCCTCAGCTATTCCTCCCTCAACAGCTTCCCCAGTCCCACCACCAGCCCGGGCCTCCTCGCCCACTCCCCAGCCAGCCTAAGCAGCATCACCAGCGCCGGGAGCAGCCCCCTCAGCAACGCCACCACCGCCAGCAGCCCACCGGCTTTCACCGCCCCGCGCTGGCCGACCTCCTCCCAACGCATCCACCGCCTGCCCACCCGGCCCCGATCACGGAGCACGTCGTCCGCCTCCTCGTGCGGGTCCTCCTCCACCGCCGGAACCACCACCCTCGGGGACATTGAGATGGCCGGGACCGAAAGGACAGCCCTGCCGGGGATAACGCCGCTGGTGCGTTCGGCGCGGAGGACGCCGTATTACCCGCCGAATGCGTCGCGCAACGTGGACCGCGCCCGCGTGTACATGAACCGTGGCCCGCACTATGTGCCGAACTGGACGCCGCTTACGAGCCTGCCGCGGCATGTGCAGTTGCAGATTGAGGAGCGGATGGTGAAGTTTACGGCGCTTTAGCGTGCATGCGGGTGGGAGAGGGGCGGAGGCTGGTGGTGGGTTTGGGTGTGGACTTTCTTTTTGTCTGGTCTTGACGACGGTTATTTCTTTGTGCGTTTTTTGCTTGGGCAGCGTTGTGGGATGGCTGACTGTTTTGGGCGCGGCGTTGGGCGGTTGGGATATGGAGCAGCAGGGTGCATTCTAGACTGGGCGGGATTTGAGGGGGAAGAGGGCGGATCTCTCTCGGATGTAAGAAAGCAGCGTTATAGAGAGGATTGGAGCATCGTGGAGTTGGGCGGGTTGCGTTGCCCCCAAAACGGCGGCGGAAATCGACAGTGTGTAATGGACCGGAACTCGGGTTTTGTCACCCCCAATTTTAAGGGTTGTTTTCTGGGCGTTCGCAAG
Organism: Chaetomiaceae sp. B2702; assembly: GCA_023628455.1. Taxonomy (NCBI): domain Eukaryota; kingdom Fungi; phylum Ascomycota; class Sordariomycetes; order Sordariales; family Chaetomiaceae; species Chaetomiaceae sp. B2702. The sequence goes on from JAMAKP010000083.1 coordinate 32,128, forward strand.
GACCTAAACAGCAGATTATTTTTATTGGATGACATTCTTTGAGAAAAAGCCGTGGCATGACCATCTGCTCATTGCTGTTGTCATCAATACGAACTTGTATGAGAAGGGTAGATCCAGACCAGCCAACCCGGCTCACCCTCGTCAAAACCGCGATGCGTCCGAGACAAAACCACCAACAGATTCAAGAAAGCCCAAAAAGTAAACCCTGAACAGCGTTCTTTTGAGAGGTTCCCTCAACATCCACGCCGTGGTTGTTTAATTGCCATTGTAAAGATGGACGCCGAAAAATGAGAAATGAGCCGTTTCCACGATCTACCCGTGGACTCACTGCTTGTATAGCGATGTCAAGTACCGCGTTTTTCCCTTCGCTGCCTTCTCGTATGTGAAGTGCCCTCCCTCGTTTCCTGTCAGGGGCATTTGTGACGAGTACGAGAGATTCGACATCATCTTGTAAGGAGCGAGATCTTTGAACTTTGCTCTGGGCGAGGGATCTTCGAGACCAAATTGTTTCGCCTTGCCCCGAGTGACAGGGCGGACTTCGCCGTCGTCGTTCCATTGGATATCTCGGAACTTTGGTTTTTTAGTCCTCATCGATACGACATGCAGTCGGAGGAGGGCGCGACGGAACCACATGACGGGGCTGTGATTTTGAAAGAGACTACGATGGGAACCAACTGAAACACCAGGGTTGCGGAGAAGCAAGCGCTGAATTATAAAATGAAAGGCAACGTATCGTGATTTGGTTTACGGCTCAGTAGATGTTCCGCTGACAAAAATGGGGACCGAGCCAGCAGCCCAGAACACTTGATGCGTAAAGGGTGATTGATGGTTGAACAAAGAGGACAATGGTAGCTTTGGAGCAGTAAGAGTTTGACATCAGTCACAGCTAGGAATATGGGCAAGTCTGAAACGAAGCGACTGGGGTAGCACCACCCTAATATGAGTCTATAGACGTTCGTTTTGAATGGCTGATTCAACGTAGCGGGTTGCGCCGACCCCGGCCAAGGTCGCTGGGGGAGTGGGCGGGGGCGGCTGGAACCAGACGCTTTGCGAAAGTGCAGAATGGATACAAACGATCCTGGGTGCGCTCAAGAGGCTACTGTGCAGTTACTCATCCAATGAGCTTAGGGTCGAAGGCTAAAACCATTTTCATTCTCTCCGGATCGCTCTCCGGAGGGCTCCGGGAAGGTGGATCCAATCTCGGCGCCGCGGGGCACAAGATGTGGAGCGGGCTGGACCCGGCCTCGGCCCGTCACCGAGTTGAGCCCCGGCCAAAACCTGAAACAGAAAAACCGAGCATATCCCAAACACCGAAGGGCCAGAAAAAACACCATAATCCGGCCGTCATCTCACAAGCCGCCAATGCATCTCTCTTTCAACAAGCTTCTCTCTCTCAGCTTTCGGCCCCTTTCACATTTGAACCCTCGCATAGCCCGAATTGTGGAGTCAGACCTTGTGGAATGGCCTCACCGGGAATTGACAGGAGGGGCAGTGTATATTAGCAACTTCTATGTCCCCACCGTGGTCCGAATTGACTTAGCCTGGAACCGCGGTCCCGAACAAAGCGGGTTTCGCAGCTCTGACGCAAGACCACTTCTGTAGGCACAAGTATAAGGACTGTACGTACCCATCCATCTTAGGACATGTAGATCCTCTCCCTCACTTCTGCCTCTTTCTCCATCTAAGCAACAATCATTAGTAGATCCGAAAATAATAGGACGGAGTCCGAGCTCGGTAGACTAAACCACCATCGAAATCACCAGCGTACGCATTATGAACCGCTCTCGCTACGTCCAACACCCAGGATATTCTTATCAACCTCAACAATATGGTTCCTTCCAATCCCAAACCCAAACACCCGGCATGATGCCACCGCAGCAGCCTCTCTCAATGCCTGCCACAACATACGCCAACCCCTTACCGGGCATGGGCCAGTCACCCATCCAGAACTCACTCTCCCCAAGCGCAATGTGGACAGCGAACTTCGCCAACGGCCCCATCATCGAAGACCTCTGTGCCCCTCCGCCACCGATGGGCATGCACACCGCTTCGCCACCCATGAACGCTTACCCGCCACGTATGCCCATGGGCCCGATGCACCCCGGTGTGATGGCCCAGGTTCATAACGTCTACGGCGTCCAACAGCCGACACCTGTCCCCTTTGCACAAGGCATGCATCCCGCGCAGAGTCCTTCCATGCAGGCGTTGCCTTCCTCAAGAGTGATGGGAACATATCCGCCATATACGGGGCAGCAGCATGGCATTGGCATGGCATACCCACCACGTCCCTTTCCTCCAAACGGCGGGCTGGGGAGGCCGGGGCTAGACACGGGGTTCACTAACCCGGTGCCAACTGTACCGGGAGGGAATGGACTTCGGATGGGCCAGATCACCTCACCCAACATGGGGGCTGGGCCGGCGGCTGATGGAGTGCCGCCACTGACGCCGGTCGAGGAGGCGTTGAGAGGGTTCTTGAGCCCGGATTTGGGGGATTTGGGACAGCCCTGATCAATCGAGGTTGCGTTCCAATGGGCTAAGGGTTCAAATTTTGGTTGAATTAAATTCGGATAACGTTATAGTCTTTTTGGAGGGCATGATCCAAAACGTACGGCATTGCGGGTCTATTGTCATAACTATTACAGTCAGGAGTTGGGTTTCATTTTAGTAGCATAGCATTGCATAGCGCGCGGAACAAAACTGGAATTCATGACTTGATGCCCAGCTGCCTTTCGTGGGAGACCTGGCACCATCCTTTGTTTTGCTGATTGTGTTCCCAAATTCTTCCCCTCCACTCAAATCTCCCCTCGCACCCGACACAACCTCCCATTCTGCGACATCGGATACCCATCCACCGTGACCACCTCCCACCCCTCACTTCCCACCGTCGTCCGGGCCCAAAACAACCCCCAGGGATCCCACACCCTCTTAACGGCCATCAACCGGCGATAATTCGCGCCATAAAACCGCCACTGCCACTCCGGCTCGGCCGGATCCCCCTCGTTCATGTAGGCGCCCGCCCCAGGCATCAGCTCCTGCCACCTGGCCACGTACGCCTGCACGCGGGCGTCGCGCGCCCTCGCCTCGGCCGCGCTGATGCCCGCGGGCTGCACCTCCATCAGGCAGCCGTGCAGCGCGGTGTCGCGCCAGGCCGGGTTCACGGCGCTGTTGGCGCCCGGCCACCCCGCGACCTCGGCCGTGGGCGAGTACGCGATGCCGTGGAAGGTGTACCCGCCGTCTTCGACCGCGGCGCGGATTGAGGCGAAGACGGTGTCCCACTCGGTGGCGTTCTTCCAGAGATAGGCGGGGAAGAGGCGCGAGCGGTAGCGCGTGTTGACGGGGTTTGCGCTGCCTGTGCGCCGGCCGTTGCCGTGGTAGGGGTTGGAGGTGATGGTTTGGGGGAGGGCGACGGGGATGGAGAGGTTGTTGAGTTGGGTGTAGAGGGGCTGGAGGAGGGCGGCGGCGGCGGCGGCGGTGATGTTGGGGATGCTCTGGGACGAGGTGAAGCTGAAGGTGGAGTTGCCGTTCGAGTAGATGTAGCTGTAGCAGAAGCCGCCCAGGGCGATGACTTGCGGGCAGTAGTGATAGGCGGCCGAGACGCCTTGCCAGAAGGCGGAGAGGTCGGTGAGGGAGTTTGGGTTTGTGGGCGCGCCCGAGTTGTTCTTGGACGGGTCGACGGCAAAGCTAAGGGATACACTGGTGGTGTTGATGGCAGGGTACGCCTTGAGGATGACGGATGTTATGACGCCGAAGCCTGAGCTATGTGAGTGGATTATCGTTGGCGGCGGCTTTCTCCGGGTAAGACTCACTTGGGCCACCTCCTCTCATCGCCCACCACAAGTCGTCGTGGTTGTTGGGGTCAACCGTCCGGAATTTGCCATCGGCTGTAACGACGTTGATGGACAAAACTTGGTCCGCACCCAGGCCATACTTTGATGACAACACACCATGACCAGCCACGGCAATCCATCCCCCTACGGCGCCGACAGTGCTTCCGCCCGGAGCAATTACTGTAATGTTGTTTGCTGCCATGTTGTTATGCTGCTCCCAGCTTTCTACGCCTGCTCCCACGTGCACGGCCATTCCACTATAAGGGCCTACCGTGTATTCCGGGATGAATTCAAAGCTCTTCAAGTTATGAACCCAGATGCCCAACGACCCTGCCCCCATGGAGCGGCCACCAAAGTCATGGCCCGTGTTTCTGTCGCTGTGTTAAGATGATTAGGACGTGGTGTAGGGACGTAAGACACCCACTTGATGACAAGCCGGATGTTTTTGTTCCTGGCAAAATTGACCGCCGCCTGTATATGCTTGACCGTTGTGACATTGACGACATACTCCGGGAAGCCTCCCCGGGTGCATGTCCCATTCGCATTCGGTGTCAGCGGGCAGGTGTTCCCCGCTGGCCACTGCGTAAGAGTCGTCAGGGGCTGGTCGAGCCAGAAATGCGTCCCACCAGCTTGGTTTACAAGCCATCGGCAAGTTGCCTCGCTGTAGTTGTCTCCCTGGTAGCATGCTGATGCGGGTGGATCGGGCCGTAAAAGGGCGCCGCCAAGAGACGCATTCAATTGCTTCCACTCGCGATCACTGGGCCAATCGTGGCTCCCGGGCCAGGCACGGCATCGTGGGATAGCGCTGTCCCATGGCGGTGCTGTATCCTTGTCACCGAACTGAATTGCACGAAAGTCGTTGGTGTCGCGCTTGGTGAGCTGAACCGTCTCGTAGCGGAAGCTCCGACCTAGGGCCCCTTGGGCGGCCAGGAGGAGGAAAGCGAGAGGGACGCTGAGGGAATACATATCAAATCACGGAGACCACTAACCTCAGGTGGTGACTTGAAACGTAGCTCTACTTCCGAGTGGCCCGCAAACGGGGCTCGTAGGGAGTTATACCGCCGTAACTGGGGAACTTTCGCTTCCTGTGCAACGGCATCCTGGATCTGGATAGGGACCTAGACCGGACACGGGAAGATGCATGAGTTGCCAACTCGGTTAAATAAGTGCATCCGTCGAAGCTATTTCACATGGCTGCTGCATCATGATCCGAGACGTGTTGCGCCCTCGGGCCCGGTAAGGCAACCCCGTAGAACGACACTGTTATATTAAATGCATCCAGAACCCGCGTAGCTCGTGTAACGTGAGTACCTGGCGGATCAAATAGGAAGCCGAGTTCTTACCCCACGTTACAATCATGAGGGCTGAAAAGCGGCACGGACTAAGTTTGGAGACACTGGACGTGGTTCAGCTGCAGCTCATATTGCTACCGGACGTCACATTCTACCCCGCGGAGCCAACAATGCATGCTAAGGGGGGCGGGAGAGGTTTGCAAGAGACGGGCATGATAAATGGGGGCCGAATTAGCATTCCCCAAGGTTGGTCTTACGCTAGTACTTGGGTTATTGTGCCGGAAGGACACGGGAGCTGTTGGTCTTGTAGATGGGGGCGTGAAAGTCCCTCGGCTTTACCCGAAGGAGACAGCTGACTCTTAACCAAGGGTCAAAACCTTATTTATCCTTGGGTCGGTGCTCCTAGTAGTGCCGACTATTGCAACACAAGTCTCACCCCTCGGTTTAGCCGGGATATACCAGTATTGGTCTAAACTACTGTCTGACCGGACGGTGAGATGGTGATGTGAGAGCAATGTGCGGTGCAGCAGAAGCAAATTACTTGAAGTATATAGTATGGCACATCCCGTTCGTTACTGTAGTTCGTCACGTTCATTTGGCAAGAATCTAGGCACTTTAATTCACCATACTATCTCACCTACGCTTGACTCTGCTGATCTATGAATGGAAGTCAGCATTCTTATGGCTTGTTTTATTTGGTGCCATATACGGGTCCAGAACGAATGTAAATGTTCAGCTTTAATGAGGGATTCTTCTGGCCCCCGGCCTGACGTAGCTAGGAATGCATTTGGCCTTTTTGTCTCGTCCCTAGTTTTCATGCTTCATATTTGGCCGTTTTTTTCTCGGAGGAGGAAATGGAGATACTGATATGAGAATGTAAGCAGCTTATGAGCCACCCGGCGTTTTTAGCATTGACTTTGAACATGCCGGCCACGCTTTTCTTAGGCGGCCGGGCTGCGATGGCCTGATCAATTCCAGGGTTATATCTGTTAGAGTCCGAGAATTGTTGGGCTCCCTGGCTGTTGATTTTTGGTTTGGATAGATCTCGGTAGCGTACAATGCGGTCGTGGCCCCGGAGATCGGCAATGACAGTTCCTTGCTCGAACACCGGCCGGACGCCTTTATCTAGATTGCTTTCGTCATATGAAACACCGTTGGCTTCGGTGACTCCAAAGTAAGTGTTTGTGCTGCGTTTGACAGGGGGTCCAAGACCACGGGCTTCGTCACTACATTTTGGAGAGTGGTGGGAAATGCTTGCAGCTTTGGTTTCGGGGGTCTGCGACGTTGTTGGAGCAGCGCAGCCGTGGGGGGGGGGGGGGGGGGTTTTTTTTTAAAAAAAAAAAGGGCGCGGGGCCCCACGTGGGCGGGGCGAAAAGTATAGGGGGC
>JAMAKP010000083.1:45427-108802 GCA_023628455.1 Chaetomiaceae sp. B2702
TTTTTCCCTTACCCGGTTCCCATCGGCGTATCGCTAGCATTGCCACCCCCCCCCCCCCCCCCAAAAAAAAAAGAAAAAAAGCAAAAAAAAAAAAAAAAAGAAAAAGGAGAAGTGACGGGGATGTGGGACTGCCTGTGACAAAACGTACCGAACGAGTTGCCGATTGCTCCCCAGGCTATGCCATCCTTCGACTCGGCCGTAAACACCTGGTAGGCCGGAGCCATGACCATCCAACTGGTGTACGGACTATGCGCTGCGAGCCGCCCCATGGCATCCACGCCACCGACGACCACCATGCTGTCGACCCTCAAGTGGCTACTCGTCTGTGGGTCGGCAAAGAGTAACGGCAGGCCGGTCATGTCGTCGCCCACATGAGGGTCTTGCGCGCTGTTGTGGGCGGCGGAAATTATGACGACATCAAGGGCCTCTAGCATTTGGAGAATTTGCGCTGTGACGGGCATAGCAGGTTAGACCCTTGTATCAATGGTAGAGCTGGGTATCAAGACGGGAGTGAAGGGAGCGAGGATGAAGGGGTGGGGGGTGAAGAGAGACGAGGGCCACGTACACCATCTTTTCATAAAAGTTGCTGGGAGCCTCTGCCTTTGAAACTCCTCGACATAGCCAAAGGAGGCGCTGACGATGATCTTGCCGCGCTGGCTGGCGTCGGCGGCGTACAGTCTCTTGACCTCGTTATATACGCGCACGAAGACCTCGAATCGCCGCTCATAAATCATGTTGTTCGGGTCTTCCGGGTAGTGTTTGGTATAGTCTTTGACGATAATTACCTGCGCCTTCTTGGCCATGCCGAGCTCCCAGCCAGTGACCTTGCTGGTGACTCCTGTCCCGTGCTCAAATTCAACGTGGCCGTTGAACATGTCTCCGCCCCAGTCAAACTCGGGCAGTTTGCGGATCGGCGGACGCGACATGGGTTCGCCGCGCAGGAAGTAGTCGACATTAAACTCTGGATTTTCGTCCCAGATGTCGTCCTCGAGCACGAAAATGGTCTGGCCACTGCCGAACGACTCATCTGCGTGGTAGTACATCTCGTGGCCGTCGCCGGCCATGTTGGTGGCCCAAATCGAGTCCCATGGCTCGCCGGGGCCTACGGAGATCTGGGAGAGCTCCCAGTGTTCCACAGGGCCGATCTCAAAACCCTCCCGGCGCTGCTTTCTAGCTCGGGAAGAATCGGAGTCATCATCCGAATCGCTGTCGTCGGGCAACCCGCCGTTCTTGTTGCTCTCATAAATGCCGTACGCCTCAGCGACATCCGCCCCCATCCTCTTTAGTTGTGCAATATGGCATATCTTCATATTGGGCACGAACAAAACGACGACCCAGTCGCTGCCGTCGGGATTGGCCCCATTGGCTTTGATCTCCTTGTAGTCGCCGTAATTGGGGCGATTGGGCATGTCTGGGTCATTATTGTTGTCCGTGAGAAAGCTCTTGATGGACTGGATGCTTTCGGGGTCGTCGGGGAACCGCGGCCAGATCATGGCATGGTCGCGCCCGGCTAACGGTGGCTGTTCCGCCCTCTTCTTGAACCTCGAACTCGCCGCCGCCCGAGTGATGTTGGTGTTGGCGTTCGGAATGATGGCGGCCGAAGCCGTCGACGGAGAGGGAAAGGGAGAGAAAGAAAGAGCGGCGGCGGCGGTCGGGAACGCCGCCACCGGCGGGGCAGTGCGCGCGGCAATGACACTGCACTCGCTGCCTCGGGTGCTGGTGGTGTCGTAGTCGCCGTCCGTGACCACGCAGCCCCGGATGGTGTCACAAGTCGAGGTTACCGTCGACGTGATTGTACTGGTCGTCCCGTCCTGAACCTTGGTCGAGATGAAGGTTGACGTGCTACAGATCTCAGCCTCCTGCGTTTCGCATTTGGTGGGCTGCGTGGTCGGGAAGGTGGGTTTTCCATCTCTGCCGATTCTACAAAGCACATATGCCGTCAGTCGGAGCAAGAAAAAGGGCCGTGGGAGGCGGTGGGCAAGTGTATGGGAGACATGGAGTGACGGGAGAGAGTGGCTTACGTGATGGGCGGCCAGGGCCCTGGCAGCGAACCCTTGATGGTGACTCCTGGGGGCCACTTGATCGGCGGCGGGCCGATGATGACGAGCGGGCCAGGGAACTTCCATCGCCAACCCCCGATCTTGATCCGGCCCCAGTCAATGCAGATCTGCGGCATTGATTAGCTTATTAACGAGCAGAGGTCGAGCGTAGAAACCGGCACGTAGCTCGAGCGCATCACTTACAAAGAAAAACCACAGCCGGCAGCCTGATGTGTGATCGTCGTCATCGTCCTCCCCCTCCTCCTCGACCCACTCAATCTCATAACCCGGAGGGAACACGGTCATCGTGGGGGTCGGCTCCGACACGCCGGTCCAGCGCGTGCACCCCAGCGTGAAATCTACCGTCGTGGGCTCGGCGATCTCAACCGTCGCGGTAACCGGGCAATGCCATTGGAGAGTCGTCCCCCCCTGGGTCTCATCGCAGCCGCGCAACGTGATCATGGCGTCGTACTCCGGCACGTAGTGTGTGTTGGGCGGGCACGTGAAGTACACACCAGGCGTCGTGTACGTCGAGTCTGGGAACGTCACCGTGAACGGTGGGCGGGTTCCACTAATACTAGGATTGTTCGTGGTTCTGGTCCCACCGGGATTGTTTGTGGTTCGGGTCCCATCCGTGGTTCCTCCCGTGTTCGCTCCGGTAGTCCGCCCAGTCGTCCCTCCAGAGGTTCCACTCGACGTCCCGCCAGGAGTACCACCCGTCGACCCAGACTCGGTCTGACTTCCAAATCCGCCGCCCGGATGCCAGGTGTTGATTTGCGGCCAGGGCGGCAGCGTGATGTTGCGCGTCGTCACAATACCGTCCGGCTTGGTGACTGGTACGCCGGTCGGGGGGAAAGTTATGCTCGGCGTGACCCAAAAAGGGGCCCCCGGAGTCTCGCCGCGTGTGACGTTGTGGTTGGAGACGGGGAGAATATCCGTGACGATTGGCGCGATGGTGATGGTGACGGTCGTCGTGGTCACCACGAAAGTGCCTCCCTGCGACGCGCCAACCTCGAGCTCGGTTGTGAACGGATTTACCGTGATGGTCGTCTGCCTAGGCAGGGTCGTCGGCGGCAGCACAAAGACGCAGGGCGGAGATGTGCACTGCGCCGTGTGCGTCGTATAGACCTCGGGCCCGACGTAGACAACCTCGCCACCCGGCTCGCCATCCTCGGGGAACCACAGGCTAATTTCGCTCGTGTAGCCCTGCTGATTGCCGTCGGCCAGCTGGATGCTGCTGCCGTTGCTGTTGCCCGTCCCGATTTCCTCGACGGCTTTTGAAAAGATGTTGAAGATAGACACGTCCTTGGAACCGCGTACTTCCATAATCTTTTGTTGGCAATTCTCGGTCTTGAGGCACGCCTGCCCGTAGTTGTTGAACCACGAGTACAGGCCCGCGCTGTGAAGCATCACTCCCTCCGAGTCGATGATCCGGAGACCCCACGCCATCTCGCACGTCTCCTTGGTGCAGTCACTCCAATCCGGGTCGCCCGGGAACACGCCGAGCGCCTTCTCCATGGGCGACGGCGACACGGGCTTGGGCTGGAAGTATGGGGACTCGGTTTGGATGTGGCCGAGGTAGACATTCTTGGCCCCGAGCATCTCGTACTGGTAGAAGATGACATGCTCGCTGCCGGAGCCGTAGACCCACACGGGGCCCTGCGACTCGATGAGCACGCCGCGCGCACCGAAGAGCGAGATCTGCGACTTGGTCGAGTCGAACTCCCAGTACATGTTCATGTCGTTGTCGTGGTCGGCAACCCAGGCCCAGAAGTTCTCGAAGTAGCCACTTGCCTGCTTGGTTACGTGCAGAAGCAGCGATACGCAGATGCACACGTCCTTCTCGCTGAACTTGGGGCATGTCGCCACGTCCAAGTCTGTGCCGATGCCGCCGCCCACACGGATATGCGAGTCCCATAATGCTGCCGCGCCCTGCGAGCTCTCATGCACGTTCCACTCCATCATGATGGCCCCTGCCGTCGCCCCCTTCACCGTGAACAGCATATCGACAATCTCCATAGTGCCTACGTCGCCCTCCTCGCCGACGCGGACGACGACCTTGGGATTCTCCATATCGGCGAAGTAACTACCCGTGGCCTGGATCTGCGACCAGCCCGACCCCTGAATTTTGGACCCCGTGGGGAAAGTCACGGTCCCCTGTACCGAATAGATGCCGGCGGGGAAGTAGGCGACCTTGCCAGCCGCGGCGGCTTGTTGGAGAAAGGCGTTCATGGCAGCCGTGTTGTCACCAGTGCCGTCGTTGCTGCAGCCGTGCTCCGTTGCGATGAGAAAGGATGAGGCTGGTAGGTCCTCGTACTGCGGCCGCAGGCGCGTAAAGAGCTTGCCTGATCCATCGAGCAGAAGAGCGGGCTTGGTGGGCCGGTTCTCAACGTGGCCTGTTACGCGCTCTCCGCTGCCGCCGATGTAGCGGCGGCCGTGGGCCCAAAGCGCGACGGTGGTGGTGCCGCCCTCGAGCAAAGTCTCGCCGCCCTCAACGATGACGATGGCGCCGACATTGTTGAAAGCTGTGTTGTCGATAACAATATTCGGCGGCGCGGTGGCGTGGTTGTTGGTCAAGATGCCGATGGGAACGTTGCTGACGGTAGAATCGATAATGGACACGGAGCCGATGCCTTGGCCGTCGATGCCACCGCGGCCGCTAATGTTAAAGGCAACACTGCCCCCTTCGATCTCAATCTTATGCCAGTTGAATCCCCAGTCCCACACCATCTGCACGGCTGTGATGCAGTTGCGGAACTTTAGCGATGTAGCCGTGTACTGTTGAGATCCAACGCGCCAGCCGATGGCGCCGCCCTCGAACACAAGGTCAGACACAAAGCCGCCGGAGCCGTTCTCAGTAAAGATGCCGACGTGCGTGGGCGGCGCGCCCGAGGTGCCCGCCGTAGGCATTCGGAACAGCAAGTTCTGTAAGCTGCATGCCTGGCTGACCTGCCAGTGGATGCCCGTGGGCACTAGCTTCTGCCCGTTCTCATCAGTAGCCGACGGCATTGCGGTCAGGTCGAAGACAAAGTTGCGGATCTGGCGGAAGAACTGGTTCTGGTTGATGTACCAGTTGACACCCGTACCGTCGGGCTGAGCCTCGTTGGGCACGTAGGGATCTACGTCTATGAGAGCAATGCCCGTGAACTCGTCGCAGCCCTTAATGATGGGTCGGTCGTGCGGGTCCCCGACGAACTGCGTGAGGTAGTACTGGATGATGGGCGTACATATCTTGTACGTCCCGGGCGGGAAGTAGATGAGAGCACCCAGGACGAATGTGTTTCCACATTCCCTGCCGCACCGGTTGCCGTCGACAATGGCTGCATTGATGGCCTCTTCCGTATTGGTTGCCCCCGTGTTGTCGGCGCCGTAATCCAAGACGTTTCTGTAAAACACATATCCGTCTCCAGCATGGGGAGCCTACGATTTTCGAGTTTGTCAGCTAAAGATAATAAAAATAACAAGAGAGGGAAATGGGAGGAGGAAGGGGGGGGGGGGGGGGGGGGACGGGTGACCAAAAAAAAGAAAAGAAGAAAAAAAGGAAGAAAGAGAAAGGACGGGAAACCGCCACCAACCTTCCCTAATGGACCGAGAGTTGGGAGCCAGAAGCTGCTGCCCTGTCGGCTCTTCAACTTGCTGCCGTTAGTGTGGACCGGTCCTCCGCCGGTAGTCGAGTTCGGGAGAAGACCAGCTGCCTTCTTCTCCGCAAGCTTTTTCATGTAGCCCTCAAAGCTGCCAGACTCGCGCCAGACGGGGCCATTGTATTTTCCTGCAAAGCACTCTTAGCCTCCTGTTGCCATGCGACGAGTGAGAGAGCAAATATCCAGGCGAAATGTTGGTTTCAGCACGCCACATGGCGCCCCTCTACTGAGAGACTTACCTTTGTTAGGTGCAACCCCTCGCTTGTTGCCCGTATTGTCAACCATGTACTCCGGGGGGTCTGGGGGCGCCTGCTGGAACGCTGGGGCAAAGGAAGCCACTCGTGCCGGGGCCTCGAGCTTGTCCCACTGTCTGCCCGCCTGGGCAACTGGGACGACGGTGCTACCAAAGAGCACCAGCAAAGTGATGAGCAGCCTCTGGACGGACGCCATCGTAAAGCCTGGGATATTACCACAGACGCCACGAGGGCAGAAGACAGCGTCTAAGGGGCCGAAACGCGCTTGATCTGAAGGGTCATCAGGGACCAGATCACGAGCAATCAGTAAAGAATAGAAGCGTGTATTATATACTAGTACTACAAGATTCCTTGCTATGGTTCCTTTTTTTTTTCTTTTTTATTTGCCCTGGATGAGCACGTCTTATGCTAGACAAGGGTCAGTCTTTTGGCACCCCCTTCTGCTCTACGGTGCTCCGCGGCCGATTAACCGATGATGTGCTACTCGAGGGCCGCTCTAACAAGGTGTGGGGCTTTCATGAGGCGCAGGATATGAACGCTGACCGAATATGCGTTACGTTACGCCCAGAGATTAACCCATGGAACGGCCGGCTCGGCCACGGATTTGGAACCCCGAACTCCGGAGTGACTCGGACTGCATATTAAAAAAAAGGGGGGGCAGGCCAAGAGTGGCTTTACTCCATAGGCGGCAAGTATAGTCACATTTCTAAGCTGACTGACTGCAGGTGCCTAAGTAAATAAATCACCAACAGACCAATATTCTGATTTCAAAGTTACATCAGGGACGGGAACCGCGGATCTCACCAGTAGCATTCCCACTTGTTCTCCACCGCAAGGCAACTCTAGGAGCCTGATCCATCTTCATCAGAAGACAACCAACCGTCAGCATGCTGACGCTGGGAGCCAGGGCCCGCTGTGCACTGTCCATAGCGTGATTCCCGTAAACAGGAGGATAGGGACGCGTGTTGAGCGGCACGGTTCTTTGGTTGGTATGTTAGGTTGCATAGCCGCTCACTTTATGATCTGATCAGGCAGGTGACGGGCCTGACCGAGCCTCAACCTAGCATGCACCCTTGATATCGTGCTGAAAACTATTGATGCACTAGCTGCCCTCTTGATGCCGTTCTTCCGGCGCCAAGTTCAACATTGACACCGTAAGATTGACTCCTTGACGCTGTGACTCGGTCGTGTGACGCAATCTCGCCTTGCTACTTCGTCGACTCGGTCCGGCCTCCGGAGTCTGGAGTCACAGTGGTAGGCAGCGAACACGGAGTGTGTGTCACAAGAGACCATAAAAGGCGGAGGGAACTCCCTCAATATCGGTTCCTATTTTCCTCAACCCGCCTTACACTGCTTTCTTCTTCTCTGCCCGAAACGTGATCTATCACACCTCACACGGTTCAGCACACAACAGCGTGTTAAGATGCGGCCCTCTCAAATTCTAGGTGCTATCGGCATAGCTGGCAGCGTTTCAGGCGCCGCTCTGGACAAAAGGCTCTGTATGTTACCGATACCTGCACGGTCTGCTTATAGAGGCGGCTGAACTGACTGTGCCCCTGCCTCCTAGGCTTTTTCCCTGAGCCTGAGCGGCGGATCTGCTACTCGGAGCCCGGCGCAACACCGCAAAACCTGGACCTGCGTGAGGTTAACTTCGTGGCCCAGTACCTGCGAGCGTACCAAGACCAGGTGCTCTCGGAAGGCGGGTCGCCGTTCTGGAAGATGCCGCTACCCGATGCCAACAACTGCGCCGAGTGGCAGGTGACGACCAAGGGGAGAACGTGGGTTATGGCCAAGCTCGTGGGTGACGAGCCGGGCGCCGTCCTGTTCTCCGACATTGCCGCCACCATCGACGGCCTCACGTTGACCGACTCGTCCAAGGCGCTGCTAAACTGCAGCACCGCGGGCGGTCAGATGGCCACCATCGTGGACGAGGCCAACCCCTACTACCAAACCCAGATGTTCGAAGGCTTTACCAACAAGGGCATCATTATCAAGCTCGTTAAGAGCCCCTCGTAAACGGTGTTTGCAGTGGGCCCGGGCAGAGCTGTCTGGACGGCCGGGGGGGGGAAGGTCCTGAGTAAAACTACATCTTCCTCGATAGCTCGACCGGCTTTCTGTGTGTATTTCTCCAGTCGCAGGAGTTAGTCATTAGGGCATAGTACTACTTGCACCATGGAGAAATACCATCTCACAAAACCCCTTTAGCGTTCGCCTCCGAGTCCTGAAGGGCCGTATTGTCATTCTGTGCCTGCAATATCACCACCCGCCGAACATGACTACGCCGAACATGACTACCTCAGCGCTGGCAGTCGGGCCTGCCTTGCCCGTCGCCAAGCAAGCACGTTCGGCGATGAGCCTGCTGTTCAGGACGCCGAGGTCGTGAATGGCAGCGTCCCTGTGGGTTGTATATCTGACAGCCGCTGCAGCGGTACTGTGTTTCGCTGTAGGATGAGTTTAAGATATGCGGGATGCCCAGCGTCACCACCCTCATCACGCCCCTTACCAGCGTTCAGCAATACCACAACCAGAGCACCCGTGTGTCCGTGGCTATCACGGGACAAGTTTTAGACTGATGATATTTGATTTAGACATAGAGTCACTACCGAAGGGAGGAAGGGGCGGGGGATCCAGCGGGACAGCTTCAGAATGGCCACAGAAAGCTAAACACTGACTATCCTTGACGGCTAAGATTATGTAGAAAACCCTTTAAGGGTCACGAAGGGGATATTAAAAGATCTCTAAAACTCCATTGCCCCCCCTGCCTTCCCGTGCTAAACGAGGTGTTCAAGCCAGCTCACACTCGATCAGACTCTCCACGCCGTTTTGCTTATCTGTACTCCAAATCTTGATCACCCGCAACCCGGCACCGCCCAGGAGCCGGCGCCAATCGCTCTCGGTCCGCTCCCTCGCGCTCAGCAACGACAACACCATGAGATCCAGCGCCGTGGCCTGCCAGTCGGCTCCCGTACCAGGGATCACGTTCTCGTTGATCAACAGCCTGCTATAGCCCGGCTTCATCGCCGCCGCGACCCTCGCCAGGATACTCGCGCACACCTCATCAGGCCAGTCATGCAGAACGCTGTGCATGTAATACGACCGAGCGCCAACTACGGGCTGCTCGGTGTGGAAGTCATAGGCCATGCATTCCACCTTTTCGTGCAGCGTCTCGACCTGGTTGATCACAACGGGCAGATCCTGCAGGATCAGCCGGCCCGGCGCGCCGACATGCTTACGGCGGAATTCCTCGAGGTCGTGGCCGAGACCGCCGCCGATGTCCACCAGCAGCACCGAGTCCGGGGCCGTCTCCATCCCCGCGACAAGGCGCTCCCGCACGGGGTAGAAGTCGGCGTCCATCCAGGAGGGTCGACCTTGGCGGTAGCCGCCCATGTGATGGTTGAACTGCATGCCGTAGGGAGGGTGGGCCTGCAGCCATTCGAAAAAGTTGAGCGAGGTGTTGAATGCAGCTTGGTAGGGCCCGTCGGAGACGTTGTTGGGGGTTTGCCACCCATGCTCGGCCAGCCAGGATGGGAGGGTGACGAGGGAGGCGAGACACCCGCCGAGGCTAATTAGGCGGTATGGGTTAGCAGCGGGCTTCTGACGCGAACCCGGACCGGATCATCACTCACACGCAGGGGTAGCCGTCGCCAATGATTGGGATGGTCAGAGACTTTGTGAAGTTGGTAGGTCGGTACTCGTCGGTCGCGACCTCGACGATGTAGCCCATGGCCGCAATATGGCGCATCAGGCGGCCTGAACAGTCCCCATGTGTGTTAGTCACACAGCTACTACTAACGTGCCGTGTATCTACAGCCCCCTTAGCTTGACGGGAAGGTTACTTACACAACAGCTGGGGATGTATCCCAAGCGTTTTTGCCATGTCCTCGGCCTTCTTTGCGGAACCGCCATCCTTGGCTAGGAGATGGAACAGCCCTGTGTTTACGCCAATGGCGAGGGCCATGAGGCAGGTTGGCTGGTGTAGGAAGTATTAGCACGGATTCCGCCAAAATACCGAAAATGCTCACCTGAGCCCAGAGGTGTTTGATCATGGTCTCCCGCGGCGTCTCAAGAGCGCGGACCAGATCGCGGGCCTTTTCGAGCAACCGCAGCCGGGCAGCACTGTCATTCGCGTTCAAAACATCACCAGCCGCAGAGATGTCCTCGATTAAGCCTGGCACACGCTCCAGGTCATTGGGACACAAGGCAACAGAGATATCGACGGCCTCCTCGCGGGATGTACCGTTCGACACTCGATTCCTCTTGATGGTCATGTTGGTTGCGCGGAGGACTATATAAGGTATGATAGAAAGGGCAGAAACGGATGGAAAAGAGAGCTGTGTGTTTTCGAGATCTTGAAAAGAAGGGAGAAAATAAAGGAATGAGGATACGAACTTCTCCAGGCGGTGTATTATGTAACTACCTCCCAAACGCGCCTATCGTAGATTATAGACCAAACAGGGGCTCTGTAGGTCGGTTGTATTACCGCGGAATTAGACCGAGACGCGTGTCCTTCAAGAGGGAAAGCCTCGAGATCTGCACCTGCAAGCGCAGCTGACGTTCGTTGGTGCCCTTGCCTTGCCCCGTGAGCTTGAAATCTGGAGAGCCGACATCCGACAAACGCTCTATCATGGGACGTCTCAAGAATGTAATAGTCCTCAAAAGCCCCTCATCGCGACCTTTCCCATGACGCCTCCGTAAATGCATGATTCGAGAGACCGTGGTAGGCACACACCGGCATTTGTTAGACCAAACCCTCCAATACGAACTCATGTACCGGTAGCGGTTCGAAACGCAAGACTTATGCCTCTGCAAGCCACGGTAAGCCACCGGTAGATCCCAACCTACGATCAGCATGGAGGCATGGCAATGGTCTGGGATTCCCCAGGATCAACCGTTCAACTTTCGGATCATCGGACCCCCTTTTTCAGCGCCTCGCCAGATGCCTCCGCGGTTCGGTTGAGTGAACGAACCCATGCTGGCTGCGAAATAACGTTTGGGTAGATGTAAGACATCCCCCATCCGAGCCGAACAAAGTGGCGAGCCAAGCGATGACAGAGCGTCGAAGGGGAAACAAAGATGTGCAGTCGACGGATGCTCCGCCAAACCTCTCCGGGACTAGTCCGAGGCAATTGCCCTGCGACCCGGCGCAGCGGACCAAGACCTAAACCTAAATGGGTGGATCTATCCGGCGGTTGTCCGTGCTGACTTGCAGGGTGCTCTCTACCGATATCCCAGGTTGGCAACCGAGTCCACCCAGCTGCACCGGATTGTCGCCGAGGATCTAACAAGGTTACTCCTCTTCTCCACACCATTGTGTTGCTTCTTTGTCAAAGAAAGTTCAAGAAACGCCTCCACACCAAAAGCTGGGCCCAGCTGGGGTCATGGGTGGAGAGGAAGAAGCAAAACAAACGGCACCTAGCACAGTCAAAGCCACCAAAGTTAGATTCTGACATGCAGCAGAGGACCTCTTCAGTCACCAATGGCGCCGACGGCAACCCAGGAACTGATCTTCACATTCTTTCACAGCCAATTCTTCAGCCCGGCAACTTCCTCGTCTGGTCAGGGTTAAGCAGAAGAAATACCCACCTCCATGGGCATTGTTTCTCCGCGGCGGTCTCTATCCAGGGGGAAGAGGCACTGTCTGGCAGTGATGATCGTAGACTTCGATGACCCATGCCGACAAACCCCCGTCGTTCAATGGCATGGGCTTTGCACATCACCCAGTTTTACGGTAAACCCCCTAGCCGGTTGTGTATCGCAGCAACATCATGACTCCCGGTCGAGCGTCAGCACAGCACCCATAAGATGATCCGCAGGTCGCGTCAACTCGACTTTCGTCATTCGCTCCTCTTCGGCCCAAGTCCAATGTCTTCACCCCCAGCTGTCCACGCCGTCCTTCCCTTTTCCCTCCAAGCCCTGGATCCAACCACTGCTTAGCCCTCTTTCTTGGAACCAAGACGGTGGCTACGCAGAGTGTTCTGGTCTGGAACCGGACGCGCGCAGACCAAGTTGGACCTGCGACGAGAACACTGTCGTCGCCATGGCCGCCGCGAGCAGTGTTCTTCCTCCCGACATCGCCGCCCAGGATAAGGGCCCGGCAATTCTGGCAACTTGCATCACGGTTACAATCATCAGCACCTTCTTTGTCGTGGCTCGGTTGTTTGTCCGCGCTCGAATCATCAAACGGCTGTACCTGGATGATTACTTCATCGTTGCCGCCATGGTGTGTATATGCCTCTGGTCGATCCACCCCTCCACGGGCTGACCCTACTTCCTTTCCCCAAGATATGCAGCTGGATCACCGTCGGCATAACCATCAAATCCGTCTCGTACGGCAGTGGCCGTCATGCGGCTGCCCTCAGCAAAGAACAAATGTCCAATGCGCTGCTCCTGACCATGATCGGCTTCGCCCCAGGTGTGATGTCGTTTGGTCTGCCGAAGCTGGCTGTGGTGGCACTCTTGACACGCATGATGAACCCATCACGCTGGCACGCAATCTTGATGTGGGCTATTGCCATCCTGTGCTTGGCGAGCCTTATGGGATGCATTATCATCCTCTTTTCTCAGTGCACGCCCGCCGAGTCCATGTGGAACTTCAGCATCAAGGGGAAGTGTTGGAGCCCCTGGATACTGGTCAATTATTCCATCTATGCCGGAAGTGGGTGTTCGCCAGTCTTGAGAACGCTGTGACAGCGTGGAGGAAGTGCACTGACTGTGGTTCCATAATAGCATTCTCCGCCTTTGCGGATTTATACTTTGCCATTTATCCTGCACTCGTGCTCTTCAGCCTTCAACTGAACCTGAAGAAGA
The DNA here is from genome assembly GCA_023628455.1 of Chaetomiaceae sp. B2702. Classification (NCBI taxonomy): domain Eukaryota; kingdom Fungi; phylum Ascomycota; class Sordariomycetes; order Sordariales; family Chaetomiaceae; species Chaetomiaceae sp. B2702. The sequence continues at coordinate 58,169 of JAMAKP010000083.1, forward strand.
AGATAGCGCTATCATTTGCGCTTGGGATTGGTTCGGTGTGAGTTTTTTCCACCCCAGAGGGAGACCATAAACTGAACAAGCATCTGCTAGAGCCTCCATTGTCGCCATCTACAAGACGACTCGCATACCGGGTCTTGCCAGCCCTGACTTTCTCTGTAAGCCAATGAAGCCCTTGTCCACGAGAATGAAGCGCGTTGACCAACACGTTACAAACAGATGACACTGCCGATCTCGTAATCTGGACTGCGTAAGCTACCTGCTCTGCCCCGCCCCTTTTCTTGTTCTTTTTTTCCTCCGACTAACGCATCCATTACCCCCACAGTATCGAAGGTTCCACCATCATGATTGCTGCCTCCATCCCTATCCTGAAGCCCCTCGCGGACCTCATCTTCGGGCGCCGCGCCTTCTCGTCTAATAAATCATACCTCAAGTATGAGAAATACGGGCGGTCGCGCAGCGGTCAGGATGAGTCCGGCACAGCGCTATCGCGCTCAGCCGGGCGGACCCGCAACCGCGATCGACAAGACGGAACAGCGCTTGCGCATCTCGAGACCATGGTCGTTGCTTCGGCCAGCTGCGAGGCAGGCCGCCGTGGCAGCAGCAGAAAGAGCGACGCCAATGACAGCGAAGTGGGAATCTTGCCTGATCATGAAGGGCCGCCGCTGTCGCGGCCGCTGAGCGGTGGCATCGTGAGGACGGACTTTGTCACGGTGACATACGAGACGGATACGTACGAGGGGATGTCTGGAAGTCGGTGGAAGTAGTGGTTGTAGCACGCTGTGTATAATAGACTAGTGGATAATGAGAGCGTCCTAGATGTGGAAGCTCGACCATTAAGGCCATACACGGCCGCACCGCAATTGGCCTACCAGTTCTCACGAACACCCCAGAGTGCACAAACACTAGTAGGAACACGTGAGTAAGATACCGTGATCAGAAAAGTGTCACAGTGATGATGAACCAAGGCTACATATCGTTCATTTACCCTAGAAATGGCCGTTGCATCGTTGCATCGTAGAAAGACAGCGCTTCATGCCCTGTCGGCCGCCCACGACTTTGCTAGACTTCATGAATCGATGATATCCACTCGCCCATCCAGCAGGAATCGCAACCGCCTTTGGAGCCAGCCTCAACCAAAATTTGCTTCGCTATAATTTAACGCTTTGGTGTCCCCACCTACGCCTCACCGGCCTCTCGACCGCTCTTATATTGCGGTTCGTTAGCAGCGTAGAGAGACAAGAAAAGCTCGAGTCACCTCAGAAAACCCAGCACCAGCAGCACTCAAAGAAGACATATCCGGCAGCCGGGTCAAAGTGGTGACCAAAAGAGTTCCTCTTGACCGACCCACCAATAGGCGAATGGGCAAAACGATAGCCGCACCCGCTAAGGCAGCACCCGACTTTCATCGTGTAGCACGAGGCACACTTGGAGTCATATTACGTTGTGTCCAGTTGGAGAGCTTACAGCGTTGCTTGTAAGACGTGCCGATCAATCATTATTAACGCTAAAGTGTGTAAAGGACAACCATGATTCAGGTCTTTCAAACTGGATCTCCGAGTACCTATCGTGAGATGTTTCTCTACGGGCTAGCGTTTCGTACTCCATGGCAGATGCCGGACCTACCAAGCTAGCATACGAGCCGGTAGAACTGCTTCCATTTTGGCCAACTCTGCCTCTCTTCCTCCTCTTGAGCCTTGATAATCTCCAACCTCTCAAAGTCTCTCCTCCCGGTGTCAATGTCCATTTCCTCCACCCTAACAAACGTCGTCTTATACCACAACTTATGCCCAAGCCAAAAGACCAGCACCACCGGCAGCGCCAGACACTGCAAGAAGAAGTTCTGCGCCAACTCGCTCGCCGTCCGCTCGCCACCATCTTCCATCGGAAGCGGCGAGATTGCGACCCAGATCTGGGCGGCCAGGACAAACAGATTGCAGATCAGCCCGACCCAGCTCCCTATTACGCCAGCCTGCGCGCGGAAGGCCATATCCGCCCGAGAGCGGTGATGGTACGCCCAGGCCTGGCGCAGCCGGATATGCGCCAGGCAGGTGCTCGCCCAGGTAAAGATGGTGCTCAGCCCGCTGATGGCCAGCAGCCAGTCAAAGACGCTGCCGTGATACCGGAAGTTACCGACGTAGGCCAGCAGGCCGACGCTCGACACAGCCAGGATGGCGACCAGCGGCCTGCCACGGCGGTCGATATACGCGAAAAACTTGGGCGCCTGCCCTTGCTCGGCGAGCGCGGCGAGGGTCCGGGACGCGCCATAAACCGACGAGTTGCCGACCGAGATGACCGACACGAGGATGACGCCGTTCATGACGCTGGGCAGGACGGTGGCGCCGGCGCTCTCGATGGCGATGACGAAGGGGCTGGCCGACGCGTCGGCGATGTTGGTCGCCCCGAGGAGGCGCGGTTCCGTGTGGGGTACCAGGAGCCCGACGAGCGTCAGGGAGACAATGTAGAAGAGCGTGATGCGCCAAAAGACTTGCTTGATGGCTGTTGGGAGGCTCTTGCGCGGGTTGGCGGTTTCTGCAGCGGCCTGGGGAAAATGTCAGTCGTGATATTTATTCCTCTTGGAGCGCTCAGCCTAACGGCCCGTTGTCACTGTCACTGGGAGCACCGTGCGTGGCTTCCGAGATAACATAAAGGGGGGGAGGGGGGGAACAGTGGTGCATGACACGTACAAGTCCGACGAGTTCAGTACCCGCAAAGGCAAATGCCGCTGTGACAAACACAGTACAGAGACCCTTGAAGCCGTTGTTGAAAGCGCCGGGGTCGCGCCAGTATGTGCCGCCTATGTAGCCGCCCGTCGGGGTGCCGCCGATGTTTATCACGATCCCCAAAAGGATGAACCCGACGACGGCCGTTACCTTGATAATGGCAAAGATGAACTCCGCTTCACCGTAGCCCCTGATGCCCGTCAAATTGATGAGGACGATGACAATGAGGAACACGGTGATGAAGATGGACTTCTCCAATGCTGGATTCCAGTAGGTCACAGTCAGAGCGCCGGCAATGATCTCCAGCGGTAGCACCACAACCCACTGTAACGCGTAACTGTTGATCGTGAACCCAGTTAGTCAGGCCATAAACGCTGAGAATGTGGGAGGCAGATGTGTGGACATATGCCATCCAAGCCAGGAGGTAAAAAGGGCGGACTCACTTCCAGCCCATGGCAAACCCCCAACTCGGGTCCAAGAACCTGGTCGAAAACGCCGAGAACGACCCCGCGACGGGAAACACCACGGCCATCTCCCCCAGCGCCTGCACCGTGCACCACAGCATGACGCCGACAATCAAGTAAGCCAGCAACACGGACGCCGGGCCCCCTTGGCTCAACGCCTTCCCAGACGCGACAAACAACCCGGTGCCAATCGACCCGCTGATGGCAATCATTTGCAGATGCCGCCCCTTCAGCCCGCGCGCCAAAAGCGTGGTCGCCGTCTTGGTGTTTGCCGAGCGCAGGTCGTAGTACCGCTCGCCGTCATGCTCCCGAACCATGGCCACCCCCGATGCCGGGCCGCTCCCCGGCGGTCCTCGGAATCCGCCGCCGCCGCTGTTGCCGACATCGGTGTTGGCGGCGTTGAACGAGAAGTTGTTCAGGTTACGGCCGGTTCCCTCCTCCCGGCGGAACGAGTCGATGAAGCGGTCCATGCGGGCTTTCATGCCGCCGCCGCCGCCGCCGCCGCCACCACCATTGCCTCCGACACGACGGGAGTCAGGGCGAGTCCCGGCGTCGGAAATGCTTCGTCCGCCGTAGACTGTGAATGTGCTCGCTTCTGCTGGGCTCCGGGTCCGGTCGAGCCGGCTCATTTCGATGCCGCGATCGAGCGCCATCTTGACGGCTTCATGGGTGTGTGGGTTGTTGTTGTTGGCGTGGCTCATGGGTTGTGGGCCTTGATAGGTAGGTATGTAAGAGCCGAGCTGTGTGCGCTGTGCGATGTGCGATGTGCGATGTGCGATGTGCGATGTGCGATGTGCGATGTGCGATGTGCGATGCGCGATGTGCGCTGTGCGCTGGGGCCGTTGTTGCCGGCCCGGGTTCGGCCACTGCCTGGTCGCTCGCCTCAGCGCTGTTGATAAAGTGGCTGCTTCGGCTATGTTTCCCGCCACTCAAGATCCCTGTGTGTCTTGTTTTGGTGTCACAGTCCAGCGGTCACCGTGCTCAACGCGGAGTCGGTGATCCGGTTTAGGAGCGGTGCCAGCGAGTTGTGCCTCAAAGATGTGCCGAACGGGGATGGGCCGAGCACTGCGTGGTATGCAGCTGGCCCTAAGGTCCTGGGCTAGCGTTAGAAGGGCTTGGCCGCTTGGTTTCCCCACAATGATTGTCTCAGTGGTGTTCAATCCGTTATCGTCCGGGAGTTCCCTGTCACAACCTATAGCAGCGCCTTGGGGAATCCGGAACCACGTGCATCGTTGGTATGTATGTGCCTATCGTGCTGCACCGGTCTGGTCGGTCCGGTATGTTATCGTGGCCAGGCGGGAAGCGGAAGAAGTGGAGGATGGACAAAAAAAAAAAAGTGTTTGACGTCGCAATACTAAAGTATCGCAGACTTGGCCGATCGTTCTCTCTTTGGGGCACTACGGGGATGCCCTGTCATGGTTCTTGTTATCGGAACTCGGGAGCGGCACACTCGGGCTCCAGGAGATCCACCAACCTGCCCTTTGCCTTGGTGATATCATTCATTTCATGTGACTGGACGTTGCTACTATCGGCGTTACATTTGTGATATTGCAGGGATTCGCGGTGGCCTGCATTAGTGCCCCCCTCCAAGAACCGATGGCGTGGTTTGGGAGGGAGAGACTTGGTCGAGACCACTGTCCTGCTTTCTCTTGCGGGTTCTCTGCCGGGTCGCGGCATACGATTGAGAACCGCAAAGATGCGACGCGGGCTAATAAGGCAGGGTGTAACTGTTGGGTCGGAAGAAAGGGGGGAAATGCAAATGAAGAGAATATATTCCGTATTTCGTCAGCATTCGAGAGAACCAACAGGCCGTCTTCTTGATGTGCGACCACCCACCCACAACAAGGGCCCATCGTCCCTGGTCCTTGCACACCCCAACGACTGGAAGCCCCCCTTGTCGTGCGTGTCAGGATGCTGCATCTGCCACGAGGGGTGTCTCCAAGCTGCCCCCATTGATCTTCCCTGCGCAACACTCTTCCAAGCTCTCATTTGGGAAATGTATTGATAAAGTGCATTGCATTTGGGGCATGATCAACGGGATGTTGGTCGTTTCATTCGTTGATGGGCCCGTCGACATCGGAGAATTACCTAATGTCACCTTGCTCAGGGGGTCAAAGCTGGTGTTCCAGTGACCAGGCTCTCCAGCGCTCCGTCTAATTACCGTGGACTAGAGCGGCAGCCGCCGCTCTGTCGCGTGGCTTGCGCTCTCGTTTGGCCCAAGATAGCACCAACTATGCCGCATCGATAAACAACGCCTGAAACAGCGTTTCGCTTGCATGGGGTGAACAGACGGGCTGATGGGCTCGGTGTGTGTGTGATTGAGGAACAATGGACATTGAAACGTAGCCAATAAAGAAATCGAATTTGTATTCATGTAACATCATTAGAGACCAGTAAACTATGCTCTGTCATGGCCGGCATCGGCACCGGGCAAAGAGGTCAAGTCTTTCAATGGGACAGTCGATCCTCTCGCTTTGCCCTGGGCACTTGCTCTGACCAGGCGGTCAGCGGGCTTGAGGGCCACCCCGTGCATTCCGGGCGTGGTCTGATAGCCCGCTCCGGCTGCTGGAGAAACGGTCACCTCTATTGTTGTAGTCTTGACAACCCTTCCTTCGTCTGGCGATGCTGTGTTGAACCGGCTCCGCGGGATCAGTGAATCCAGGCTCTCGGTACGAGGTATGGGCCCCTCTGAGGGCTCCTTCAAGTCGCCGGTCTCTCCCGAATCCCCACTGCCACTCTTGGAAATTCCAGGCGAGGCCCTTGCTCGCTCATCATCCCACTCCGACTCGGGATCAACCCAAGAGAGCTTCTTTACAACCCTCGAGTCTCTCCTTGCGCTCCTCAACTCCTCCTCCGCGCGCTGCGGATGCCGGAATTTCTTCTTCTTCGCGCCCGTGTCCCTGACGAACGTCCCAAGTGTCAACGTGTTGGCTGCGAACGTCGCCATCAAGACCTCTGCCGACGCCCACATGGTCCTCGTCGCCTGGTACCCGCCCTCCTCCAAAATCCGGGGCACGCGGTAAATCGCCACGACCGCCGTGAACAGATGCAGACAAAACAGCATCACCAGCAGCGTCTTGCGCCCCAGCTTCAGATTGCTCTGAACCACTATCGGCACCGGGAAGACGACGAGCAGGAGATCGGTAAGCACGTTGCAGACGGTGAGCGTGATAACGTAGGCGTAACCCTGGCGACAGCGGCCGCCGGGATCGGGCACGACTTGCCAGTGGTGCGTGAAGGGCCGGCACTCGGCCAGGTTGGCGATGAAAACGGCGAGAAAGGTAGCCCCGAGGGAGTACCGCATGACATTGAGGAGCCGCGTGTAGCGGTTGTTGCCGGAACCGCTGACGAGTTTCTTGAAAAACTCAACGGTAACTAATTTGAGAAGCCAGAGACTGGAGACTGGGTTAGAGCCGGGGTTTTGTTTGTAACAGGCAGAGAAGCAGGGTGGTTTACATTGCTGGTTGAAGCACTCGGCTGACGAGGACGAGGCGGCTAGCTATGGATCGTTGTTGGACCTCGATGTCGGTGAGTGGCTGAGTGTCGTCGAGAAGCACGTTGTTGGTGCCGTACAACAGAACGGGATGCACGAATGCCATTCGTAAGAGGAGCGGTATTAACACGACCGCGGCCACAATGTCTTCGACAAACAGCTTCTCAACTCGGATGTATCGCCCCATAAGGCGGAGAATGATGACGATGGCGCACATGGCTGTGATCCACCAAGAAGTGAGCAGTGTTGCCTTGTCGGTGCTGAACGGCCGGGCTGGTGGCGGTGGTGAGTAGAGCCCCATGGTGACATGGCGATTCCGGCTCGCGACAGGGGTTGGTTTTGGAAGATGTCGACAAATAAAAGCAGTGTGTAAGCGGCCGAGAGTTCGAGGTTAAGTGTGTTGTCTCCAGATGCCTCGGATTTCTAGTCGAGCCATGTAAAGATGCATATTTGCTGGCGAGTTCCTCGAGCTCGACAGGTGATGCAGGTCGAAGCTGTGGCCATATGGCTCTTTGAAGGGGCGGTTGGTTGTTTGTTGAACTGCTCGCTCGCACCACAGTCGTCAACCCTGGACCCTTGCTCCTTCCTTGATGTTATCGGATTAGTTGCAGCAGGGGGTCCAGGGGCCGGCGAGGATTGGTTGCTGAACACGCCTCGAGTGGGGAGCCAAGGCCACTGCGAATGCGCCTGCGCGCGCTCTGCCTTCGCTCCGACAAGCTCTTTGTTGCTCAGGGGTGGATTGTTTGTCACCATTTTTGCGGGGAGGGTCAATGCAGTCGGGTCCGGCTGGGTTGCACTGCACGTGCATGTGCCTCGTCCGTGATCCCCGATTTCAGGTGCTTCCCGATAGAGCCCGGCCACGGGCTGCTGTATCACGGCGCGTGAAGCAGTGTGCCCTCAACGGTGCGAAATGCACCAGAGGCCTTTTCCCGTTCCAGCAACGTGGTCCGCCGCTAGAGTTTGACGTCGGCAGCTTGGGCATGGCCCAGATGCAACCAACTCGATATGGCAAAGGGCTGGGCGCAAGAATGGCATGGTGTCGATGGCGTTGTTGACGTCGCTAAGCGAGGTGGAGACTGTCAAATTCACAGTGCTATCCTCGAGAACTTGGACCAACGCTCAAGACGGCGGCGAATGGAACCGGGCCGAATCTGAAGTGCAGAACGGCTTGAACAAAACGACGGCTAAACACGCAACTTGGCAGCTCGAGTTTGGCAGTGGGAGCCAACAAGGCTTGGCCATCTTGGAGTGATGCTGTGAAACCTGGAAGAGCAACCAACATACATGTGCTGTGCATACATACCTTGGTACCTGCCTACATACTGCACACACACCACAGCACCTCGCTATCAAACGGCGCGACCATGCAGGCACGGACGGGTGCCGCTGGGAAAACCAATCTGGGGGTGGGTCGTCGCGGGGATGCCCTGACGTGAACCCTGAGACCCTGGTCTAGCGAACTCCAGTAATGGCCCTTTCACATGCTTGGCCGCGGGGCCGGCGAGATTTATCGGTGGGAACCCCTTGGAAACATCCGATCGAGAACTCCCAGTAACTAACTAACCAGATGCATCGTCGGTACGGGGGAACGGAAACCGCATATTTGAAAGGGGAAACGCGGCATGTTTCGGGTGGAAATCCCCGCCATGGGCTGTTGGCTCGCAAACTGTTTTGCAAATGTGCTCTTCCATATTGCCGAGGGTATGAGTCGTGTGAGATAAGACTGCCTTAGTTCAGTGGGCTTGGCCGATTGGGTCATCGCTGATTCCCATGGAAGGTCAGCCAAAGGAACATGCAGGGGCAAAGCAACATCAGCATCCAACCATAGCCTTATGTACTGCCCACCTGCCTGCCGTGGAACCGAGACTCAATGGTCCACCGGCAAGGCAAGACCGAATCAGGCCGCACATCCCGTGGACGGGATGGATGCCACACTTAAAAAACCATGGCCTGCTTTGCGTCCGTTTAACCGCCAATCGGGACAGGGGACATTAGGTATTTAGTGACCTTCCCAAATCCGAGCCTTGAGGTCACCCTTCGGGCGGCCGGTTGGAAGACCCAGCATGCACTGCTATACATAATACGGTTCCCCTGCCCCTAATAGGCTTGCCCCTTTGCGCGATATACTGTAGATAACGCGATCTTGCGTTACATTCGCCTTTGCCACAAGAACCCGCTGCATGGCTAACTGAGACCTTGTCTTGGTGGTGGTAATTAATGCAATGCTTTTCACGACATGATGAAAGTTTGCATCCGGCGATGACGACGGACGCAACAGAGAAATGTTATCGCTCATCTGGTGGATTGTGGCTGTCGGCCGGTTACACATTTTGCATAACGCCCAGAACTCGATTTATGGCGTTGGTGTTTTTTTGATTTCGTCGGTTGAATGCTTTGAAAGAGAGCACGTACGCATCTCATCAACGGCTAATAAATCGAGATGTTCTCTGCCGCAGACTCTCTTCTTTCAGCCACCAGAAGACATGAAGTCATTAATACGGCCGTAAAAGCGCCGCTGGCTTATTTACCTGTTGTTGATTGAACGACCCTTGGCTCTTTCTAAGGCGGCACGGGAACAGTTGCTGACTGGAATCCTACATCTACATAACAGCCAAAACTCCTATTGCCTGTCGCAATCGAGGTGACCACTGAGTGGATCGGTCAACCTGAATATAGCAAGAGTTAGTAACTGTTTGACAAATCTCGGCCAACAATGACTACTGCACTCTGTTCAATGTATGACCAGTACGTAAGGTAGCAGACGTTTACGAGTTGTTAACATTTAGGACACGTTTTCTTCTTTTGGACACAATTTCAGATGCTTGTTATGACTTTCAGGAGCAACTACTCGAAAACGTTGAGCCTCGTCTACCTAGCATCGACAACTCGTATTTCCACGCAGGCAAAATTGCGTGGCTGAATGAAAGTAATCAACAGACAACTGGGCTTTGTCTGTGTTTGCTGCTGTCTTCTAGCGTTCTAGAAATTGTCAATAGTTGCGAGTTAGGCTTCAATCCTTCGTTGAGCGTGCCCAAAAGTTGATGCCTTTCGTTCAAGACGCCTGAACACACTCAATTGGCCAGAAAGCCAATGACAGAGCTATCCCAGCTGTCGCCACGCCAAAACAGTGGGGCTTCTTGCCAGAATCCGTTTGCCTGTCGACTGGGGCATTCTGTTTGGTCAGGAGAATCAGGCAGTCATATTCTGCTTCTGTTGATCTGTAAGGTATCCATGCCCACAAACGTCGTTGGAATCTGTTTGGCCGGTGTTGTGGCATTCCGTTTAGTTAAGGCCATTAGGCAACTGCATTTTGTTTCTGCCAATAAAACTAAGATAATCCGACTGCTCCAGGTTCCAGCCGTCTTCCTGGTTTCCTGGCTTCCAGTCAAGGAGACAATTAAACAGAGTTTCTACGCCAGCTGCCATATTGCTGTTGCATTGAGACTTCACCATGGAGCAGTTTCTCATCGACAATGCCGAGCGCTATAAGAAGCTCGTGGCTGCGTTCAAACCCACCGCAACAAGCCGGAAGGAAAGCAACTCAGAGCCTACCAGCCCTGAAATCGTCGTCAGCGCGAGGGTGCGGCCGATGCTGGAGGACGAGATCGCTCAGGGGTTTCCTGCTGGTGTTTACCTCCGTGCCGGCGGCACAAATATTATCGACGTGCACGAATTACAGCAGCCTGTCAGAGGGCTGCCCAGGATCAGGGTGAGCGCCGTCCAGTGCGTTTGCGGATGGCTGTAGAATCTAACTCGGGACCGCGTATAGTCTTCCAACTACGCGGTTGACAATGTCTTCGGGCCTGATTCCACCACAGCCGAAATCTACGACTCGTTAGTTAAGCCACTCGTCCCGTGGGCATGGGGTGGAGGCATTGGGACAATGTTCGCATACGGACAGACCGCGTCGGGGAAAACGCTCACTGTCACCGGCATTGAGCAACATGTGGCCGAAACCCTGATGGATGGATCACTGGATGGCGAGAGGAAGATATACATATCCATCATCGAGCTGGCTGGGCAAACCGCTTATGGTGAGACAAAATCTGCCTCGACTCGAGGCGCACTTGCTCACTATACAAACACAGACCTCCTCAACGCGCGCAAACAGATCTCCATCCTCGAGGACTCTTTCGGCACAACCCAGATGGCGGGCGCTTTGGAACACCCGATCACCACCAAGGATTCCCTGACCGACTACATCGAAGCTGCTGCCTCTCTCCGCCGCACTGCCCCAACCCTGAAGAACGACAGCTCGTCGCGCTCCCACGCCATCTGCCGCATTCGGCTGGAGAACCACGCGATTCCGTCCGCCCCAGACGGCATGCTCTACCTCATCGACCTCGCGGGCTCCGAAGCCGCGCGCGACAAGACGGCCCACGACTCAACCCGCATGAAAGAAGCTCGCGAGATCAACATCAGCCTGTCTGTCCTCAAGGACTCCATCCGCGGCCGCGCCCTCGCCGATGCCGACGCATTCGCCGGCAAGTCCATCAAGAAACCGGCCTACATCCCCTTCCGGCAGAGCACCCTGACCAAGACGCTCAAACACGTCTTTGACCCCGCGAGTTCCCGCAGCTGCAAGACAGTCGTCGTGGCCTGCGTCAACCCCTGTCTGGCGGACGTCGGCCCGAGCAAGAACACCCTGCGCTACGCCGAGCTGCTCCGCGTGGTGGCGCCCCAGACCAAGCAAGCCGAATACAGCCCGGCGGTGCCCGCCACATGGAACAACGAACAGCTGCGCTACTGGATCGAGAAGAATGTACAATACACCCCCTCCCATCTCCCATCTCTCCTTTAGCTCCAAAAAAACTAACTCTCGTTCCCTCCCCCCCAACCCTAGTCCGGAACCCCCCCAATCACCCCCGCCATCCTCGCCCCAGCCGAAACAGGCCCGCAACTCCTCCGCCTACCCCTCCCCGAATTCCTCTCGCGCTGCCTCAAAACAGAGGGCGTCTCGCCCGAGCAGGCCCAAGCCTTCCAGTCCAAGTTCTGGAAACTGCACATCGATTCCCAGCGGGCCAAGCAAGCCGCAGCCGGCAAACCCCCGGCTGACAACGCGGCGGTGTCATCCTCGTCATCCCCCAACAGACTTGAGCTGCTCGACTCCAGCGCCGATCCGGACCCGGATGCGGCGGGGATCCCGTTCAAGGAGCGGATTCGGCCGGGCATGGTGGTGGCGTGGAGCCCGCCTGCGGAGTATGCTTCGTTTTCGGTCGCGGGGAAGAACTACGCGATGGTGATGTGTCCGGTGCAGGCTGTTGGGGGGAGGGTGAAGGATGTTAAGGGGACGGTGGTGAATCCGGTGGGTGGGGAGGGAAGCGATGTGGAGGGGAAGAGGGAGGCGTATCTCTGTGCTATGGTGATGCCTGCGCTGTTGCCGGGGTCGTTTGGGGTTAGTGTGTGGCGCCAGGTTATGGTGGGGGTGGAGGAGATGGAGGCGGAGGTGTTGATGGAGTGGGATGAGGCGACGAGGTATTATTACATGACTGTTTGAGGGGGTTGAAATACCTCGGCAGTGGGAGTTGACATGAAGTAACCAAGGCCGTTTTCAAAAAGCGTTGGAGAGTCTGAGAGAGTGTAAACTACCTAGCCGGGGCATAATCTCCACTCGTTTCTCCTAGCGCTCCTTCAGCCATTCCCTTATTCCCTCCGCCTCCAAATGCCCATACACAACCCCCAACTCCCTCAGCTTCTCAAACCCCGCCAACGCCCAGTCCTGGCAATTCCACCCGGCACTCTCGTCCTTGATAACCTCCACTTCCTTTAGCACCCCGTGAATCTTGCCCACCGTCCCCTCAATATCAGCATCGTCAAATGCGACCTCTCCAACCTCAAGTTTATCCTTCAGTTCCCCAGGTCCGCCGTCTTGCGTGATACCCATGTTTTCTGGGCCAGGGTAGTGAAACCCGCCCGGCATGCCGCGCAGCTGGAAGATGACACCCCTTGGCTCGGCACTGTGGGAATCTCCTTCGAGAAAGTACGCCCAGTGGCAGGGCTTGGCCTGGCCGGTAATCGGATGGATGCCGCGGTAGTAGGATACGACGTAGAGAGTGCGCGTTGGCATTGTGACCCTGGGGTTTGAGCCGTCGTTGGCAACGGGAAATCTCGATCCTCTTCTCTTGCTAGGCGGCCGGACGGTCACGGTGGGTGGCTCTACTGTTGGGACCAGAAACAAAGACAGTCGAGTCGTGCAAATGACTATTTGCGCCCAGCGGCCGATATCAGGTGTGTGAATAGATTGGGATTTTATGTGTTCTCGAGTAAGATTAGGGGCGGCCCACTCTTTTCACCAAGCGGGGCTCGGACAATAACAAAATGTTGAACCCCTCACCCTTCTCCCACTGGGGTTTCTGTTCCTAAATCATCAACGAGATTTTCAACCTGGTCCCCAAGGAATACATGCCTCCAGAACCAAGGCCGGAAGACGTTGACCATCCAGTCGGCCAGGACGCGGATCATAGCGATCAGCTGGTAGCAGCCAACGAATGTCGCAGAAGAGCCCACCTCGGTAACGTGAATGAGTTCCTGTTTCGGCTCGAGTCAGAAAGGGGATACAGTGACAAGTAAAGAGTCGAAAACTTGCGATGCTCGTGCCCAAGTCCCGGGCAAGGTAGAGTGTCCAGCGGGGACCGGAAACTAACAGGAGGGGAAGGACGATGGAGATTGGCCGATCTTTGGCATGCTGTTGGGGTTGAGACTCTGAGCCAGTGCCGGGGGACGAGCCGGCATTCCAGGCTGAAATCAAGGCCCGCAGGCGTAAGATATGAGCGGCTACCCAGATGCTGAGTTGCAACTTGGCGTCCTTTTCGGCACCGTCAGCCTTGGTCTCGATGCTGACACCGATTGGACGGTGACACAGAAATGGCTGCTCAGAATGGTTGATACTTTGGCAGCTTGCCCAGTGCGTCATGTTCATGTCTCTCAGAAGTTGACGGCACGCCTCCCCGGTCTCGATGTCGGAGAGAACCATTGCGTAATCGACGCGCTTGCCCTGGACTGCCAACTGTGTTCCTTCTTTGCCCGTCGTGCCAGAGGTCCGGGATTCTTCGCCAGTTACGACGGTTCCATTACAACTGAGCAACGTGCTGCCCGTGTCTGGCGAAGGGCCAAGTGGTAGCAGATAGTCGGGATGTATGTCCGCCGTCGTCACATTGCGGCTCTTTACCTTGCCGGCGATGGGAACTAGCGCCACCTCCAGAACACGCGAGTGCACTGCCTCGTTCCAGACAACCTCACCCTCCAGGTCCACCTGACAGGCCACGGTCTCTAGGCGGATGCGGTCCACGAGGATGACTTCGTGTGTCGCCCGGACATCATCTTGGTTGAAGGGATATGCGTCGGCCAGGTAATGATTGAATATGGTCTCGAGGTTGTCGTCGAGCATGGGAGGCTGAGCCAGATGGCGGATCCATGGCGGCATGATTTTGCTCCGAGCGGCAACCCTACGAGCCTCCTGGCAGAGATGCTGAGCGTCCTCGGGGAGGAGGGGGAGGGCGACGCGAGTGACATCTGTGCGGGTGACTGGGATCCTGGCGTGTTCCAGCTCGGTGATGGTGTTGGGCTTGATCGGAGATCGGTTCCGATAAACTGCCTTAGCAAGGTTGCTGACAGCCGAACTAAACGTGTTTAAGCTGACCGACTGGCTGGATGCCCTATCGTCGTGGTCTGGCGCGTGTGGGTTTTGGCTTGATGTGTTGTAATCCGCATGTTTGAGCCAGGCAAGGACAGCATTGTCCCTCCGCTGTTTGATGAGCGCTTGACGATGGCGCTGCCAACTTGACTGCTTTTGCATATTTGCGTCGCGCACTTGAGTTGCACGGTGGGTTTTCTGCGAGGCATTGCGGCCCGACGCGGTGGGCTGGAGATGCAGGGGGCCATGCCGCAAAGGTGTTGATGGCGCGAGCGGCTATCTTGTCGATTATCCCTTATCTCTATGCAGTATAAAAGCGGGCTGCAGTTCGTTATCTGCTTAACTATCCGTTGCATCGCCGCAAGCAACATTCACAGCCACAATATTCTTCTCCTACCCCTTGTCCTTGACAGTGGCGGTGTGCATCACCGTACATAAGACCATTTTTGTAGGAAGTTCTAGACCCTGATTCCGCTGAGCCGGACCCAAATGTGGCTTCTTTCCATCATCTTGCATGCCTCACCCTCATGGTCCGCATCATGTACACCAATGTGTACCTCGTTGACGGACTTGCCGAGTCGCCAACACAACGTCCTTCAATGACGTCCTTTCCCGAAAGCTCGGACTAGCACAGACGATAAATACATCAACCATGAATCTATCGAAGAACTGCCCATCTCTCGCTCCATATAAGCTCGGAGAGACGCTGACCCTTCGGCGAGTAGACGACTCTTCTGAGATCAAGCTGGTGATCAAAAAGTCCCAACAGTCATGGACCCTCTCCTGCGGGATGGTTGTCAACATCTTGAGCGATCTCAGCAACGATGACAGCAATGGCGCCCCGCGCATTGCTTTTCTGAAGCTCTATGACTGGCGCTTCGCTCCGCAGCTCCGCGATGATCAGGGGATCGAGCCATGGACGGAGGACTTTGGCAAGCAGTATGCCGGTTTGGTGCTGAGCGGCGAGTTGGATGGCTTTATCGAGCGTCTCGAGGACAAGGATTTTCGGGATCAGACCGAGGACGACTGGGACGCAGGACAGAACGAAGCGTGCCTTGCCCACGCGGCGCGCATGATGTACCACTCTGAAACCTCTGTGTACGAAAGACTCAGCGACATCCAAGGGACGATGGTCCCGCGTCTCATGAGTGCCGTCGAATTGGACAGTACCCCAGAAGGCATTGACATCAATGAGCGGCAACGAGAACATTTCCAGATAAAGGGAATCCTATTGCAATATATCTTGGGCTTTAGCCTATCGGATATTGTCTCCAAGACGTCACCGGAAACATGGCAAAGCATCGTGGACCAAGCCATTCGAATCGTTCATTCGTTGGGAGACCACGGCGTGGTCAATAGAGACGTACGACCGGGCAACTTCATTGTCAGCCAAAGCGATTGTAATGAGCATCCAACGGAATCCCGAGTCTTCATGGTCGACTTTGGCCAGAGCCGGCTCCGCGGGGAGGATGAAACAGATGTTGACTGGGGCCGTGTCAAGTGGCAACAAGACGAGGAAGGGGTCGTCGGCCTGGTTATGCAACACCGGTTAAGAAAAGTAGGCGCAGAGATCTCATATGTTCCATCATATCGGTATTTGGAGTTTGCCGAAGGGGAGGATGAGGAATGATTTATGTCAATGACGATCCGTCTCTTTCAACGATGCAAGCCATCGATGTCTCCGCCTAACACTGCAAACAAAGAGGAAGTGACTTTCCAAGAGGGCGATGTTGATATGCTCCTTTCTTTGAGAATCCGAGTCACATTTGTATTGCTGAGTTTCGTTATTATAATTGAGGACTGTGTGAGGTTTTTATTGACTACAATGCTGCAGGACGTCGTTCGGATGTGCCAGGTGGCCATATCACCCTAGTAAGCCCGTCATGTGAATGCTTGCTATGAGAAGCGGAAGGGATAGAGTAGGTATGTTTCGGCCGCAACGCACCGTGACAATGCTTACTAGCGTTGGATATAGACGAGCAGCAAAGGTGTGTGAGTTATTATCACTCCACATCTATAGCCCCCAAGCTTCCTCGTATCGGAAAGGATACAAAAGAGCAGCGATCAACTCTATATAACTATGCCAATATATATCGATCCTGATTTGGTTATGGCCCTCTGGCAAAGACCTGTCACCACCCCTTTGTCTGTGGTCATGTGTACTGGGAATTAAACTAGAGTGAAAGCCGCCCCCGAGCAACATGTATAGAATGGTTTTCGACATTCTTTAAGCCCCATCTAGCAGAATCCATGCTGACTTTCCCGGGTGCCCTATTGACCATCTGACGTGTTCTCACAACCACTCATGGATAGGAAACGATCGAACAAGGCGGTGCTAAACATCTACTTAACAGTCGGTTCCCAAGGCCCTCGAGTGCATTCTCAGCTTCTCAGCATCGATTGTATCCAGCGTCTCACTACACCTAGAGTTGACCTGACCATCAATCGATAAATCGACTTACAATTCATTCGACGAGGACTTCAACAGAAACCTTGGAAATGTCGCTTCAAACCTGCTTTTGCGTGCAGTTTCCAACAAACCGTTGCCAAGTATATCGCCTATGCCATCGGACAACGATGGAATCGCTTTGCGGTCCCTGCGTAAGTATGGTCTAAGGGGTCCCAGTGTCCATTACCCTTGATTAGGTTAACCTGTCTTCCGTTGCGTACTTTTAGTGGACGATGGCATGCTTTGTAGTGCCTACCAATACCACCGGTAGCTCCGGCGCCGCTGGCTACGGCACTACCGACTACAACAATCCTGCGTATAATGCTTCCGGCGACGTCCCCGGCTATGGCACCGCCGGCTATAACAATCTTGCATATGATGCTTCGGGCAGCGTCCCCGGCAACGGGACTTATTACGCTGCTTCTGGTGCGTCGGGCAGCACCTCGGGCAACCAGGGCAACCAGGGCAACCAGGGCAACCAGGGCAACCAGGGCAACCAGGGCAATTCTGCGGCCGCTGGCACATCCGATAACACCTCGGGCAAACAGGATGACCCCAACATTGACTACGAAGCCTGGGAAAATGCCGGTGGTCGTGGCTACTATGGTCACCCTGGCCCCGACGGAAAACCACCGACCAAGAAGTGCGCCTGTCGAACTCCGGCGAGAGGCAGCAAGTGCAGGGCCCAGGCTGCCAACTACGATTGCCTTCGGGTCACCTATGGCAGCAAGCGCTGCCAACCATGCAGGGTGAGTTTTCTGGTGTGTCCACTCTTTTAATAAAGCGCTTCATCTAACCGCCCTGTCGTTGCAAAGCAATTTGGATGCTATTAGGGCTACGGAATGTATGAGGAGGATGCTCATTGCGGCGTGGCTGGACTACGCTCGGAATTACTCCAAACCGCTCCAAGGGGGCGCTGGCGGGTAGTTTATCACAGATGGTAGGGGAGGAAACGTACTATTGGGGGAGTAATAAGGGAAAGCCAGTTTTTTGAATGAAGGGGCTAGTTGGGATATAGCAACTAGCTCACCCCGAATGGCCGTGCTCTTGGTGACATTTGCAATGCCCTGAGCTGGTAGCCATATGATGCACCGGGTTTGGGAGTTGCAGCAGACACACTCTGGAAGGTCAATAAGGATAACAAGGCATAGTGTGTCTCGCCACTGAAGGTTGCAACTTGGTGAAGCGTTTCTCTCTGCATGAATTGCACGATGAAATCTCATAGTATGTGCATTCTGGATCTACCCAACATCTCTTTTCGACACATCTTAACTGCCTGTTTCCTGTCTTGCCAACATACCCAGCTCTCGCTTCAACGCTTCTATGAGCCTCTCTAGGAACCACTCGGCTTCTTCCTTAGGTCCCATTAAGGGGCTCTTCGATGTGAAATTACCGAACATGAAGATGCCTAATTTCACATATGCGGGACCTTGCACTGGTGCGCTGGCCCCTTGCGCTGGTGCGCTGGCCCCTTGCGCGGTCACAGGTACTTCTTGGCCGCTGCTTTGTTGCCGCACTGGCGATTGCTTCTGCTGTGTCTCCGGAAAACTTTCCACTCCCTCGAGAAGCTTCCCAAGCCATAACCACTGGTCGAATGAGAAATGTTGCTGAGGTTGCACACTGAGGTGTCGAATTATACCCACAATCTCGTCGAATATGATAACGCAGAACTGAAGGCGGGTTGAGGGGAGCTTCCTTGTCTGGGTCTCTTGCATTCCGGCTTCGAGGCGGCTGTTGTGAAGCGCCCGGCAGCCATTACCAAACCCCAGAGCTTGGGGAATGCGCCTCAGTTGTTGCCCAAACCCCCCCTGACCAGGCAGAATGGTGATGCCGCCAAAGAAAATGGTAATGTCGCGCACAAGCTTAAGCAGCGTATCCTCGGCGTTGGATATCAGAATTGTTATCGTTGGAACGCCGAGAAGGCTCCAAAGGACGAAGAATGACCTCGCGGAACTCGAAATAGGCGTTAAGTTACCGTAGCCTATGGTTGTGAGGCTGATAAATGCCATGTATAGACCGTCAAAATACACCCAGTTCTGAATCGGGCGTTCGCACGCCACAAAGACAGCTGCCCCTCCAAACAATAGCACCAACCAGGCGCCGGAAGAGAGTGCAAAGATCGTCCATCTCCATTTACGAGAAGCCCTGGACCGGATATCCCGGGCTTTGGCAAACGTGACGTAGAGGTGATGACGGTCGCCCGTCGAGAACGCTGCTATGTATGATTCGTTCGTCACCACCCGCAGGCTTCGGACTAGGCAATGAAGACTAACGAAACTGTGGTGCTCACCATGGTTCTCCGACTCCTGGAAAAATTTGTCACGCATCTTGCACAGTCTTCTCTTCCTCAGCCCCAGCTCTCCTCGATCTAGCACTAGCCTCCGAATCGATACCAGAGTAACACCCAGACAGACAATTCCGAGAAGTGTATACGGAAAGAGTAGAGCACGTCCCAGGGTAGTCTCGGGCGATATGTCACCAAAGCCAATGGTCAACAAAGTAACATCGGCCCAGTAGATGGCATCCAAGTAGGCCCAACCCTCGACATGGGAAAATATCAGGGCCCCAAGAAAAAGGACAGACAGGAAGATCACCGTGTTCAACAGCAGCGTGCGGAGGGCAGTGCTCAGTGCGACGTCTTGTTTGTAATGACAGAGCGAGGCACCCAAAATGTTGGCCAGAAGAAAAGATGCCAAAACAAAATATATGATGGCCGCGTAAAGACAGTAGTAGTAGGACTGTGACCACCGAGGTTCGGGATCTGATTCCAGTTCGAATCGAGACGCTGAGACGATCAGCGCGACAAGACAGAAGGACGAAATGTAACTAAGTATGCTCTGTGAGAACGTGATGGTACGAAAGGGCTGACTAATGATATCATGAAATACTACTTACTAGCCCACGGTTGTTGTCAACTGAGCGATAAAGAGCGGGATCTTACGTGCCATTCCAAAGAGTAGGACTAGGTGGGAGACGACAGCCACGCCGAGTTGCATGGCGTTGAGCACAAGAAAACTACCGCGCCGTCAGACATCCAGGCTTTTTGGCCTGCGCTTTTCCATCGCTTCCAACGAAAAATGTTGACACACCGTCTAGATTCGAACGGCGTTGGATCTCGCGGAGCGTCGGCGAGGACCCATGGTCGTAACGTGGCGCAGATACTGAACGCGGTTGCAATGGGGCCAAAGGTGCCCGCTAGAACCGGGAAGCCAAACGATGCAAACCACCAGGGGCTGCGACCGGAGGGGGCGAGACAAAAGAAAACAAGAGTCAGCGTTTTTTTGTGAGAATAATAATGATTGAACGGTCTGGGAGACTTGCTTCAGATCGCTGTCTTGATCAGTAAATCCACCTTCTAGGTCAGCCATTGCGTAGATGGCTCTATGCTAGCCGTTCCAGAATCTCCACAAGTTGGACCGTGAACGCCAATGGTTCGGAAAGCATGAGAATAGGGCGTATTTGCGAAAAATCAAGAGCCAAATAGGTGAGATTGGGGTAAAAGGTGATGATAGGGTAGGTGGCCGATGTTGACTCAGCCAGAGCGAGGGGACC
Source organism: Chaetomiaceae sp. B2702 (assembly GCA_023628455.1). Lineage (NCBI taxonomy): Eukaryota > Fungi > Ascomycota > Sordariomycetes > Sordariales > Chaetomiaceae > Chaetomiaceae sp. B2702. Next base: position 78,480 of record JAMAKP010000083.1, read on the forward strand.
TTTGCCACTCATTTAACAGAACACACCTTACCGTACGGTACGTATCGAGTACATATCATCGTTAGCGCTGTATGTACCTTGTTCTGGTACCTACCTACCACCTACCCCGCCTGGTCATCGTAGTACTGTGGGTGATGGTGCACTGCTAAAGCCAACCTGTGGTTGGTGGCACAGATGTCCGAACCCTTCTGCAAGAATCATGACCAGGACGTTGTGTCTTAGGTAGGTGGATAGGTTGTTCTGAAAGGTAACGTACTTCATATTGTTGCATTATTTGCACTGTCTCCTGTTCGTTCCATGTAGACTGGAAACAGGCCGGATGTGCAGCCTAGATCCAAATCTACACCGTTGCCGGCTTCGTTGCCTATTACCGTGTACACAACTTGGAAACAAGCTAGGTATAGTACCTACTACTAGGATAGAAGCACCCATGGACGACCGCGGATAATCGCCTTTCTTTCGGTTAACTTTTGGCAATTTGCGCTGTATGAATGTCTCGTGCGATATACGGGCGACAGCGAAACAGGAGCTTGAAAACTTAAGCAATGGGTTGGCAAGCATGAAAAAGAGGAAACATATACGACTAGGATATACATCTAGGCAGTATAGTTCATGAACCAAAGATGTCCTCTTGCACAACCTTGACCTCGACCTTCATTCCCCAGCCGTCCGGCCCTCCGATCCAATTCTTCTTCTTGCCGATCTTCTCTACTATGCCCACATGGTCTCTTAGAGTCTGTGTCAGCTTAGCAGGGTCATTCTTAACCTTCTGCACTGCGATAATCAGCCGCAAACCCTTCGCCCTTTTTTTCCGCCCAAGATCCCAAGCCCATTCAGACGAGAGAGCGATGCGCGGTTTTGACGGGTCGATCGCCCCCGAGGGGTAAAGACGGCCGAGGAGATAGCCGACTCGGCCGAGGTATGCAGTCCACCAAACCTCCTCCGGAGTGATGACACGACGGAGAGCTTCGCGGAACCGAACCTCACGAGGGGGTAGCTCGCCCATGTAGCGCGACTCCAGCATGAGGGCGAGCCTGGCTCTATCCTCGTGTGACACTCCGCGCGTCGAAGACAGGAGGCCGGTACTGGTGCTGTACAGGGCAGATGTCGAGGCCAGCTCCTTGTCCATGGTGGCGTGAACGTAGAGCACGTTGGCAAATGCCTGTATTACGTGAGGGCTGATCGCGTCAGGGAACTTCCGCGCACCCGTCTGCGACGGCTCCGGCAACGAGTACATGAGGAGGGTGCAGATGGCACGCGCCGACTGGGGTGAAACGAGGCGTGTTGCCACTTCGAGGGGGTCTTGTGCTCGGATGCTGGGGTCCAGCTCCCGGAACAAGAACCCTTCCCGCACACCACCCTGGCAGAAGTGCGCAGTTCGGATTCCATGGGGGATGGCATGGTGTAGGACGTTGATGAGAAATGCGACTGCCGGTACTTGTTGCCTTCGTCGGTCCGAGACCCGGAAGACCGAGTGGGCGGTCCGAGCCACCTCCTCCATTGCTTCGGTGTCGGCGAATCGCGCTCTCCCTACCGTGTATCCGTTGATGATGGAAATCGGATGTGGATTCTCGCTTGTTTGGCTCATATGCAGCAGCAGATAGCCCCAGCCTCGAAATCCGCCTCCGGAGAGATACAGGGGATAGCCGCCCTCGGCCTTTGCATTTTCTACCATGGTCTCAGGGACTCGGAGCTTGGTGTAGGCCTCTCTGAAGTTGATGAGCATCTCCTGGCGCAGCGCTGCCAGGGCCTTTTCTGCCTCTTCCTTCGATTTGCCCCTTTTGAGGTCGTGGATAGTCCTGGTTAAGGCGGCTGCCCCATAGGGGAGGCTTATCGATCCCCTGTCGCTGATGCGGACATTCCCTCCCTGGGATATGATCCACGTAATTTGAGTGCTGCCGCCACCAAGGTCCATCATGAGGCCTCTGATATTAGAGAAGCCACTCGCAACACCCAGGGCACCGATACGCCCTTCCTCTTCCTTGCGCAGCAAATCTACAGGCAGCCCAGTGCCCGAGTTGATGGCGCTAAGGAACTCGGCAGAGTTGATGGCGGTGCGCGTCGCCTCCGTGGCAAGGATGTGGATGTTGGTGTTGGAAACGCCAAGGTCGGCACAGACGATCTTGAATCGATTCAAGGCGCTAATGACATCTTCGATGACATTTTGCGGGATGGGGATTTGCTGCCCAGTCTCTGGGTCAAATTGGGCATCGTAGAGTGATATATCCACGCGGTAGACGTGGACTGTCGGGAGGATGCGAGAGCGAGGTTGTGAAAGGTCGGTCACGGAGAAACGGATCCCGTTGCTAGCATGAAGTTAGTACTAGAAATTGTAGCGCGATCATTGTTGTAAGGATGGAGGAAGAAAACAATATGTCCGAATAAATGATAAAAAATAAAGAAACGAAAAGAGGGAAAAAGAGAAAAAGAATGGGGGATCTTCGCGCCACAGGCAATTGACCGTAGTCAACGGCTCTTCTTCCAGAGTCCGGGGCATGCTCACCTTCCTATATCAACTATACCTCTGAGATCTATGATCTGAGAAGGTTCGTCATCATCGGGGGTAGCGTACAACATGCCTCGCTTGGTATCTGATTCCAAATCCCAACTTGCGGAGTCCATTCTGCGAGATGTGGGAAGCTTCAGGAGCCAGGAGACTGGTGTTTGCGGGCAGCAGAATCAAGCAAGGAAGGTGTTGTCGCCGATACCCACGGTTTGGATGAGGGCTCTAGATGCGAGGGGGGCCTGTGTGTGAACGGGGACGATCTAGCGCGTGTCGTTTGCTCTGGGTGAAGGTGTGTGGAAGGTAACTACCTAGTTACCCATGCAGGTGCATCCACTCAACGCAAATGGCAACGAGCTGAAGAAAACAATTGGCAGTGCAATGTTTGATGCCACTGCGCTGCTGGCGTGCGGCTGATCAGAATATCCTCTAGTACGTGCCCCCTTAACCTAGCAAAGAAAGAGCAAACGCTTTTGCCAAGTCTTCATCTCCACGATCCCGATCGCACTCGATGTCCTGCAGGAGGACTGATGTGATCTCGATGCTGAGACCCTCCGAGGTACCTTACCACGTACTTAGGTACCCAGTGTTCGCTTCGAAGCACCATCCTAAATGCACATCCAACTAAGGTACAAACAAATAATTGGCGGCTCAATGTTACCATTACGCACTTCCTATGCAGACAGTCGGAGATTTCTTCCAGTAGGGAGGTCCAAAAAAACAGCAGCACATACATACCCGCACACACCAGCAGTCTGGGCTGAAAAAAATGTCGAGAGAAATCTGCACATATGGCTTTTTTGAAACCCTGTAACCCAAACATTTCCCCCCTCTTGCCACAACATGATGCAATCTTGATGCTGGTTTGGCCCACAGTTCGAGGCACTTGGCCTCACACATGAATCCCCCTACTCTCTGGACGGTACCATTCCCAAGGGCCGAAGCGTATCAGGGATCAGAGGAAACATACGGGTGCAGCTGAAGAATGCGATGCGTGGGCGTCCTCCATATGATGGCGAATATTCTTTGCCAAAAGAAGCCAAAACGACCGCTGGCGGATTAGTCTACGGCGTAAAGTTAGTAGCACTAGCAAAGACTAATTAGGCCACAAGTGATTACCCACTAACCGGAAGGAAATGAAGGGGGAGGGAAGAGTCTGGAGTGGCCGGGGGCCAAGTAGAGGTCATATTAAACCGGGAAGGCTGGGATGGCGGTGGGCCTTCCAGAACCCTCGTCTATTTCAGATAAATAGCTATGCATTTTTAAGGTACACTGGTAGTGTACTCCAATGGGTTATGGAAATCGCGCCATACCACGTCAGCTTGCTAAAGCAACATACCTTACACAAGAACAGGCACTTCTTGCTCTGAAGAAGGCGGATGGGGTTTTCAACGCCAGCAAACTCCGTATCCCAGTCTTGCGTTACTGTTGACAGACATGTCGCATGTCAGCGACGAGCACAACCGGGGTCGTCCACACCGCGACTACTCTCCGGACTACCGTCATGACAACCACGGCCATCGCCCCGACCATCACCCATCCAAGAGGGAGCGAGACCGGGTTCGTGATCGACCCTATGATCACCGAGACGACGAAGAGTCTGACGATGCGAGGGAGGAGCGCAGGTCGCGCACGCGTGGCCGATCCGAGAATAGACACCGCAAACGGTCAGTCACGCCTTACCGCCCTCGGCACTCGCACAGCGCTGGGTCACCGGGGGCAACGGATCATCGGCGGAAACACGGCGACAGGCACCTTCTCACCGCAGAACAGCGCCAAAGTATAAAAGGCCGCCTGGCGGAAAAGGCTATCGGTACGGCGGCGGTGACGGCATACCGTCTGCGCCACTCTGAGGGGTCGTGGGTAGGGAGAAAGGGGCTGAGGGTGGTTGGGGCTGCAGTTACCACAGCTGCTCTTGACGGCTTGTTCGACCCAAATCCCAAGAAACACGTTCTTCAGCATCTCGCGGTGTCAATGGTCGAAGGGGCCGTGATGGACGCGTTCGCAACTTTGTCGCCGCACGGGGAGTACTTGCCGGGTAAGGTGAGCCACGGCCACTGACCAAAGTTTATTGTCATGCAATGGGTTCAATGGGAGACTGTCATATCTATGCAGTTGGTCCGCCCGGAAGAGGGACCACAGATATAGAGTCCACCTGCTCTAGGTGTCTCGCGCATGTTCGTTATTTCCAGTTTGTCATGTAGGGGAGTCTAGAGAAACGATATCAGGGCCGTGATGGTACAGTACGTTGTTGCGTCGCCAGTGTATAAGGGCCAATTTGCAGCAGCTCTACTAGGTACCTAATTAAATATCACAATACTTATAAATATCTAGAGAGGAACTTCTACTCTTTTTAAAATGCTGAGACATATGCATACCTCGGTATCCAAATACCCAAACAAGCGAACACATTGTACCAACTTACCCGAATTGCCAAAATAATCCTGGGACAAACCTCCTCGATTGCTGCAAGGTTTTCTGATTTTTTGGATGGCGCAATCTCAATCACTCCCTTGCGCGCCCTTCAGCCTAGGCTTGTGTCCTTGGAACCGTTTGGGCCGGTGGTCCAACTTTTGGCAACAGTTGCTGTTCCCCGGAATATGCGGTACTCTTTTCCAGGTCGGCCTGCTTCGGCTTCTTCCACCACGTGATTCTCCTGAGGTGATGGTTACCAACTTGCTCTGACGCAAAGAATGGCTGCTGGTAGTACATACCTCACGATACGGGCAATTCGAGCACCCAAGTCGTGATATTCCACGCAAGCATATACGCTCTGTGGACAGAATTAATTAGCGAACACGGGTTCTCCCCCAAACCTCGAACGGTGACTCCTGACCAAGAAGCCGCTAAGCAGCCATGCAAAAGCGACGATGAAGCTAAAGGCAAGGACCACCCTCCACCGCGAGCAACCATGCCTGGTAACGATTGTTGTGTTGCCCGTGTTGGAGGTCCAATAGACATTCCAGTAGCTGTTGAGCCAGCCCGAGGAGCAAGTGTTCGCTCCGGTGAGCTGCAACCCTGTCAGTCCATCGCCGACGGCAATCGTGGCGGCCACTCACATCTTCAAGCAGGGCAAAGCAGACGATCCAGCAGATAAAGAGGGCAAAGTCAATGGCAAAAAAGTGGAATGAGTATGTGAGAGGAGGAAGTAGAATGATGGCCAAGGCCGTACTGATTGCAGCGATGGTGATGGCGTATATCAAGCGCGAGTCTGACGGGCCATTGATACGGTTGAGAACGTAAAAGAACCTCCCGAGAATGCCAAGGATGATAACACAGCAGCCAAACTCAAAGACCCGGAGGCACGCAGAGATAATTTTGTGAGCTGAGCCCATGGCAGCTATGGGTTGGAGCCTTCTTCCTCGTTGTAGATCTTGCGCTTCGAACCGGATGCTGGAGGTGACTACACTGAAATGGCGGGTCTTTGCGACGATCGCTTATAACAAAACCGCAATCCGCCCGGAATCTGGGGATGCTATCAAGCGTTGGTCTGGGATGAACGGGACAGCGGAAGTTGCTTTCATCATGTCGTCACCGTAGAGGCTGGCGCCGGTCTGGATTGATCGGTTTCGTCTCACTTGCTCGTCCCGACAGGTGATTCGAGGGATCATGCACACACTGGCATGGTCAAGGCTCACCTATCAAGCAATGGGCGATCGATCACGGGTCTGAATGTCTACTGCAATGAATCTTGATGGGTATGTACCCCTCCTCGCTGAATGTCCGACTACAGCCTTCTACGGTCATCAATCGGGGCCATAGCTGTCGATCAGGATTCTATTCGTTTCCAATCAGTGGCCCGTCATGCCATTGGTGACATCCAGCGAGGTCACCCCATTTTTTGAAACAACGGGTGTGCAGTATGCCATTGGGCCTTCGCCCTTCGCCCACAGGTGCAGGGCGTCCACTCCACACACACACACTCCAAACCTCCCAAGATGCAGGGGCTTCAACCCTGATTTGCAGGCTGGTCGCGATGCCAGCGAAGAAGGAAGCATATCTTCGGTCAGGGGCTGATCCATAGCCACACCCCCCCCCCCCCCCTTTTTTTCTGTCCAGACCCTATGCGCACGCTCAGATGAAGCCCAAGATCGGCCTTGCTAGAGCACAATAGTACCAAAAGAGCCTTCCCGCTTATGGCGTTGTCTGTGGTTTGATGCAGCCGCATGGTTCTCGGAAAGGGACGTTCACTATAATTATAAGTAAAAGTACTGCGACAATCTGCCGTTCTTTATCAACCACCGTACGAAGCGCACAAGGTCAAACCGATATACCGTCCCTACAACTCGAGAGACCAGGCCACAAGTCGGACCGACTGACGAAAGACAGTGAGAATGGTTCCCGGTGAGCAACTGCTGTTTTCGAGACCGGCGGGTGCGCTTGTGTTATCGCTTCCTTAGGTAATCTCATTGTCAACACAGAGTCACCTATTCGGACTCTGGCTTCGCGAGGAGTCACAGTTGTCATTGTCAACCAAAGCCCCGATCAGCTTGAGCTCGATGGCGACTGCACCCAGCTCTGGAACGGAAAGTGGGCAAACTCCGCTGCCCAGTCAGTGGTGCCCGAAGTGATCAGGCCCCACGAGAGCATCCTCTTGCACTGCAAGTCGGCAGGCGTCGCCAAAGGCATCGAGGGTTCCGTGACTTACCACCTCGCGGGCCCGCCGCCCCATGACAGGGTTCGGTTCACTTGGAAGAACCGCTACTTTGGCCAGAACGCATACAAGGCGCAAACTACTCGAGAGGGGTATGCGATCGAAGTGGTGGGGGGGGAAGGGGCCCATGCTGTTGTTGTCTTCGTGTTTGGTAAGTGGCAACTTTACAGCAGCGCGCGCATGCTTTTTCACTCGCCGTGACAGTCGGTCGTTAATAATACACCTGCGTGTGTAGGGCCGCTATACAGTTCTTGATCTCAGCTGAAAATCGGCTGGGAGGTGGTCCGCCGCCAAGAAAAGGAGGGGCATGAAGGGGGGGAGGGTCCAGAATGGCGCCCCTATGAGTTCATAATTTGTCATGCAGATGTGGAAGATTGGAAGAGCATCGTGGTGGCATGACAGGCGGCTGAAGTCCGCCCGGAGCAGATCGAGATCTTGAAGAGACCGTGCATAGGAAACCCATCTCCCTCTTTTTGGTGTTTCTTTCTTTCTAATGATAATGGGAGGCTATTCTATCTATCCATATGGAATTGAGTTTCACCAGGCTCTCTCACAACATAACTGTGAGAACAATTATCAAATACCACACACTTGAAAATTAAAGTCCCGCCGCTCGGCCATCCATCACCATGGGATCTGCTTCTAAAGGGCTCTCGGTATGCCTCCGCATTGGAGAGTTGGTGTGTGGCGTTATTGTTCTAGCCGTGCTGGGGCGGTTCCTCGCCCTCGTGGGCGAGGCGGGTGCCTACGCCGACGAGCGCATCATTTACTCGACCGTCGTTGCGTCCATCGCCATAGCCCTCTCTATACTTCTCATGCCCCCTTTCACTTACACATTCATGGCTTTCCCCATCGACTTCATCATGTTCGCGCTGTGGTTGGTGGCATTCTGTCTATTGGAAACGGTTCGTAACAACGACAACACCCCCCACAGCCGTCCTCTACGAGATGCATAGGACTCTAGTTAGTGTGCGCTAACCCATCATAAGCTCACCGGTATTAATACCTGTAACTCGCCTTGGTATTGGAGCTATTGGGGCTTTCTTTGGGGCGGGTTCTGGAGGAGACCAACTATTGTCGTCACGGGTCCTGGGGATATTGACTGGGCTGGCTGTGCATCTTGGAGAACAGTTCTTGCCTTTACCTTCATTTCATCAATGGTTTTTCTCTGCAGCTCGTTTTTGGTAAGACCCTTTCTCTTCGATAGGATCATGCTGCTCTGGCAAGTTGAGCCTAACCTTAACCTAACATAGGGCGCTTACGTTGTCATGAAATACCGGGAAGAAAAGAGGTACTGTGCCCGGAACCTCAGTCGACCCCCCGCGGCGAAAAATGGGCTGGGACCTCATGATGGACCTCATGATGGACCTCAGGATGGACACAGCTCTCGGTATTAGTTGCAGGTAGGCCGGGCAAACCTATGCAGGCGATGCTAGCGGTGTGTTGGAATGGCGAGCAGAAACCATACCTGTTTTTTTTTTTCGTTGTGTGATTCAGTCGAGTTGCCTGGCTGGTTCAATATTTCCCCCTATTAAACGTTCTCAATATTATATACAAAACAAAATGCGGGATATCCTGATGGTTTCAGCGCTGCATGACGAGAAATGGTCGAGAGCGTTAACTAGATGGATGCCTACCTACCTATTCACTTTCCGTACAAGCAGCGGCAACGGGGTCGCAACCACCTATTCCCTGGGAGCATTCTGCTTTTTAAGCTGCGCACCAAGTTTGTCCACCCACCTCCCCCACACTCGCACCCGAAACAGATAGTACAAGGTAAACACAGAGAAGATATTGCATGCAACGTAGACGAAGAAGAGTAAAACAAACCCCTGGTCTTCGGGCGACCGGATGCCAAACACGGTGCGGTTGTAAGGCGCGAAGCTGACGACGCCCAGAAGGACGTGGTAAGGAATCTTGGCGAGGACGTTGGCCAGGGTCAACACTGCCCAAGTATGCATTCCAGCTCGTTTAAGGTACGCTTCGCCTCGGTTGATGCGCTCCAAAGGCGCGGCCAGTCGGGCGTTGTGGCCGCTCGCGCTGGCTAAAATATTCTAAGGCTGTCTCCGAGTTTGGCCCAGTTCGCCCGCCGCGCGCCATTAGAAGGAGTCGATCAACATGCATCGCCGCTCACATACAGCTGTCTAACCCTTGCCCCAGGGACCGGACAGATTAATGTGTCACCGGTCATTTCAGGGTAATATGGGGCCAGACCCGCGCAAGGGTTATTGGTCCCATGTACTTGGTTGACGAGAAGGGCCTCGAAAGTGTAAGCGAGCGGGTTGAGGTATGAAATATACTTGAACCAAATGACGGAACCGTGTGCAAAGGCTCCTGGGCTACTGTAAAATATGGATCTTACAACGAGTGCAACGGTGACTTCCCCCACTAACGTCGTGGATGTCGAAGCCTTGTCGTTTAGAGCTGCCGATATGCTCTTCACGATTGTCTGTCTCGGGAATGACGCTGTCTGCGGCGCTCTGGACAGCATGAACCGCCCCTTTACCATCGCGAGGGCCTCGTCTATCTCTCTCCGCGCTGCACCCCCCCACCTGAGCGAGTCTCTTGCTGGTTCAACTGCATTTCAGCTTGGAAGATGCATAGTATCGCGATTTAGGCCAGCAGGCTTGATTCGGTCTTCGCGGGTTACCCCTGGAAAGCGCGGCCGCGGTGTGTGCATAGTTGCTGTAAACTCCAGTGTTTGCTGGACTGTCACGCACGGAAAATGCTGGTCCAGTTCTTGAGCAGAGGCGAGCTCGCCCCTGAAACGGCTCGTCATGACACTATGGGAAATCCTTGGGGTAAGGAAGAAAGGGTTTGGTGGATTATATAGATGGCAGCCGTCCGGTATGATATTCAAGCTTATGCCATACCTCTGTACTCAAGGAGCGATCCTGAATCCAGCTCCAGGCCATTCGTCTAACCCGGAATTATATTAAAAAAAGAGACGGGCATTTCGGACCGTAGAAAAGGCACCTTTGACCGTAGCCCCACTCCTTCCCTAACCCTGGAACGCGCGCGCGTCTTTTTTCCCGCATCAAAGCTATCAATTCATCGCGCAGTCAAATCTATCAAGCTCTGGCGCTAGCGATAGCTGAATTGCTTAAAAACGCAATAAAACTCAGAATTGATCAATTTGTCTATTCTGACTAAGCCTATAAATATCCCTAACCCTATAGCGTGCCGCGCCCCCTGCCGCGGCCTCCCCTGCTGCCACGGCCTCCCCTACTTCCGCGGCCACGGCCGCGACTGGATGCCTACGGCACAGGCTGGCTGTTGGGCACGATGTCCTCGCGGTCCGCCTCTTGTAGGTCAATGCCCTCCCACTGAGACGCGTTACGGCGGATGGATGGCTGTAATCCTGTCTCTCGCGATAGCTGTGTACCCGGCATAATAGTGCCCTGCGGCGTGGTCCCTTGTGTTGAAATGGGGGCTGTTGACCGCGGGGCCTGCGGGTCAGGGGTAAATGGCTGCGAGTGCCGTGGTCGGCTATGTAAACGTTCGATACGGTCAAACTTGTGATACTGTAGATACTGGTCTTCATCCTCTAGAGATCTCTCCAGCCACTAGTATGGATGGAAATCTTTCTTTTGAAGTACTAGATTCTTAGCTTGATGTCGGCGAAGTAGCTTGTGCCGATAGGGAATGCTGAGCTGCGTAGTAAATCGCCTAGTATAGGGTGTAAGAGGTGGGCGGTCTGGCTCTATTGTAGACGGTAAAGCTCCCATTATATGACGACGCTCCGATGGATTGATAGCTTTGATGCGGGAAAAAAGACGCGCGCGTTCCAGGGTTAGGGAAGGAGTGGGGCTACGGTTAAAGGTGCCTTTTCTACGGTCCGAAATGCCCGTCTCTAAAAAAAAGTCGTGCAGCTACTTCTGGGCTACCCGAGAACGAGAAGGAGCTCGCCCCGTTCCAGGACTCCGTCAAGGCCGTGAGGAATGGTTTTTCTTACCTTTTTTTACGACCATGTCTGTAAACAAACCGTGATGTAACCTATGTCCAATCGATGCCTTGATGCGCGGCAGCTGGGCCGCTACCTCGGATAGTCAAGCTCCGGAACGTAAATCCTGAACGTGGCGGCGTAGTCAAGCCTAGTTGAAGCCGCGACTTGCTAATCATGTGAGATCATGGGTCAAAGTCCAAAGCTGGATGAGATGAATCTACTGTGGGATCTATTATTCTCAACTTCGACAAGACGTGGTCGCGGCATCATTGCACCATGGTATTATTCGGTGGCTAGGCGATGGATGTCTCTTTCGGGATCTGGGGTGGCAGGTCTACTGCGATGATGATCCATGTTTTCTGTCAGTTTTCCTCTTTCTGTTTTTCTTGGGGTCCCCCAGTTTGTGGAATTCAGAGTAGATATGTGGTCAATTTCAGGGTGTGCATGCATGGAACTTGGAAAATCGATTCTGGTTTCGACATGTTTCTCCGCAATGTGACAAGTTAGCGACACAAGTTCCACAAGCTCCCATCGAAAGCGTGTAAGTGCTGAGTACGTCATTCGGGCTTCCAGATGTTACTTTGTCCATGCATACGTAGCGGGGGTATGTCTTGCATGGGGTTTCCTTGATGCTCCCATTCAAAGGTAGCACTCAGACGCCATGCCGTAGTTGTAGCAAACGACTCTGGGGCTGGGCATGGGCCGTCTAGACCCCCCGACGATCGACGGCAGATCGGGCCCACCTCGTTCACAGCCACACAAACAAAGCCCAGGTGGCATCCTTTTGCTCCTTGGCATACCATTCCCAAACACCCCGCCATGTTACAGATACTTGGGCCAAGGTTGGCCACTTTCAATAAGCCCAAGGAAGGCGGGGAAGGGGAGCAACCAGCATAGCTCCAGGTCATTCTTGCGTAGGATGTGAGCTGCGGCTTGTGCAATTGCATCGGCGCAGGTTGGGTGCCCGCCTTTGTTAGGTCCCCCTCCAGGCCGGGTTCATCTTCGCGGAGCCAAGAGGAAAAGGGACACATCGTCTACGGCCAGTAAGCCAACTAACAGAAAAATAAACCATCTCATGCTTTCCGCAGTCTACCAAACCTTACCAGCATTTCATGATGGTTTCTGCCCTGTTGATGATATTTGCCGGTCTGACTGGTGAGTCGGCTCGCTCTGTAGCTCAGTGCCACCACACGTATTCAGCGAACTATTGACGACTAGAACCAGCCTCTGTCACCAGCTCCCAGCTCGGTAAAAAAGGCACAGCGCCTGACCGGCGCGGGACAGCCGATGCGCCTGATGGTTACGCCCCAGCACCTGTCCCCTGCCCCCAAACGCGTCCAGTTATCCGGCGTGCAGAAGACCTATCGTCTCAAGAAACGGCATGGCTGGAACGAAGGGCCAATTCCACAAAGGAGGCACTGATTGCTGTGTTGGAAAGAGCGAGTATCGAGGGCTTAGATGCCAGAGCTTACATACAGAATGTTGTAGACAGTGGCCTCATGCTGCCCAGGATTGGAATAGCTGTGTCTGGTGGAGGATACCGTGCCTTGATGAATGGAGCGGGGGCTATATCCGCATTTGATAACCGCACTCCTGGCTCAAATGCCTCTGGCCAACTGGGCGGCGTGCTTCAGGCGGCCACCTACCTCAGTGGGCTCTCCGGAGGAAGCTGGTTAGTGGGCAGCCTCTATACCCAGAATTTCACCACGGTGGACTCCATCATCCACGCTACCGAGGGCTTCCTGAGCGAGCTTTGGGAGTTCAACGAGACTATCATCGAAGGTCGTTCTCCTTCCCTACCTATGTTGTGTAACAAACACCAGGCTCATCGCTAACACTATACCTTAAATACGCAGGCCCGGCTACCTTGTCCGTCGGCGACTACTACCGGGAACTCCAAGACGCGGTGGATGCCAAGGTGAAAGCCGGTTATAACACGACTATCACGGACTACTGGGGCAGGTCATTGTCATACCAACTCGTCAACGCCACCGATGGGGGTCCGGGTACGTACAGAAAACACAAACAGGCCGGGTGCTCGGGACCAAATGCGCTCTAATATGTAAAACTTAGGCTATACGTTTTCTTCCATTGCCAACGACAAGGCATTTGCGGAAGCGTCGATACCCATGCCCATCATTGTGGCGGTTGAGAGACCTGCCGGACAGCTTCTGATATGGGAGAACTCGACGGTCTTTGAGTTCAATCCGTGGGAGATGGGATCCTACGATCCTGGTAACCCAGCCTTTGCGCCATTGCGATATGTAGGATCGCCCTTCACAAACGGAAACCTCTCGTCCGACAGCCAGTGCGTGGCCGGCGTTGATAACGTGGGCTTTGTAATGGGCACGTCGTCATCACTATTCAACCAGGCCTTTTTGCAGATCGCCAGAAGCGAAGGGGCGCCGGATTTTCTCGTTCGATCCCTAAACGCGACTCTGGCCCGGATCGGCGAGGAAAACAGGGACGTTGCAAGCTGGCCCAACCCGTTCTTCCAATACAACGTTGAGGGCAATCGCAATGCAAACTCGTCGATTCTGAGCCTGGTCGATGGTGGCGAGGATCTTCAAAACATTCCACTGCATCCGTTGATATGGTCCATCCGCAATGTCGATGTGATCCTCGCAATCGACAGCTCGGCCGACACACTTACCCATTGGCCCAACGGCACGGCGCTCGTGGCGACATACGAGCGGTCAGTCGGTAACTCTTCGACAAACGCAGCCGCGTTCCCATCTATCCCGGACCAGAACACCTTCATCAACCTTGGGCTGAATGGTCGTCCTACATTCTTCGGCTGCGACTTGGCGAATATGACTGGACAGGGGCCTCTGATCGTTTACCTTCCGAACGCTCCCTACACATACTTCTCCAACGTCTCAACGTTTGATCTGGAATACACCACCGAAGAGCGGCAAGGAATCATCTACAACGGCTACAATGCCGTGACCATGGCCAACGCCAGTGTGGATGCCCAGTGGCCTGCCTGCCTGGGATGTGCCATTCTCTCGCGCAGCTTCCACCGGACCAAAACCGAGCCCCCTGCCGTGTGTGCCGACTGCTTTAACCGATATTGCTGGAACGGCACTGTCAATTCGACGGTTCCAGCAGTGTACGAGCCAGGCCAAATTGTTGTCGCGTCGAGTGCCTGTAGTCCAGCCCCCTTCCCGCTGGCTGTTTACCTTGCGATTGTCGGATTTCATCTCGCTCTAGTCTTAGTGTAACTAAGTGTCGTGGATTGCTATTTGAAGTCGACCGCCGGCAGCAAAAAGTACCAGAATCAGATGCCCATATGAATGATTAAACAATTTGTTTTCTCCCGACACCTTGTGCCTAACCGTCGATTGCTGTCTCGGATCCATCCCGTCGATTTGCCAAACGCGAGGCCATCCGCCAACTTACTACCAGTAATTACTTGTTCCGCCCGCACGTCCCTGTCCACCCAGAGCATAATTATTCCAAATCACCCATGTGCCTTCCCTCCAAGTCGACAAAGCCACCTTGATCCATTTATGGTGGCCTATCAGCTCCTGCTGCGGGCAGTAGGAAATAATGATCCGTTTCCCTCATCAGCCCAAAAGGCAACACTCGCAGGCAGTGCAAGTGCCGCGCATCCACCAGATTTTGTCGGTCGAGTATAAGACAGGAAAAGATTTTCCTTCGAGAATGATCAACCTCTATATTGTAGATAATCGTGGTGCTGGTCTGATCCTGAAATCTCCCAGTCGGAACTGTAGATTCCCATTTGAGGAGTCGACGGGCGGATAAGGTTGTTGTACCGTTGTTCCAACGAGTTCCAGCTCACATGCTATCTTCCGCGGTTGAGGATGATCATGCTCCCCAAGATACACTCTCAGCGGCTATTGCACATTCGAGATGAAACCTCTCGCATCTTTGAGGATCTCTCAACAAGTGCAATGTAAGGAGCTATCCTAACCGATCTCTTTTATAAAATGGGGTCAACGTGAGCTGTGGAGAATACTGAACGGGGTATTATATATCCATCTGAAGGTTGGGCCCTACCTCCCCGGCGAGTCAAATCCATGACATCTTTCCGGCCCGCTCGGAGTGAATCCACTGCCTGTAATTCGCCCCTTACTAGGTCTCTTATTGCTGTCGATCTCGACACCGACGTCGCGGTTTAGAGACGAGGGAAGAAACTGGTGACGGGCGTAACACTAATCCTGCAATACCCTCAAAACACTCAGCTTGCGATATTACCGGGCTGGTAAATGAGCGCGGCTGACTGCCCGGGATTCGGGAGGTCATTAATGTATTTAAATTATCAACCACCCTATCACAGCATCAGAACAAACAACGGCCACAAATAAGCAACGGATAAATCTCACAATTAAGTTCTGAACGTTCCAGACGCTAATCCTGACACAATCATGCATCGCAGTCGGGCGTTTCATACCCGCCACATCTCTCTCTCCAAACGAGCCCCTTGTGCCGCCGCCATTTTGTTTTCTGTTTTCTGATATTATTTGCAGAAGGCTGCGCAGCAGCCACATATCCACGTTGTCCGAACTCCTCCGGAGCAGCAGAGAAAGTATGCGGCAATTAAACATAATAAATGTCTTCCGCGTGAAAGTACCGCCGTATCTGGCGGTTTCCTCCGGAAATCGCGGCGTCTTTTCATGCCTCAGGCCCTAGAACTACAACTCCACACCTACCCCAACCTCGGCGGATTCTGCCTCAGGCTCCAACAGGTACGTATCTTTTCTGCCGGCAGTAAAACTCGTCAGTCCGTCCACCCTTACGGCGGCAGTGATCTCGCCTAACTCACTCACTTAAGTTTCCTTGCCCTTTCGCTTGTATCTTTGGATCTGCCATAGTTACTCAGTGACATATTTCATATACGATAATATTTCTCCTTGCAATTGAAGCCCGTTCCCCTAAGCTTGCTTTACTTCTTCCCCCCGGATTGCGCCTCCACAGTTCGATTTCACACCTAAAGCGTTCCACTCTGAACATCTACCGACCGTGCCCAAGGCCGAAGAATCCAGTATAGCTACCTTCCCAGGGGAGACTACGAGTCCGAGACAAGCATCTCCCGTCATCTCCATATCGCTACTATTACTAAAAGTGGTATAGTAATAATCATCTTAAACCTCGCTACAAAGGTAAAAGCCAATGAAAAAATTACCTTAGTCTCGTAAAGAATGGATTCTGCCTTGCTCTATCGTCGTCCCTATAAGAGCGGGACTAGGCTGCACAGATCTGTATGAACCCTGTCCGTAGGAGCAACAGGATATCAAGATAGGTAGAGCTAGGGAGTGAAAGGCAGGTAGGAGATTAGGACATTACAAGGCTGATTTTCATTGTCCTGAATAGGCAAGAGAATAAGCCACTTCAAAGAATAGGACCATGCTGTTATTACCCCCACCCACAGGAGCATCAGCCTCTCGAGAAGGGTAGAACTAGTGAGTAAGAGGCGAGAGGGTGCTCGGACATCACAAGGCAGACTTTCTTTAAGGGGGCCTTAGAGCAGGCAACGGAAAACGCTGAATTTCCCCTTTAGGATATGGAAGGAACCTTGAAGAGAATGCTAGATTAGGAAATTACCTCCTATTTACATTACCAAGAGCGGTGAGGCAAAGAGAATACCAAATAGAGATATTAAATACTACTAGTCTCTTTAGAAAGCTACCTTTTTAGGAACCTAGATACTATAATAGTCGCCTAAATATATAGAAGTCTAAAAGAGAAAGCTGCTAAAGAAGGCTAAGTCAACATTTATCTCTTATATTTAACTATAAATACTATCCTCTCTTCACTGCTCAATCACTCTCTCTATCTCTTCACCCTCAACCTCAATAGCCATTAAAGTTCCTACTTGCTTCCTAATTATTATAGAGCTATAGTTTAAATAGGTAAAGAATACTAGGCGACCTAAACCAAAAAGGCCAGAGATAAAGCTAGGAAAGCCTAAGGCAAAATGGCCAATAACAAATTTCCAACTATTAACACTAGCTAGTACCCTTTGCTTTCTAACTAGTACTCTCCGCTTTATATCCAAATACCTAAATTTTAGCCAACTAACGGCCTCCTTAGCAGCCTAAAGGAAACTAACTAGGATATTAGTAACGAATTTTAGCCGATTTGGAGGCTCCTAGAACGCCTAATAGAGGTGCTTGACCTTACCTAGGGAGATCTCCCGCTAGGGCAGCTAGAGACGCCTCGCTAACCGCCTATAGTAGAGAGAGATAGCTATGTATAAATTATAGTAGACATCCTTATATAGCTAGATAATTTACTAATGTTATCTAGATAATCTCTACTCTAATAACTAGAACCTCTTCTATATTGCCTCTACTTTAGCCTATAATCTAATACCTTCCTTGGCCTACTTAGAGAGCAATAGTATTAAGGCTCCTATAGCTACTCTATATTATACTAAAGTGCTAAAAAATATGTTTAGTCCTTATAGAGCAACTATTAGTAATTATATAATAGTAGACTTAGATATAATAGTATCAGGGTTGCCTGCACTGCAGTCACTTGTCCAGAAAGATAGTATCAACACTGGCCATACCGAGACAGGGCCGTAGAACTAGTATTTTAATCTTATAGTCAGGTTCATACAAAGGCTAATCCTTAGGTCTCCTAGACCTGCGGATGCGGGATAGAGTCCCTTGTGTATATACAGCACCGTATTAGGGTTACATTATACCTTCCTGCGTGGTGATCCTGACAAATAGATAACAAGCTTCTATCTAATAAATAGAAAGGTAAGATTATTTAAGAAGTAATCAATAAAGGTAAATTAAAATATCTTAAATTAGGGTAGAAAGCCTCTATCTAGAGAGATAGGGCTTAAGGTAGTAGAGCTAGAATTTATATTCATTTTTATAGTATATGCATTGGTTTATATATTTAAGACTAGAAAATTAGAGAACACTCTCACAACCTAACCAACCTACTTATCAACATAAGTGGTGGCTATAAATTATACAAGTCTCTCCTATATATATGTGTGTGTAAGGAGTGGAGGTCTGCCTTAATAGATAAAAGTGGCTCAAAGTGCTATAACTCAAACCCTTAATAGAATTAGTAACTACTAATAATACTCTCTATCTAGTTATATAGAGAGGAAGTATAGGATAATGTTAGTTAATACTAGTACCCCCTAGAAAATAAGGATAAAGAATGCTTATTTTGCTTAAAAGGAGGTCTTCTAGTCTAGGCTTAAATATATAAACGGATACGTATACTATAGAAATGAATGAAACTTCTAGCTCTACTACCCTAAGCTCTATCTACCTAGAAAGAGACTTCCTACCCTAATTTAATAGACCTCTAGGACCTTTACCTAGAATAGGTAATGCTATATACTTATATCTCCTATATATACCTAGGATAGGAGAGAGCTCTAGGCTTTCATTAGGCCTTTATGCCTTCTAAGCGCCCTATTAGTAAAAAGAAGGGTTAGGAGGTCTTTATTAGCTATCCTCTTACTAGCCTCCTATTAGCCAGCCCTTAACTATTTATTATATAGTCGATACTAAATTATATTATATATAATATATTATATAGATTCTAATATAAGGGTATATATATTTATTATTTATTCCTATACTAATATACCTATAGGCAGGGCCCAATAGCCACTGAACAGGCCACCACTATAGTGGGCCACTAGGCTAGCCAGAGGTGGAAAATAGGAGAGAAGAAAAACAAGGGGCTGACCACTAGCAGGGTGGTCAAACTGGCCTCGCAGGCCCGGTGAAATCAATAGAGGACTAGCCAATAAGAGGCTAGTAGGAGGATAGCTAACGAGGACCCCCTAACCCTCCTGTTTACTAACAGGGCCCTTAGAAGGCACGAAGGCCTAATAAAGGCCCAGAGCTCCCTCCTATCCCAGGCACGTATAGGGGATATAGGCCTACGAGACTACCTATTCCGGGTAAAGGTTCTAGAGGTCCGTACCCCCTACTGCAAGTGTGGCGAGGGGAGGGAAATAGTAGAGCACCTAGTGGTATAGTGCCCTAACCTACCGATATAGAGGCTATAGGACCGGCGGGAGATTCGATCATATAGGGACCTATAGACCGTATTATGGGGGGTAGGGGCTCGGAGTACTAGGCTTGTTTAGAGGGTCCTTAGTTGGCTAATGGACTCTGGCCGGCTACTAGAGTATAGTCTAGCTAGGAGGCTAGAGCTAGAAATAGTGAAAGGCTAGAGACCCGGAGGCCGATATAAGGCCTCCTTTCTTTTATAGTAGGAAGGATTCATTAATGGAGGTAGTATAGGGGACAGAGGTTTTTACCCGGCCTATATAGTAGAGTTTCTTTTATAAATAGCAGTAGAAGGACCAGCGCGCCTATAAGCATATCAGTGTAGGAATAATAATAACAATAATAATATAACTATAGGCGCACTAGTCCTTCTATAACTAAATATAAGAGAAACCATTCTACAAGGCTTGATAAAAACCCCTATTAACTCTTTTATCCCTCTGGTCCTAATTTATTTACCCTATAGATACCAAGGCCTTACTAGCCATTACTAAGCCTACTAAAGCCCTAATTTTATATAAAATCGGCTATCCTAAGAAGCTATTAAATCTATATTAAATTAGATCTAACTCTTATAGCCCAACCAACCTACCCATTAACATAAGTGGTGGCTATAAATTATATAAGTCTCTCTTATATATATATATATATATAACAAATCTTTTAGACCCGACTCTAAAAGGGTTCACTAAAGGTATTGTTTTAACTAGGTAAATGATTTAGTAAAGCCAAAGGGTTTATAACAATATATAAGCAATATCTATATAATATAGCTAATACTTTACTATTTATATTGCTTATTAGGGAACTCTTCAAGTCCCCCAAGGTAAGTAACTAACTATCTACTTATATTACTCTTGTCCCTTTAGGAATCATTCCCTCCGTTATAATTCCCCTATAGCTAGATCACCGGGCTTACTATAATCCTAGTAATCCCTTCGCCTATAAATCACTATACTAAGTATAATCCCCTCCTAATTAGTCACCTAGCAATTAGCTACTAGGTGTCCTATACTTCCAGCTATAGCCCTCTAGGCCGCCCTATATAGCCTTTTTATAATACAATGCCCCCCCTTAATATCTTTTTATCCTAAAAGACCAAGGTTGTTTTAAATACCGCTAATACCCCCTCGTACCTATAAGTATCGTATACTTCCCTCCTATATTGTTGTTATACTAACAAGATATTAGGCTATATTAAAAAGAAATCCTCCTAATCTATCTAACGCTCTATACTTGCCGCTGCTATTGATAAACTAAGCTTCGAAGTTATACCTTATTCTTTTTATAACTCGAAGGGGTTATATTATAAGATAATTGAATGGTCCGCTTATTATAGTAAGTATATCCGCTAGGGGCGTCGGTATAATAGTTCTAGTATACCCGTCTCTTCTTATTTATAACCCTACTCCTTACTTCCTTCCTTATACCCTACTAACACCCTTCCTTACTTAGTATCTTATATTATAGACGAATCTAAATGCCTTGACTATAAAGAGTATAATATTAAGGAGTCGTTTTATATTAAGTAGACCGCCCTACTCGAGGCCTAGAAATATATAGATAAATCGTTAGTATATTTAGATTATATTTGTTGCTAAAAACATTTACTACTCTCTAAGGATAGCAATATAATCCGCTAGGGCTTATCCTTATTAGATAAGATAGATAAAGTAGAGAGAGAGGAAGCGTCCACTATAGTAGATATATAAGCTAATAGTACCTTTAGGGTAGTTAACTAGAGTGCCGTTTTCTTAATAGCCCCTAAATTAGTACTACCAGGCAATCTAGGTTCCTTTAGTAGAATTCTATTAGTTTCTCTAGGTAATAGAGATTTATAGCTAGCTACTATAAGTTATCCTCTAGCCTAAAATCTAACTATTTAACTAAATACTCTAGTTATTCCTTTATAATATATAAATCTAAGACCTCCTCGATATCCTACTTCTCCTCCTTATCCTCTACTTTAACTATTATCTCTAACTAGGCATTCTTAGATACTAGTTCTAGTATAGAAATATAAAATATATTAATCCTTAGTCTTATCGATACTAATAATATAAATCGATAGTTAAACTATAAAATATACTTATCGATTTTAAAGGGCCTAAGTCTCTTAAAGTCTAACTTTTTATTTGGCCGCTTTGTTTAAAGGTTTCAAGAAATAAGATAAACTTTATCCCCCCTTACTAGGTAAGGTCCCTCGAGCTAAGATTTATTATAATACTTCTTTATCTTAAGCCGGATAAACTCGAGTTCTTCCTTAAATATTATATATAGTAAGCTTATTTAGTCCGCCTTGACCGCTACCCTAGGTACCTCGATATCTAGTCCCTAATATAGGTCTACCTCGAACCTAAAATTTATAAAGAATAGCGTTACTTTTATAGTCTTAGTAACTATAGTATTATATATAAGTTATACTATTAGTAGTAGGTCGACCTAATTATCTTGCTAGAAATTAATATATATTTATAGATATTGTTTTATAACTTAATTAAATCGCTTAGTCTACCTATCTATCTATAGGTAGTATACTATCGAAAGTTTACTCTTTATATCTAGATATATTATTAAAGCCTACTAGAACTTTAATATAAATTTTATATCTTAGTTTATAATCTATTCCTTTCGCTATATATAGACTAAAGTAACGTTTCTAAAGATTATATCTACTAGCTATTCTACTATCTATAACTCCTTATAGGGGAAGAAGTAGCTCTATTTAATAAGCCTATCTACTATTATAAGAATACTATTATACCTCGCCCCTATTGTTATATCCCTAGATAATAGTAGTTTAGTAATAAAGTCTATTATTACTAAACTCTATAGTTGTTCTATAACTAGCAACGGCTATAAAAGCCTATAAGGTTTATAGTATACTACCTTCGACTAGAGATAGACGTTATACTTACTAATAACCTTCTTTACTTCCCTTCTAAAGCCTAGAAAGTTATAGTTTTGCCTAATCTTAGCAATTATTTTAGCGACTCCTATATACCCGCCTGTCAGGGTTGCCTGCACTACAGTCGCTTGTCAAGGAAGATGGTATCAACACTGGCTACACCGAAACAGGGCCGTAGAACTGGTGCTTCAATCTTGTAGTCAGGTTCATGCAAAGGCTGATCCTTAGGTCTCCCAGACCTGCGGATGCAGGACAGAGTCCCTTGTATATATACAGCACCGCGTCAGGGTTACGTCATAGCTTCCTGCGTGGTGATCCTGACACCGCCAAGCCTCAACTTATAAATCTCTTTTATAAGCTATACTCGCTAGTATAGTTATATATATATAAGGCCCTTATACTATAGTATACTTCTTATATACTAGACTCCTACCTTTTATACTATATTATTATATTTCTAACCGTCCATATCGTCCTAGGTCCTTAAGATATATTGATACCTGTTTTTTAAACGCGCCTCTTAGAACATTATATAGCACTCTTCAAAAGGTTATAAGGGATACTAGAGCGATCCATCTTACTATACTCGAAATAGTAGTAGCGAGTTCTTTAATATATCTTTAGAGTAATCGGGCCTCCTACTTAGGGCGTCGGCTTATACATTCTCTATACCTTTAATATAGTTGATTTTAAAGTTAAACTTAGAGAGTAATTTAGACTACTAAGTCTACCTTCTATTTAGTTCCTTAGTTATAATAAAGTACTATAGATTTTTATAGTCTATATAGACCTATACTTTATAGCTTATACTACTAAGGTATAGTTTCTATTTCTTAAATGCCTCGATAATAGCTAGCAACTCTTTATTATAGATAGGGTAATTAAGTTATAATCCTTCGAGCTTTTTAGAGAAGAATATAATAGGATATAGCTTCTAGTTCTAGTCTTGTTAGCCTAGCTATCTACTAATTATATAATCTAATATATCGGTCTCTACCTTAAATAGTTTTATAGGGTCTAGCAATATTAGTACTAGGTCTATAGTAATTATATTATAGATTTATTAAAATGCTTACATATACTCTTTCTTCTATTAAAAGGTGGTATCCTTCTTTATAAGATTATATAGGGGCCGTACAATACTACCAAAGTCCTAGATAAACATCCTATAAAAGTTGGCAAATCTAATAAACCCCTATACCTCTATTATTATTGTTAGCCAAGGCTATACCTCGATAGCCTTAATCTTAGCTAGTTCTATTTATATCTATCCTAGCAAGATTTTAAAGCCTAGGAAGATTATCTTTATAATATAGAATTCGCTTTTATCTATATTGACTAAGAGCTTCTACTAATAGAGTATATCTAGTATAGCCTTTATATACTTTCTATATTCTTTAAGCGTTTCTAAAAAGATAAGGATATTATCTAAATAATAGACTATAAACTTTTTAAAAAATAGTTATATCGTATAGTTGATAACCGACTAAAAGGTTATAGGTATATTTGTTAGTCCAAATAGTATTATAAGGTACTTATAGTATCTATAAGGCGTATAAAACGCTATCTTCTACTTATCTCCCCTTTTAATATAGATATAGGTATATACTATTGGAAGATTAAGACGGGTAAAGTATCGTACCCTACTTAATTGGTCCTATAGCTATAAGATTAGTAGTAGTAGGTACTGGTTCTTTACTATCTATTTGTTTAGCTATTAGTAGTCTATATATATATAGAGCTTCCTATCCTTCTTTAGTATAAAGAGGACTAGGTATCCTACTAGTAATATTAATAGTCGGATATACTCTATTTTAAGGTTCTCCTCGAGATACCTCTTTAGCTTAGTATTCTACTACTCGTTAGTATAATATACCTTAAAGAACTTAAACTATATACTATCTTTAAGTTTAATTGTATAATCCTAAGGTCTATAGTCTAGTAATCCTTCTATATACTTCGCTTTAAATACTAGGTATCCCTAATACTTGTTTGGGACCTTCCCTAGTTCTGGTATACCTATATTTTTATAGTATATAAACTTTTTATTTCTAGCTACAATTATAGCTACCTTAAATTTAGCAACCTACTCCTATAATTCGAGCTTCCTATACTAGTTAACTACTATTATAGCAACCTCCTACTCTAGTTATATTAGTTATATATATTATCTAGGTGGTTTCCTATCTAGGGTAACGATAACTCTATTATAGAGTTTTAATCGTACTTCCTTTTTTAGTTATTTCCCGCTCTTCATTAAGCTTAGAATAGCTTTCCTACTACCTTCCGGCTTTTTGTCAGGATCACCATACAGGAAGGTATAATATAACCCTAACGCAGTGCTATATATATACAAGGGACTCTATCCCGTATCTATAGGTCCGGGAGACCTAAGGATTAGCCTTTATATAAACCTGACTACAAGATTAAAGCACTAGTTCTATAGCCTTATTTTAGTATAGCTAGTATTAATACTATCTTCCTTAATAAGCGACTATAGTATAGACAACCCTAACAATTATTAATCCTTCTATTTTATTAACTAGATAGTACCAATACCTAGTCGACTAGTAAGCCTATAAGGAGGTATAGAATCACTAATAAATCTAGTCCAACTTAGGGACTCTCCATTATATATATATTTAACCTCTTCCTAAACCCTCTTAGAATAAGCTATATAGCCTAGTTAGGATAAATTATTCTATAAGATAGAATAACGGGTTTAAAAGCTAGAAAAATTATTAAAAAGTAGATAATAAGAGTAAAAGTTAATAAAAAAGTTAGGCCTTAATAAAGGCAATTCGTAATATAAATATAAGTAATCACCTTTATCTTCCTTAAAGTTAAGTTAATACTATAAACCAACTATTAAAGTAAAAAATATTATTAAATTTACTAATAATATAACCTATTGATATTAAAGAGAGTAGCTTTAAGATTTAAATATAGTTTCTAAAGGGACTATAGACGATTCTATAGTAAAGTAAACTAAATTCTCTTCGCTCTCGATTAAATAGATAAGTATCCTCGAAACTAATAGTATAGCTATTATAATAGCCTATTAGTAGAGGACTAATAAGAAGCTAAATCTAGTTAGGATTATTTTATAGAATAGACTAAGTCCTATATTATTAATATTATAGATTAGACCTTAGACTATATAAAGAAACTTAATTAGGCTTAATAGTTTAATAGCTAGACCCTATAGAAGTTTTACTATTATCTCGAATCATTTAAAATATAATTTCTAGCTTAAGATAACTAAATTTAAGTATTAACCTTCTATATTAAACTATCTAAGCCAATTATTAATAATATTAACTATTACTATACTATTACTAAGCTAAAGACTTATAAAGCTATAGTTAATCTAGTATTATAAATTTAATATAGTCTATAACTAATAAACGACCGATCCTTATAAAGGAATTAGGACTAAAGAGACGGCGACTCCTAGTTATATTAGGACTAGTATACCCTTTAAAATAGTAATTTTAGATAAAATTAAAAATATTAGTATAACTATAATGATCGGGAAAAGAAGGCAAAAATACCTCTATACTAGAATAAAATAACCTCTAAGAATTAGAATAATATCACTTATTATAACTATAGTAAAATAGGATATCTTATATTCTATTATTAATAGAAAGTCTAAGTCGACTATATATCGGGAGGATATTAGGGGTATAAAGGTAGGAGATGATTAGAATGATCTTAGAAATCGACTCTATCTTACTAAAGAAACGGCTACTAACTATAGTAGACCCCGATACTAATAATAAAACTAATAATAAAGAATTAATAGTTCTATACCTCTAAACTAAAGCTTACCTAGTTATTTAGAATAACCCTTTTATTACTATTAACCTTAATTTCTATATAGAAGTTAATCTTATTAATATTTAGTTTATTTAAAAATATTATTTATAAAAGCTTAAAGTTATTTTACCTTAGATTTAATAGTTTAATAACTCTTTTACTACTATTTATAAAGTCTATTATATTCCTTTTACTCTAACTAATTTCTATAGTACTTTATAAATAGTTTGTTACTACTATATTATAATAGACTATACTATAAAAAAGTTATTTATTCTACTTAATATATCTATAATAAATTATTTAGATATTTTACTTTTTCTATAAACTAATTAGTAGTAGTTTATAGGTAAAGAAGGCTAAGTTTATATTTAATACTTTAAAAAGTTTCTTAAAACTTATTGTTAGGAAGCTAGAGTTTTTACCTTATTTACTACCCCTAATGTCCTATAAGAGTTATTCCCTAATAAAGAAGAAGTAAAGATATTAGGAAATATAGATAAAATTCCTCTAAACTTATAGACTATTAGGATATACTTAATATATATAACTCTATAATTTTACCCTCTTTTAAAAATACTAATTATAAGATTATATTACTACTAAATACTATACCCCCTATTAGGCCTATTTACCCTCTTTTATACTATAAACTCTCTATTTTTAAGGAATATATTAAAGAAAACCTAATAAAAGGGTATATTAAACTATCTTAAAGCTCTATAGCTAGTCCTATTTTATTTATCCCTAAAAAAGATAGAACCTTAAGATTATATATAGATTACCAAAGATTTAATAAAATTATAGTTAAAAATCATTATCCTATACTCTTAATTTTAGAGATCCTTAATTATACCTTAGGGGCTTAATACTTTTCGAAACTTAACGTTAAGGATACCTACTATTATATTTAGATCAAGGAAAGAGATAAATAGAAGATAGCTTTTTAGACCTAATATAGCCTATTTAAATATTTAGTTATACTATTTAGCCTTATAAACACTCTAGTAACCTTCTAGAACTATATCTATTAAGCCTTTAAAGGTCTCTTTAATAAATTTTATATTATTTATCTAGATAATATCTTAATTTTTTCTCTAGACTATAAATCTTATATAAAATATATTAGACTTATCCTTAAAAGACTTTAGGCTATATAACTTTATTATAAATCTAATAAATATAAATTCTATTAAAACTAAATAAATCTTTTAGGTTATATTATAAATTAAGACGGACTCGCTATAGATCTAATATAAATTTAGACTATTAAAGATTAGCTAGAGCCTTAAACCTTCTAAGATATTTAAATCTTTATTAGATTTTATAATTTTTATTAACGATTTATCTATAATTTTATAAGAATAGCCTAGCTATTAACTAGTCTTCTAACTAGTATAGAAAAGAGGTATAAGCTAGATAATATATATTTTATATCTAAAGAATAGGCGGCTTTTTACTAATTTAGAGATATATTTTAAAATACCCCTATACTATAATATTTTAATCTAGAAAAGCTAGTTATTTTTAAGACTAATACTTTATTATTTATAATAGAGATAGTTCTCTTTTAAAAAATAAAAGATAGCTAAAGATACCCTATAGTATTCTAGTCTACTAAATTTATAAGTATAGCTAAAGGTTATAGTATTCCTAATAAAGAAATAATAGCTATCGTTAAGAGTTTTAAATACTAGAGGTACTATCTAGAAGGTAATTACTATAAAATTATAGTATATTCGGACTATAATAACCTCTAGGGGTTTATAAAATAGAACTATCTTAATGGAAGGTAAGCTAGATAGTATATATACCTAGTAGGGTTCGATTTTATTATTAAACATTAACCTAGGATATAAAACCTAGCTAAGAGGCTATTAAGAAGACCTAATTATAATAATAAACTATATCTAAATAATATAAAGTAGATACCTATATTATAAAATAAAATAACTAAAGCTAACTAAGTTGCTAGTATTATAACTATAGAGTACTCTTAAATTACTATTAAATCGTTAATAGTATATCCTAATAAGGATAGGTAGATTAGAAAAATACCAACTATTCTTAGGAGGTAAGCCTATTAAATAGTAGGTAAAGAAGAAATCTATACCCCTAAGATATCTAAGCCTTTAAAATAAATTATTCTTAAGCTTTAAGCTATAGATAATACTACTTAGAAAATCAAGGATAGACTATAGAATCCTAAGCGAGAAATAAGCGCCTTAAAAGAATAGTTAACTAGAGAAGTAAATAAACTCCTATATAACTAGAGGTTATATATTCTAATAGAGCTAGTAGTAAAAGTAGAGATTCTTTACCTCTTCTATAACGATTTACTAGTAGGATATTTTAGCCTAGTTAGGATATTAGAACTTATTTAAAGGAAGTTCTATTAGAAAGAGCTCTAAAAAGATATTAAGGAGTATTATAAGACTTGCTATATCTATTAAACCTATAAACTAAGAAGGTATCAACCTTATAATAGTCTCGAATCACTTCTAATTCCAAGCCGACTATAGTAGGAAATTAGTATAGATTTTATTATAGGTTTTCTTACTTTAATAGTTCAAAATAGTAATAAAAAGGATATAATCCTAGTTATAGTTAACTACTATATAAAAATAAACCGATTCTTTACTATATTCTTAGAAATTATAAGCTAAGAATTAGCTAAAATTATCTATTATAAAATTAAACTTAAATATAGTATACTAGATAGCTATATTAATAATTAAGGTTTAGTATTTATATCTTAATTTTAGAGCAATCTTTACTATTTAAACTATATTAATAGAAAACTTTCTATAGTATTTTACCCCTAAACCGATAGCTAAATAGAAAGAAGTAACTAAACCTTAATTTAATATTTTAAATATTTTATATTAGCTAACCTTAATATTAGATATACCTCCTTCTAGAAGCTAAATTTATTTATAATAATACTATTAATATAACTACCTAACTTTTACCTTTCTAAGCTCTTATAGACTATAATCTATTAATCTCTAGGTATATCGAGGGTAATACTTTCGAGAGAGGAGTATACTATAATACTATTAAATAAATCTAAAAGCTTATAGAAATTAAGAAGAAATTTAAATAATATTAGAACAAAATAGTAATAAATTATAAATGATATTATAACAATAAGTATTAAAAAAGTTATTTTAAAAGGGAGATTTAGTTCTACTCTCTATATAAAATCTAAAATTAAAGACTTATAAGAAGTTAACCCTAAAGTTTATAGGACCTTTTCGGATTTTAGATATAGTTAGTTTACTAATATATTGTTTAGCTCTTCTAGAATAATACTCTCGTTTATATAATATTTTCCTTATTAACCTATTAGAACTATAGTATATATAGACTTAAAAAGAGAGTAAAGAAATACTAATATCTAATTTAGAGGATAATAAAGAATAGAAAGTAGAAAAAATTAAGGGAGAAAGGAAGATTTAAAATATAGTATTCTTTCTTATTAAATAGGTAGGGTAGCCCTTAGAGTTTAATTAATAGGTAGTAGAAGAGGATATAAGAAATACGAAAAACTAGATTTAGGAATTCTAAAAGGGGTATAAAAAGAATTAGAAGAAATAGTAAAGATAGGACGCCTTAAAGATAAAAAGGAAATAGAAATTATAATTAGAATAATATAGATTAAAAATAAATTTATTATTATTTAAAGGGCCTTTACTATATTAGTAGTACTATTATCCTAAAGGGTCTTTACTAGAGGTAGAATTAGATATATCTAATAAATAAACTAACTAAACGCCTTAAAATAACCCTAAAATTCCCCTAAATTAAATCCCTAATATATTATACTATACCTTTAATATATTAAGGATATAATCCTAAATTAACTAATAGAAAGGATAATTGTTATTTATAATACTACTTTTAGTAATAATCGTCTATACTTTAGCTAAAAACTATTTCTTAGTATTAACCTAGGCTATATAACCGATATTATCGATAATTAGATATAGTAGGCTCTTATAACCCTATTCCTTAAAAGTCTAATATAATAGAAATAAATTAGTACCAAAATATAATATTAGAATAACCAATAATATATCTATCTATCTTAATTGTCAGGATAAGGAAAATTATATATAAGGGTAGTACAATAAATAGTAAAAATTTATTTATATAGAGCGAAAGTTTCCTAAAAAGAAATTAGAAATTATAGAAATATAACTATAATAAATATAAAAAACTTATAGGGGAGGGGCGCCTTATACCTAAGAGACTATAAAAAGAGCGATAGTTGGCCTTAATAGACTTAAAATCCCTTATAATTATAATCGCTACTTTAGCAAGGTAATAGTACTTATTAAGCAAAAAAAAAAGGGGATTATCCTTATTATTTTTATTATATTCCTTATCGTTAATATCTAGTATTTTATATAAAGTCGAAATTATATCGACTAGAAGCTAAAGATCTACCTAGTCGCTAATTATTC
>JAMAKP010000084.1:0-106203 GCA_023628455.1 Chaetomiaceae sp. B2702
ATTATTATTATTATTATTATTATTATTATTCCTATACCGATATGCCCGTGGGCGCGCCGGTCCTTCTACTACTAATTGTGACGAATCTCTTAGACCCAACTCTAAAAGGGTTCATTAAAGGTATTAGTATTGTAAGGGTATTAGGCTCGGTAAAGCCAAGGGGTTTACAACAACTATATAGGTATCTTAATATATATTAGAATATAAGTAATCATTGCTTACTAGTGAACTTCTGAAGTCCACTAGAACGAGTGACTAGCTATCTACTTATACTAATCTATTCCTTCGAGGATTACTTCTTCCTTAAGTAATCCTACTACCCTATCTTACATCCCTTACCTATAGGGCTGGTAATCCTTTATAGGAGGCTTACCTTTATCTCTAGTAAGCCTTTATAACTAGTTCGCTCTACTATTAGCTTACCTCTACTAAATATAAGCCTTCCTTATATAATAATTGGCTACCAAGGTACTCTATACCCCCAACTATAACCTATAAGGCTGCCTATATAGTTAGCCTATAATACAATACCCCTCCCTAACGTGTTTTATCCTAAAAGACTCTTAAGGTTATTTTAAATATTACCAATACCCCACGCTTATAAGTGCTATATATCTCCTTCTTATATCGTCGTTATACTAATAAAATGTTAGGCCGAATTTAAAAGAAATCCTCTATTATCTCTTTATCGAGAACCCGCTAGTGCCTTCTATCTACTGAGTGTATCGACTATAACAGATTCGTCATTATACCTTATTTTTACTACTCCTCGAAAGGCCTGACCTATAAGATATATTCTAGCATTCGATGTTATAGCAAAGTATATCTATTATAGGCGAAGTTATAATGGTTTGGGGGTTCTAATTTCTATATATATATCCTATACTAAGGTCCTTATATATAGTTTTTTTTTACTAACTTTTATATAGTATCTAAGATTATAGATAAATAGTGCTATATCGAACGTAATAAAGAGGAGGTAGAGGAGAAGCTTAGTTCTATTTAGTAGGAGGCCTAAAAGGCCCTAGCCTATCTGACCCGCCTTCGTCGTTAGAAGCGCTTCCTCTCTTATTGCGGCGCTAAGATAGTTGCTTATAGTTTGTTGTCTCTAGATAAGTGGGAGGAGTCGGAATGTTAGGAGTCTAAAGCTATTATTGAGGTATAGGCTAATAGCGCCTTCGATATAGTAGATTAGAGCGTTGTTTTCGGCGACCTGTCAAGTCTTAGCTTGACGGTCGATCCGGGTTCCTCTAATGGAACTCCGCTAGTTTCTCTAGGTAATAGAGGTTCGTAGCTAGCTACTATAAGTTGTCTTCTAGCTTAAAATCCAACTATTTAACTAGGTATTCTAGTTGTCCTTTTACGAGGAGATCCTATTCTTCCTCTTTATTTTCCGCCTCGACTATTGTTGCTAATCGGGGGTTCTTTAATGCTAGTTCTAATATAGATAGAAATATAGAATATACTAGCCCTTACTCTTATCGATGTTGGAAATATAAGGCGATAGTTAAACTATAAAATATACTCTTTAATCTTAAAGGGTCCAAGTTTTTTAAAGTCTAACTTCCTACTTAGCTATTTTATTTAAAGATTCCGAGAAATAAGGTAGACCTTGTCCTCCCTTACTAGGTAAGGACCTTTAAGCCGAAATTTGTTATGATATTCCTTTATCTGATACTAGATAAACTCAAGTTCTTCCCTAAGTATTATATATAGCGAGTTTATTTGTCTACTTTAACTACCGCTCTAAGGACTTTAATATCTAGTCTTTAGTATAAGTCTGCTTTATACCTAAAATTTATAAAGAATAGTATAATTCTTATAATCTTAGTGGTTATAGTATTATATATAAGCTATACTACTAGTAGTAGATTGACCTAGTTATCCTAGTAAATGTTGATATATACCTTTAGATATTGCTCTATAACTTGGTTAAGTCGCTTAGTCTATCTATCTATCTATAGGTAGTATATTATTGAAAGCTTACTCTTAGTATCGAGGCGTATTATTAATACTTACTAGAACTTCGAAGCGAATTTAGTATTTCTATCTATAATCTATTCTTTTAGCTATATATAGACTAAGGTAACGTTCCTAAAGATTATATCTATAAGTTGTTCTAGTATTTAGGATTCCTTATATAGGAAGAAGTAGCTCTATTTAGTAAGTCTATCTACTATAGTAAGAATACTATTATACTTTATTCCTATTGCTATATCCTTAAATAGGGGAAGCTTAGTAATAAAGTCCATTATTACCGAGCTCTATAGCTACTCTATAACTAGTAGTAGCTATAGAAGTCTATATAATTTATAGTATACTATCTTTAATCGAAGGTAGATATTATATTTACTTATAACTATCTTAACCTCTTTCTTTAGGTATAGGAAGTTATAGTTCTATCTAATCTTAGCGATTGTTTTAGTAACCCCTATATACCTACTAAGTCTCGACTTATAGATTTATAAGTTATACTCGTTAGTATAGTTATATATATATAAGACTATTATACTATAGTATATTTTCTATATATTAGACCCCTATCTTCTATACTATAGTATTATATCCCTCGGCATCTTTATCGTCTTATATTTTTAAGATATACTAGTATCTGTTCCTCGAACGTACTTCCCTAAAAACTATATAATATTCTTCGAAAGGTTATAGAGAATACTAGAGCAATCTATCTAACTATTTTTAAAGTAATAGTAGCGAGTCTCTAGGCTACCCCCGAAGTGGTCTAGTCTTCTATTTAGGGTATCGGCTTATATATTCTCTAAACCCTTAATATAGTTGATTCTAAAATTAGACTTAGAGAGAAGCTTAGCCTATTAGGTTTATTATCTATTTAATTCCTTTATTATAGTAAAGTACTATAGATTCTTATAGTTAGTATAGACCTATACCTTATAGCTTATACTATTAAGATATAATCTTTATTCTTAGAAGGCCTTAATAATAGCTATTAACTCCTTATTATAAATAGGGTAAATAAGCTGTAGCCCCTCAAGTTTCTTAAAGAAGAATATAATAGGGTATAACTTCCTATTTTAGTCCTGTTAACCTAGCTGCCCGCCAATCGTATAATCCAATATATCAGTTTCTACCTTAAATAGTTTTATAGGGTCTAGTAATATAAGTACTAGGTCTATAGTAATTATACTATAGATTTTTTAGAACGCTTATTTATACCCCCCCTTCTATTAGAATATAATATCTTTCTTTATAAGGTAATATAGAGGCTATATAATATTACTAAAGTTCTTAATAAATATTTAATAGAAGTTAGTAATCCCAATAAATCCTTAAACCTCTATTGTTATTGTTAGCTAGGGCTATATCTTAATAGCCTTAATCTTAGCTAGTTCCATTTATATCTATCCTAGTAAAACTTTAAAGCCTAGGAAGGTCGTTTTTATAATATAGAATTCGCTTTTATCTATATTGACCGAGAGTTTTTATTTATAGAGTATATCTAGTACTAACTTTATATATTTTTTATACTCTTTAAATATCTTAGAGAAGATAAGGATATTATCTAGGTAGTAGACTACGAGTTTATTAAAGAATGGTTAGATTATATAATCGACGACTAATTTAAAGGTTATAGGTATATTCGTTAACCCGAACGGTATTATAAAGTATTTATAGTGCCTATAGGGTATAAAAACGTTGTCTTTTACTTATCCCCCGCCTTAATATAAATATAAGTATAAGCTATTGGAAGGTTAAGATAGATAAAGTATTACGCTCTACTTAGCCGACTATAAAGCTATAGGATTAGTAGTAGCGGGTATCGGTTCTTTCCTATATATTTAATTAGCTATTAATAGTCTATATATATATAGAGCTTCCTATCTTTCTTTAGTATAAAGAGGACTAGATAGTCTATAGGTAATATTGATAGTCTAATATATCCTATCTTAAAGTTTGCTTTAAGATACCTCCTTAGCTTAGTATCTTATTACTTATTAGTATAATATACCTTAAAGAATTTTAACTATATATTATCCTTAAGTTTAATTATATAATCCTAAGGTCTATAGTCTAGTAATCCTTCGATATATTTTACTTTAAATACTAAGTATCCCTAGTATTTATCCGGGATCTTCCCTTATCTAAGGCTTTATCCTATATCTTTATAGTATATAAACTTGTTGTTTTTAGCTATAATTGTAGCTACCTTAAATCTAGCAACCTACTCCTAGAATTCGAGCTTCCTATTTTTGTCGACCGTTATTATAGTAACTTTCTATCCTAGCTATTTTAGCTATATATATTTATTATTCCTACACCAATATACCTATAGGAGCGCCGGTCCTTCTACTACTATTTAGAAAAAAAACTACACTATATAGGCCGAGTGAAAACCTCTATCCCCTATTCTACCTCTATTAATAAGTCCCTCCTACTATAATAGAAAGGAGGCCTTATATTGGCCTCCAGGTCTCTAGCCTTCTACTATTTCTAGCTCTAGCTTCTAGCTAGACTATACTCTAATAGCCGGCTAGAGTCTATTAGCCAACTAAGGACCCTCTAAACAAGTCTAGTACTCCGGGCCCCTACCCCCTATAATATAGTCTATAGGTCCCTATATCATCGAATCTCTTATTAGTTCTACAGCCTCTATATCGATAGGTTAGGGCACTATACTACTAGGTGCTCTACTATTTCCCTCCCCTCGCTATACTTATAGTAGGGGGTATAGACCTCTAGGACCTTTACCTAAAATAGGTAGTCCTATAGGCCTATATCCTCTATATATACCTGGGATAGGAGGAAGCTCTAGGCCTTTATTAGGCCCTTATACCTTCTAAGGGCCCTATTAGTAAATAGGAGGGTTAGGGGGTCTTTATTAGCTATCCTCCTACTAGCCTCCTATCGGTTAGCCCTCTATTAGTTCTACTAGGCCTACTAAGCTATTTCGACTACCCTATTAGTAGTTAGCTTCTTATTTTTCTTCTCTCCCGTTTCCTACCTCTAGCTAGCCTATTAGCCTACTATAGTAGTAGCCTATATAGTAGCTATTAGGCCCTATAGGCCCTACCAGAGCCTCTACCCTAGGCCCCTCTTCTTCCTTCTAAACCTATAGTAGACCCTATTATAAGCCTCGTTGATTAGCTACCCTACTATAATCTTCTCTTCTCCTAGCCCTATTTATAGGGTTATCTAGCTTAGCCGGGCTTTAAAGTCAGCTAGCTATTTATTGAGGTAAAGGTCTAGTAGTAGTACCTATATCTCTATTTCTAAATATCTAGTTAGGGCTATTTTATAGGCCCTAACTATAATTTAAAGGCTCCTATTCTAGGCTTTCGATAGGGCCTTAATAGTCCCCTTAGCTTGCTAGCCCTCTCTAGGGATATTGGTTAGTAGTAGCTAGAGGCTCTATAGGCTATAGTACTTTAGATATATCTAGTATAGACCTCCTAGGCCTTAGCTAGGCTAGGGCCTTATATTTTAGCTACTATCCTTAAGAATATATAATTTTAGGTCTTTAGCTTCTATTCTATAACCTAGTAATAGGCTTTCTAGGAGAGTATATAGTCTAGCTATACCCCTAAAAACTAGACTAAGCCTACTAGCTTAACTATACTATACCTCCTACTACCCCCTAGATAAATAATAGTTATAGGGTCCTTCTATTATCTATAGCCTTTATTAAAGTAGATTAATTTATACTTTTAGGCTATAAAGGCTATCCTATAGGTATTAGCCTATTATAGATAGATCTTCTAGGCCTTTTCTAGCTATCTAGTATTAGCTACTAGGTCTTTTCTAAAGGCTAATAAGTTAGAATTATTAGTAAAGCCTACTAAACTAACTAATAGATAGTCCTACTTTAAAGCCTTATATAAGGAGGTAATATATAGAATAAAAAGGACTAGGGAGAGTAGGGAGCCTTATAATATACCTATAGCTACTAGAATATCTTCTATTTATTAGCTATTAAAGTAGAGGATAGCTATCTAGTTAGATAACTAGGCTTTTACCTAGTTTATTATCTACTTTAGAAAGCCCTATTTCTATAAAGTAGCTAATAGCTAGATATACTTAACTATATTAAATACCCTTAAGATATCTAATTATAGGAGGCTAGTAGTTACCCTTTATCTCTAGGCCTTCTAGACTTAGGCTATTACTAGCTATATAGCTAGTTTAGTTAACTAGTTTTCTCTATTACCTATCTATTTAATTAGTAGTAGACTATATTCCTCTATAGCTTTAATAACCCTCCTTACTACTGGTACCTCTATAACCTTCCCTACTATAGGTAGGAGTACTATAGGCCTATAGCCTCCAAGGGTCTAGTAGGTTTTAAAGGTTTTCTCGAGCTTCTATAGGACTATTATTTTAGCCCTTTTAAACCTCTCTAGAAACTATCTAAACTAGAGGTAAGCCTCTATAAATACTATAAGTACTTTAAATAATAGTCGGCTATAGGCTTTTAGTAGGCTAGTAGATAGGTAGTCTTTACTTAAGGCCTTCTAGGGGGCTATCTAATCTAAAATTACCTTTATATCTTCTACTATAACCTTTACCTCTATATTAAAGCCCTATTCCTACTATTCTAATAGGTCTAGATCTTATATATTATTAAGGTCGGTTACTAGGTTTAGGAAGAGCCTTCCTACTAAAGCTCTAGCCTTCTTCTAGTAGATAGAGAGGTCGGGGCTCTCTAATAGCCCTATAAGGGCTAGTA
Organism: Chaetomiaceae sp. B2702; assembly: GCA_023628455.1. Lineage (NCBI taxonomy): Eukaryota > Fungi > Ascomycota > Sordariomycetes > Sordariales > Chaetomiaceae > Chaetomiaceae sp. B2702. The sequence goes on from JAMAKP010000084.1 coordinate 6,701, forward strand.
GCTTTAAAGGGTCTAGGGGAGTAAAGCTTCTATAATAGGCCAACTTTTTAAGGGTCTAGAGTAGCTCTAGGTAATAGGTAGCCTTCTATAATATTACTCTCTAGGCTTTAGTCTTCTCTTTATCAATACTAGCTATAAAGGCTCGTTAGCCCTTATTTAGCCTTTCTTTTTTTACCCTAATAGGGCTACTCTATATCTCCTCTTGGCCTTCCTAGCCTCCTTCTATACTTCCTAGACCTCTATTAACTACTAGGGGAACCCCTTCCTTCTATTTACCTTCTTCTAGGAGGTAGCTACCCTAGCTACTCCCTAAAGTATCTCGATTAGCTAGTTAAAGGCCCTTTCTAGGCCCCCCTTTTCCTTAACCCGGGCCCTAAGCCCCTATAGGCTCTAGTCTTCTAGGCCTATCCTTAATAGTATAAGGGCTATTTTAACCTCTACCCTCTTCTTATTTATTATCTTCTAGTTTAAGCCCTCTATCTAAAGGGGCTATAGAGGAGGTCTATTACTATAGACTTTAAGGACCTATAGGTAGTAGTCTAACTTCCTCCTATATTCTATACTATAATAGGTTATTAATAGGCCTATTAATATCTAGAAGTAGTCGATAGTAGATATATAGCCTTATTAGTTACCTTATAAGGCCCTAGTTATAATATTAGCTATAGTTTAGAGGTTAAGGTCCTACTATATTATTAGTTCTAGTAGTACCTTTACTTTCCTCTAGTATCTATTATACTAATCCTACTATAGATAATAGAGGTTAAAATCCCTAGATAGTACTATTAGGTAAGCTAGGGCTTACTAGTCTAATAGGCCTTAAAAGAGGGTCCTATCCTCTAGAGGGTTATAGATAGACTAGAGTTCTAGCCTACTATTTTCTATCCTTAAGAACTAGAACCTATAGTAATCCTTAATAGCCTTATATTTCTATTACTCTACCTTAAACCTTTAACTAATAATTATAGCTATCTAGCCTTCCCTATAGTAGACTAGATAGTATTTCGAGCCTCTAGAGTAATAGGTTAATTTCATTTATTTATTTAAGGCTTCTAGATTATAAGGAGGTTATACTAGGACTACTCTAATAGGGCCTCTAGTACCTATTTATTATCTTTAATATTTTATAATAGGGCTTTAATATTTATCCCTTTCTATTATTATATCCTCTAGCTAGGCTAGTTTAGCTTATTAGATAGGGGGGGTAGGCTATATAGGTTAGGCTATTTAGCCTACCTAGCTAGCTCTAGATATAGGCCCTAAAGGGCCTAGGCTAATCTAGCTCTATAAAGGGTCCCTACTAGCTACTACTAGATATAGAGGCCGACCTCTAGCTAACTAAAGCCTCTTAGCTCCTACTCTCTAAAACCCCTCCTTATCCTTCTATTATTAAACTCTTATAAAAGTAAAGATAGGCTCTATTTAGTCTAGTACTATCGCTAAAGGGCTTAAGGTTAATACTACTCTAAATATTTTTAGTTAATATTAGTAAGCTTCCCTAGCTTCCTCCTTAGCCCTAGCCCTACCCTAGTATTCCTTAGCCTAGGTAATATAGCCTCCTCTATAATAGGGGCACTTATAGGGCACTTAGCTCTATAGGGTTAGGTAGAGGGCCTTACTAGCCTTCCTACCCTCTTTATAGGCCCCTATACTATACCTTCTATAGAGGGCCTCCTTCTAGTAGTACCTTTATATATAGCTCTATTTCTAGTACCTAAAGTATTACCCTAGCTCTAATATAGCCTAGTATAGCTTATAGTCTAGTATCTAGGCTCTCTAGACTACTCCCTATTTATAGGCCTTCTAGGCCCCTTCCTACCTTTCTAGGGTAACTAGGATAGTAGCTCTATTAAGCCCTATATGACGAATCTTTTAGACCCGACTCTAAAAGGGTTCACTGAAGGTATAGGTTGACTGGGTGAATGATTCGGTGAAGCCAAAGGGTTTATAACAATATATAAGCAATGTCTATATAGTATAGTTGGCACTTAACTATTTATATTGCTTACTAGGGAACCTCTCAAGTCCCCTAGAATAAGTGACTAACTATCTACTTATATCGATCCGTTTCTCCTGGATTACTAGTATACCTTGGTAATCCCTTATAGTAGCTTACTTGGATCACCTAGTGATCCTGGTAAGCCTTGCTATTGGATCACGACGCTAAGACCTTGCCTAGCGTAATCCTTCCCTGATTGGTTGTTGAATAATTGGCTGCCGGTATGTCCCGCGCCTTGACTATAGCCCCTCCCTAGGCTACCTATACGGTTAGTCTATAATACGATGCCCCTCCTCGACGTCTTTCGTCTCGAAAGACCTAGGCTCGTTTCAAATACTGCCAATAGTCTATACCTGTAAGTGGCTCTGGTCTTCTTCCCGTATCGTCGCTGTAGTGTTGGAAAAAAATGATAGATCGCGTCCGAAAACGTCAATCTAAGAAATCCTAGGAACGTGCTACGCTCGCTTCTTTTATCGATTCTTCTAGTATAGATACTATACCTTGTTCCTAGTACTTTAAGCGTAACCTATTCTATTATATTTTGTAAGGTTCGTCCTATTATAGCGAGTATATCCGTCGCGGACGCTCCTACAATGGTTCGAGCGTTGCCTTAGCCTATTAGCCCTCTTCTTACTACTTGCTTGTTAGGTACTAACGTCTTGTTTAGTAACGAAAATTATATCTAAATAGAAGCGCCTTAAGTAGGAGGAGGCCGACGCTAAGGAATCCTTGTTTACTCTTTAAACCCAACTCTAGATAGCTGTTGGTCGTCTAGCTTGTTTATATAGGTAGAAGCGCTTCCTAAAAGACCGAGGCTCTAAGTTGTTTCGTTAAGGAATATAGTTATTGGACGAAATAGAGGAGGAGGATAGGCGGACCTAGGTGTCCAAATCTTTTGTAGTTAGCGATGTATAGTCGCTTGGTATAGATATCCCCTTCGACTAGTCCTCTTTAGGCTTGGATTTATTGGAGGCCGACCTGGCCGCCTTTATAGAGCCGGTGCCCTTGGCCGACCTAGGCTCCTCTAGTGGAATTCTGCTAGTTTCTCTAAGTAATGGAGGTTTATAGCTGGTTCCTATAAGTTGTCCTCTAGCCTAAAACCCAGCTATTTGACTAGGTATTCTAGCTGCCCCCCTATAATATATGAATCTAAGACCTCCTTAACGTCCTATTCCTCTTCTTTGTCCTCTACCTTAACTATCGTTGCTAGCCGGGCGTTTCTTGGTACTAGTTTTAATATAGAGATATGGAACGTGCTGGTCCTTAACTTTATCGATGCTGGAAGTATAAGTCGATAGTTGAACTATGAAATGTATTTGTCGATTCTAAAAGGTCTAAGTCTCTTGAAGTCTAGCTTCTTATTTAGTCGTTTTGTCCGAAGGTTTCGAGCTATAAGGTAGACCTTGTCCCCTCTTACTAGGTAAGGACCCTCGAGCCAATATTTGTTGTAATATTCTTTTATCCTATAGCGGACGAACTCGAGCTCTTCCTTAAGTATTATATATAGTAAGCTTATCTAGTCTGCCTTGACCTTTACTCTAGGGACTATAACGTCTAGTCCCTAGCGTAAGTCTACTTTGTACCTAAAATTTATAAAGAATAGTATAACTCTTGTAGTTTCGGTGACTATAGTATTATATACGAGTTGCGCTATCGGTAGTAGGTCGACCTAGTTATCCTGCTAGAAATTGATATATATTTGTAGGTATTGTTCTATGACCTAATTAAGTCGTTTGGTCTGCCCGTCTATCTATAGGTAGTATACTATCGAAAGTTTGCTATTTGTACCTAGCCGTATTATTAAAGCCTGCTAGAACTTCGATACGAATTTTGTATCTCGGTCCGTAATCTACTCCTTTGGCTATATATGGACCAAAGTGACGTTCCTAAAGATCACGTCTACTAGCTGCTCCGCTATCTATAACTCCTTATAGAGGAAGAAGTAACTCTATTTGGTAAGCCTATCTACTATAGTAAGGATACTATTATACCTTGCCCCTATTGTTGTATCCCTAGATAGTAGTAGTTTAGTAATGAAGTCTATTGTTACCGAACTCTATAGCTATTCTATAATCGGCAATGGCTATAAAAGCCTATATAGTTTGTAGCGCGCTGCCTTTAATCGAAGGTAGATGTCGTATTTGTCTATAACTATCTTGACCTCTTTCCTAAGATATAGGAAATTGTAATTTTATTTAATCTTGCCGACCGTTTTAGCGATTCCTATATATCTACTAAGTCTAGACTTATAGATTTTCTTAATAAGTTGTTTGTATCGGTATAGTTGTATATAAGTAAGGCTGTTATACTATAATGCGTTCCCTATATACTGGACCCCTGCTTCTTATACTATAGTGTTTTGTTGCTAGGCGTTCTTATCCTCCTATATTTCTACAACATATTGATAGTCGTTCTTTAGACGCTCCTCCCTAAAAACTATATAGTATTCTTCGAAAGGTTAAAGAGGATACCGAAGCGATCTATCTTACTATTCTTGAAGCAATAGTAGCGAGTCTTCCGAGTCGTTGCTAAAGTGGTCTGGTCTCCTATTTAAAGCGTCCGCTCGTATGTTCTCGGAGCCCTTAATATAGTTGATCCTAAAGTTAAACTTTATAAGGAACTCTACCTATCGGGTTTGTCTACCGTTTAACTCTTTTGTTTTAGTAAAGTATTATAGGTTCTTATGATTAGTATAAACCTATACTTTATATATTGTACCGCTAAGATATAGTCTCTACTCCCGGAAAGCTTCGATAATGGCTATTAGCTCCTTGTTGTAAATCGGGTAGTTAAGTTATAGTCCCTCAAGCTTCTTCGAAAAGAATACGACGGGGTATAGCCTCCTGTCTTAGTCTCGCTAACCTAGTTGTCCTCCAATCGTATAATCCGATATATCGGTCTTAACCTTAAATGGTTTCGTAGGATCTAGCAATACGAGTACTAGATCTACGATAATTGTATCGCCGATTTGCTAGAATGCTTGTTTATATTCCTCCTTCTACTAGAATATAGTATCTTTCTTTATAAGATCGTATAGTGGTCTCGCGATATCGCTAAAGTTCCTAATAAATATCCGATAGAAGTTAGCGAATCTAATAAACCCTCGGACTTTTATTATTGTTATCGGCCTAGGCTATATCTTAATAGCTATAATTTTGGCTAGTTCTATCTATATCTGTCCTGGCGAAATCTTAAACCCTAGGAAGACTATCTTTATAACGTAGAACTCGCTTTTATCCTTATTAACTAAGAGCTTTTGCTTATAAAGCGCGTCTAGAACTACTTTTATATATTTTTAGTAATCCTCGAGTATCTTAGAGAAAATAAGGATGTTATCTAGATAATAGACTATAAACTTGTTAAGAAATGGTCGGATCGCATGATCGACGACTAACTAGAAAGTTATAGGTATATTTGTTAACCCAAATGGTATTATAAGATATTTGTAGTGCCTATAGGGGGTACGAAATACTATCTTCTATTTGTCTCCCGGCTTGATACGAATATAGGCGTATACTATTGGAAGGTTAAGATATATAAAGTGTCGCGCCCGACTTAACTGATCTTAAAGCCTCGAAATTAGTAGTAGCGGGTAGCGGTTCTTTACTATCTGCTTATTTAGCTGTTAGTAGTCTATATATATCCGGAGCTTGCTATCCTTCTTTAGGACAAAAAGGACTAGATAGCCCGTTAGTAATATTGATGGTCTGATATATCCTATCTTAAGATTGGCCTTAAGATATCTCTTTAACTCGGCGTTTTATCGTTTATTAGTATAATATACCTTAAAGAATTTTAACTACGCCCTGTCCTTAAGTTTAATTATATAGTCCTAAGGTCCGTGGTCTGGTAGTCCCGCTATATATTTGGCCTCGAATACTAGGTATTCTCGATAATCGTCTAGGATCGGTCCCCTTCCTATATTCTATTTGGTACCTTTATAGTATACAAACTTGTCGTTTCTAGCTATAGCTATAGCTGCCTTGAAACTAGCGACCTATTTCTAAAATTCGAGTTGTCTATATTTGTCGACTAAGATAACAGCGACTTCTTATTTAAGTACGAACCGTACCTCTTTCTTTCATCGTATACCGCTTCTTTTAGAGTCCAAAGTGGTCTATCTACTATTGCTTATCTCTTATAGTAGGCCTATAGGGGACGGCTTCCGTGCTATACTACCCTCCTATAGCTCCTATCTGGTATTTCCTATTGTACTAGTCGGATATAGGCTCTCGCGAGGCTATAGGTAGCTACCTCCCTTCTAATCGATATCGGGGTTATATTTCCTATACTATAGGTATCCTAGGATTATATCCTTTTTAGGCCCTATATCTATAATATCGAATACTATTTAGGTGGTTTTTCCTTCTATCTTAATGTCGAGTAGTTCTATTTCTTATCGGATCTATTGTATCTAAAATAGTCCTTAGACGATATATACTTCTTTCTTGATCCTCTATAGGATCCAAAGTCGATTTATAAGTATAGGAGAGATAAGGTCTATTAGTGATCCTCTATCTACTAACGCTAGTACTTGATATTTTCCCTACTACGCTGTAATCTAGATTCTATCGTCTAGTTTATCGCTTTATACTACTATAATCTCTTGTTCTACTACTAGGAAGTCGATATAGGTCCAATATTCCTAGTTCTTTCTCTACTATTGGACCTATCGCCTTTCCTATAGGCTTAGTTTCCTATAGGTCTCTTGGAGGGCCCTAAGTCGTTTCCTAGCCTCTAGTAGAGATAAAAGGTGTTCCCCTCTTCTTTGCTAGAGGTCACTTCTTCTTATATAGCGATATCCGTCGCTAGGAATTCCTAGAGCTATTGTATAGTCTATTCCTATACTAGGCTTCTTCTATGTCGCCTAACCTAGAACTGGTTCCGTCTGTTCTAATGGTCCTATAGTTTGTTACTTCGATAGACCTAATAGTCCTTGCTAGGATATAGCAGTATATCCCCCCAATGTCTGTACTCACTTAGCCACGTCCTTAAAGGTATAGCAAGGAGTCTGCCAGGCTATAACCGCAAGCTCTATAGCTAATTAGCGGGTATAGTGCCTATATCGTATACCTATTATATAGGTTGGGCCCCCCTTACTATATTGACTCTTCTAACGGGCCAATAGTTATATTGGTATTTGTCCTAGAAGTGGTATCGGTACTCGTCTTCTATATACTAAAACTATAGTAACTTGATATAGTTCCCCTATTGTAGGTTTATCCTTGCTACATCTCCTGGAATATCCTAGAAGGATAGTCTATATCCCTCCTTTATAACCTAGTCTATAGTATATCCTAGGCTAAGGTACTGGTACTTGACCTAATACTCCTCCTATATCTATTCTTTTTATTATTTATAGCGTCTACGCTCTTAAGCCTTATAGTATACTTGCTTAGGGTTATAGGCCGCCTTAGGTAAGCGTCTCCTAGTAGTTGTAGATAATGGGCTATCCCAAGGTACTTAATACCCTACCCCCTAAATAAGTATTTGTAGCGACTTGACTTCTCGTTAGGCATTGTCGATATACCGCCCTATAACTTGTTGTACCTCGATAAGTATATATATTTGCTATTAAAGTTGCTATACCTCGGTATATAGCTATCCTCGCTAATCTTTCTCTCGCTCCAAGTCGTACTCGAGCTCTAGTCTATCTTTAGTAAGGTCCGTAACTTTGTTATATAGCTCGACTATCTGGTTCTATAGGTATATTAGGTTGGGCCTTGGCTGCTTACCTATACTATATATCCGTTACTACCCTTCTATATCTTGGGTTAGTATAAACCCGAGTCCTATAGTTATACCGACCGTCTATAGGGGTGGTACGACTTCCCTATCTTCGTCCTTGTCGATCCGCTCCCTCTAGGGTAACTGGGCTAGCCCGTTCCTAGGTTCCGTGCTACCCTTGTTGTTGAACCTAGCAGCCTCCCGGTAGAACTCTACCTAGGCTTTCCCCTCTAGGTAGTGATCGATATTGTCCTTAAGGTCGCTCTATATATAGCTGGCGGCTACGACCTCGACTACTCGAGTTTTAATTTTATCGACTATAGTAGCCTCCTGCCTTAGAATGGGCTCCTATTTTTTCTTAGTATTACGATAGTCGCGTTTATAGTATCCTTTCTTACTATAGTTAAAATAGACGACTTTACTTTTACTTTGGACGCCCCATTTATTGTTACCTTGCTATTATATAGTGTCTATATCTATAATATCTAGATATATGCTATACGACGTGCTATAGTGCTATCGCTTTTTCTTGGTATTGGCCGGAGCGCCGCTGCCCTATACTAGGATAATAAACCGCCCCGGCCCCTTTCGCTACTACTTCCTAGCGTATAGCCTATCGTCAATCCTGACTACCCTAGCTATATATATATCGAGCGTCTTAGGCTAGTCTTCCTTATATAGCTTGTCCTTGATGTTATCCTTAAGCCTGTTATAGAATAGCTATATTAGGCCTTCCTCGTTGATGCCTGCCCTTATAGAGTCCTGTTGGAATATAGTTGTGTAGGCTGATGTAGATTTAGTCTGCTTTAGCCGAGCGAGCCTGTCCTGTATATAGACCCTCTTATCCTGGTCCCTAAATACCTTTCGGATTTCCTCCTCGAATTGGTCGTAGTCCTCGAACACCTTCTTAGTGAAGGACTGCTGCTCGTCGCTATTGTTCGCGATATAATCCTTAAGTGTGGGCTCGAACTACTATGCGGCTTGGCCCGTAAGGCGCAAAGCTATATAGCGTATCTTGGTGGCCTTGTCAGGGAAGCGAACGTTATAGTGTTCTATATACGACGCGAGCTTGGTAAGAAAGCGCGAAAGATCCTTTTTCTTGCTATTATACTTTTTAGGCGCCTCGAGCTTAAGTTGAGCCCTCCCGACCTTATTAACCTTCCTCTAGACCTCGTTAATGAAATCTTAGTTGACGGCCGTATCCTTTTTAAGTATAGTGATCTTGCCTTAGAGTACTACGATTATAGCGTTGAGATCTGTCTAGGTGTTTGCTCTGCTAGAGGACATCGTGATAGTGATACCTTCGTCTGAACCGTAATAGAGATAAAGGGAGTAAGCAACGTATAACGAATCTTTTAGATCCGACTCTAAAAGGGTTTACTAAAGGTATAGGTTGACTGGGTAAATGATTTGGTGAAGCTAAAGGGTTTATAACAATATACAAGCAATGTCTATATAGTATAGTTGGCACTTAACTATTTGTATTGCTTATTAGGGAACCTCTTAAGTCCCCTAGAACGAGTGACTAACTATCTACTTATATCGATCCGTTTCTCCTGGATTACTAGTGTACCTTGGTGATCCCTTATAGTGGCTTACTTGGATCACCTAGTGATCCTGGTGAGCCTCGCTGTTGGATCACGACGCTAAGACCTTGCCTAGCGTGATCCTTCCCTGATTGGTTGTTGAATGATTGGCTGCCGGTGCGTCCCGTGCCCTGACTGTGGCCCCTCCCCAGGCCACCTATACGGTCAGTCCGTGACACCCTAGGCTAGTTAGAAGCTGGAATTTAACTTTATTAACTATCTAGAGGCCTATTTTAGTCTTAAAGGCCTCCTTTATAACCTCCTATAGGTCCGCCTTCTTTAGGCCCTTTATAAAGACTATAAAGGTCCTTTAGGCCTTCTTAGCCTACTCTTTAAAGGCTTATTATATCTACTAGCTATTATATATATATTACTCTTTAGTAGCTTAATTATTAAAGGTAACTATTATATCCCTACTAGGTAGTTTCTAGGCTATAATAGCCTCCTTTTTAACTAAGGTATTATTAATAGCCTATATAGTCTCGATAGGGGTTCAATTAGCTAAGTTCGCTAGTATATTAGCTCCCTAGATAAGGGTCTCCCTATTGATTCTATAGGGGATAGCCTTTATTAGGTAGCTCTATTAAACTAGGTTAGGGCTACTACTTACCCCTATAGCTACTATAGCCTATATCTAACCTTATATTAGGCCCTAGGTTAGGCCTATTATAGCCTAGATAGCTTCTATAATTACCTTCTATAGATAGGCTACTATAACTACTTCCAAGCTTCCTATTATATAGTCCTTTTTCCCTTAGGCCTAGAATAGGCCCTATATCTCCTTAGTAAGTCCCTAGGTTATACCCTATTGCTCTATTAGTACTAGGGCTACTAGCCTACTAAGGATGCCCCTAAGTACCTCTATTGGAGGTATAGGGTAGGTTATATAGGGTGGTATAAGGTAGGTTGTTTGGGGTAGTATAGGGTCGGTTGTCTAGGGCGGTATAGGGGGCAGGCTCTATATGGTGGTATAGGGTAGGTCGTTTGGGGTATAGTTGTAGCTTATACTAGTGGTTAGTATAGCTGGTCTAGTATTGTTGGTCCGTATAGCTAGTCTATATGGCTAAAAATCTTTAGCTGGGCTTGTACCCTTACTCGCCCTACCTTTCTACCCCCTCTTTCAGCTACGTAACAGGCCGCGCGTAGCTATAATAGAGGTAGTTAGATAGGGCTTTTCTAGGGCTTCCTTTCGATACCGCTTTTTAGCGTTTTAGGGCTATACTGTACCAAATAGTACGGTACGTTCTTCGAAGAGAGTTTTTCTTCTTATTAGTTATTAGAAACTTGGTATTAAGTAGTATTATATCTATATATCGAACTACTAATAAAATCGGGTTAATATTGACGGCTACTAATAGGCTAGCAATAGCCTCTATAGCTATACTTATACTTATAGTAGTAAATACTATTCCCTATAAATAGATAAAAAAGCCGTTATCCTATATTTCCTTAATCTTTCCGATAATATAGCAATTTAGTATTGTAATAATACCTCCTATAGCGTTTTCTATAGCTATTATCTTAGGGGTTTTTGCTTCTATAACCACATTATAGGTAGCTATATAGTAGGAATTAAATATAAAAGTTACTTCCTAGTCTAGAAGAAAGGGAATTCGTCTTATAGTTATAACCTTTTAGATATAGGGTATTAAATATACTTATATATTAAACTTTATTATAAAGTCGAATGACTAGAAAGTTATATCTTTACTTCTATTGTTAATTCTAGCTTAGTATATATCTATAAAGTCGTTATTAAGTAGTAGGCCTAGGGTTAGAGAATTAGCGACCTAAGTAGAGTATTAAAAAAATTTTTAAGGTAGCTTTATCTCCCTTTATACTAGGTAGGTAAATATTAAAAGTAGCCTACTAACTAAGGCTTAGTTTCTTATTACCAATACCTTTAATTTTTTCTTTTCGACGTTCGATAGAATATATTATCTATAATAGCAAGGCTTACGAAATGATCGACCGGCTAGTACCCGAGTCTAAATATATTTTAATATTCCTATCGCTAGGTTATATCTAAGCTACTACTCTTAGGTATATATAGTTACCTAGTAGGCTACTATTTATAGCGGCTACTAATGCTAGTATATATATATTTAATAGAGCGGCGCCTTATTTGATCGCTAGAGTACTAACATTATATAGCTCTACTTCTAATATTATATAGCTAGGCTCCTCCTTTTTATCTAGTCGATTAAGGGTGTCTATTCTAGCATTTTTATATTTCTTTAGGTATTTAAATAAAGTATTTCTAATATCCAATAGTTTATTATAAAAGCTATAAGTTTAGTATTCTATATTAGCAATATTACTATTATAGTTCCACTAAGCTAGTAAGGGCCCCCTACTATAGCAAAATTTAATATATAGGTATATCTCTTATTTAGCTAAAAAGGTTTTATAGTACTTATAGTAGGTAAGCTCTATATTTATAACTATATATACGATAGCTATATTAGCTAATAATATTAATATTTATAAGGTATTGAAATTACTATCCAATTAGTTAGCTTCTATACCTAGGTTGGCATTACCATCGGCCTAATATACCCGATTATAATAACGGTTATATTTATAATACCCTTTATTATTATATTAGTAATCCTAATCTCGATTATCTCTCTTACTATTATCTTAGTAGCAGTTCCTATATATATAGCCTTTAGGCCCTATCGAAAACCTAGAATAGGAGCCTTCGAATTGTAGTTGGGGCCTATAAAACAGCCCTAACTAGGTGCTTGGAAATAGCGGTGAAGGTACTACCACTAGACCTCTACCTTAATAAACGGCTAGCCGATTTCGAAGCCCGGCTAAGCTAGACGACCCTATAAATAGGGCTAGGAGGAGAGAAGACTACGGTAGGGCAGTTGATTAGCGAGGCTTATAATAGGGTCTGCCATAGGTTTAGGAAAAAGAAGAGGGGCCTAGGGTAGAGGCCCTGGTAGGGCCTATATGGCCCAACAGCTACTGAACAGGCCACTACTATAGTGGGCCACTAGGCCAGCCAGAGGTAGAAAACAGGAGAGAAGAAAAACAAGAGGCTGACCACTGATAGGGTGGTCGAATTGGCCTAGCAGGTCCGGTGGAACCAATAGAGGGCTAGGCTAGTAGGAGGATAGCTGACAAAGACCCCCCAACCCTCCTATTTACTAATAGGGCCCTCAGAAGGCACAAAGGCTTAACGAAGGCCTAGAGCTCCCTTTTATCCTAGGCATGTATAGGGGATATAGGCCTATAGGACTACCTATTCCGGGTAAAGGTCCCAGAGGTCCGTACCCCCTACTATGAGTGTGGCGAGAGGAGGGAAATAGTGGAGTACCTGGTGGTATAGTGCCCTAACCCACCGATATAGAGGCTATGAGACTAGCGGGAGATTCGATTATATAGGGACCTATAGACTATATTATAGGGGGTAGGGGCCTAGAGTACTAGGCTTGTTTAGAGGGTCCTTAGTTAGCTAATAGACTCTAGCTAGCTACTAGAGTATAGTCTAGCTAGGAGGCTAGAGCTAGAAATAGTAGAAGGCTAAAGGCCTAGAGGCCAATATAAGGCCTCCTTTCTTTTATAGTAGGAAGGATTCATTGATAGAGGTAGTATAGGGGATAGAGGTTTTCATCCGGCCTATATAGTATAGTTTCCTTTATAAATAGTAATAAAAGGACTAGCGCGCCTATAGGCATATCGGTATAGAAATAATAATAATATTTATTACTCTAATACTATACATATACCCTTATTCTCTAAAAAGGTTTTAATATATTTAATAAAGTAGTAGATATTAGTAAAAATAACATTTTTTCTATCGTTAACAACTCTAAGGCTTATTAAAAGATAGATTAATTGTCTAATATCCTCTCTTTTAATCTTAAAGATATTGTTACAGTTAGCTCCGGTACTACTAGATTTATAGGATTGTTCCTATCTATAAGGGAAGTATTAATAATAATAGCTATCGTTGTTATATACATAGTAATTGCCTTTATTACCTCTATTATTGTTATCGCTAGGGTTACTACCACCGCTACTAACTCTACCCATTCGTTAAATAGGGGGTAAAGGGACTTAATACCTCTAATCTCTACTAGAACTATTTCGATTAAGGTTACTCTAGGCGCCTATATCTATACCTTCTTCCAGGATTATAAACAGGTAAGACCTCTATCCTATAGTCTTTTCTAGCATAGTGGTTCCTCTCTTTTTATAGTTATCGCTTAGGGCCTCCAATATATTAAGTCGGAGGCTTAACTTAGCCTTAGAGCAAGCAAGTTGTATATTAAGAGCTTCTATATTCTCTTATAGGTATTAATTCTATTCTATCTCTTTCTTGTTTAACGCTTTCTAGACTTTAGTAGTCAACTAATTTAATTAAGTTTGATAGCTTTATTAAGATAGTCGAATATCTTATCGGCTATTTAAATAGAAAAGTCTTTTATCTTGGCTAACTAGCTATCTATCTTGTCGTTTAGCTATAATATCGATTCTTTATTTCCCTAGAACTTTTCGGGCCTCCTTCTCTCTACTTCCTTTAAAGTACTAACTTGTTAACTAGCTAGTTTATCTTTATATCTAGCGGTTTAAGAGTTATAAATTCTATATTCTAGTACTTGGATTAGTAGGAGCGGTAGCCGTACTAGGCTATAGGATTTATTTATCTTAGCTATTTCGGCTCGTTATAGAGATAAAGGGACTAGAGTACCTCTAGAGGTATATTTTTTTAGGACTACCTACTAGTAGTCTAATAGGGCTTATAATAGGAATCTAGCCCTTTTCTAGGTAAGGGCGCTCTAGTCGGTAAGATAGGTCGTATACTACTAGGAAAAGCTTCTAGTAATATACTAGCTATTTACTATCGAGGTTACTCTAGCTATATGGGGTATTAATAGGGAAGAGCGGATTAGAAGGATTAGAAGGATACTACTTATAGCCTACTAAATTTCAATAAAGTAGAGGAACTTATAGTATTAAGTCAATTACTTTTAGGTAACTAAATTCGCTATAATTGACCGCCTAGATTGGAGTAGTAATATACGACGTCGTTATAGTAGAGAATAGTATTGCTTGTCGTTCGGGTACCTAAATTCGCTAAACGGTTAGTTTTACTAGGGCTTATATATCGCTCGTTATTATATACCTAAATTCGGCAATTATAAGGCAATTTATATCGGGAGTAGTAATATAGTGATAGTAGCGATTGGCGTTTTTTATACCTTTCCTGATAGAACCATTGTACTTATATACAGATTATTCGAATAGCTCTTCTTGCGCTTTAAAGAAGAATAATAGGAGATGGTTATCGACTAGATCTTATAGTCGTAGCTACCATTTAATATAGTGTCACTATATATAATAGTAGTGGTTTATAATATTGTCAATTTAGTATATAGTAGGTATTATAGAATCGTTGTTGCAAGCTAGCGATTAGCTTGTAATATAGGATTCTATAGCTACGGGGTATAGACCAATTAGGGCTATCCCTAATTAGTTAGCGTCACGTGCTTTCCTATTTTAATCTAATCTATAGGTGCTTACTTAGCCCTTTTCGGTATTGGTTGGCTAATAGACTCTTGCCAGCTACTATAGTATAGCCTAGCTAGGAAGCTAGAACTAGAAATAGTAGAAGGCTAGAGGCCTGGAGGCCGATATAAGGCCTTCTTTCCTTTATAGTATGAAGGATTTGTAAATAGGGGTAATATAGGGGATAGAGGTTTTTACCTAGCTTATATAGTATAATTTCCTTTATAAATAGTAGTAGAAGGACCGGCGCGCCTATAGGTATATCTGTATAGGAATAATAATAATAATAATAATATTTAGGATAGGAGGAAGCTCTAGGCCTTTATTAGGCCTTTATACTTTCTAAGGACCCTATTAGTAAATAGAAAGGTTAGGGGGTTTTTATTGGTTTTCTAGGCTTCTATAGGACTACTATATTAGTCCTTTTAAACCTGCCTAGGAACTATTTAAGCTAAAGGCAGGCCTCTATAAGTACTATTAGTACTTAAAATGATAGCTAGCTATAGGTCTTTGGTAGGCTACTAAATAGATACTCTTTATCTAGGGCCTTTTAGGGGCCTATCTAGGCCAGGGTAGCCCTTATATCCCCTATTATAATCTTTACCTTTATACTAAAGCCTAGCTTCTACTATTCTAGTAGGTCTAGATCCTATCTACTACTAAGGTCGGTTATTAGGCTTAGAAAGAACTTCCCTACTCAGGCTTTAGCCTTTCTTAATAGATAGAGAGGTTAGGGCACCCTAGTAGCCTTATAGGGTTAAAGCTTTCATAATAGGCCTACCTTTTTAAGGGTCTAAAGTAGCTCTAGATAATAGAGGTCTTTTCTTTATTAATAATAGCTACTAGGGCTTATAAGCCTTCGTTTAGCCTCTTCTTATTTTACCCTAATAGGGCTACCCTATACCTCCTCTAACTACTAGGGGGACCCCTTCCCCCTATTGACCTTCTTCTGAAGAGTAGCTACCTTGGCTACCCCCTCAAGTACCTTAATTAGTTAGTTAAAGACTTTTTCTAGGCCCTCCTTTTCCTTAACCTAGGCTTTAAAGCCTTATAGCCTTTAGTCTTCTAGGCCTACCCTCTATAGTATAAAGGCTACTTTAGCCTCTACCTTTCTTTTATCTATTATCTTCTAGTTCTAGCTCTCTAGCTAGAGAAGTTATAGAATGGCCGATCAATATAGATCTCGAGGATCTATAGATCAGAAGTGGTCGATAATAGATAAATAGCCTTATTAGTTGCCTTATAGAGCTCTAGTTATAGTACTAGCTAGGGTCTGGAGAACAAATTCTTATTATATTACTAGTTTTAGTAAGGCCTTAGCTTTTCTTTAGTACTAGCTATACTAGTCCTACTATAGGTAATGGAGATTAAAGTCCCTAGCTAGTACTATTAGGTATACTAGGGCTTACTAGGTTAGTATACTTTATAGGAGGGTCCTATTCTCTAGAGGGTTATAGATAGACTAGAGCTCTAGCCTACTACTATCTATCTCTAGGAACTAGACCCTTATATAATCGCTAGTAGCCTTATATTTTTACTGCCCTACTTTAAACCTTTAGTTAATAAATATAGTTATTTAGCTTTTATTATAATAGATTAGATAGTATTTTAAACCTCTAAAATAATAGGTTAACTTTATTAAGTTATTTTTCTAGGGCTCTTAGATTACTAGGAGATTATATTAGGCCTTTTCTAGTAGGGTCTCTAGTATCTATTTATTATCTTTAATATTCTATAGTAGGATCTTAAAATTATTTTCTTCTATTATTATATCCTCCAGCTAGGTCTATTTAGCTTGCTAGATAGGGAGGACAGGCTATATAGGCTAGGCTATTTAGCCTACCTGACTAGCCCTAGATATAGGTACTCCTTAAGGCCTAGACTAATCTAACTCTATAAGGGGTCTCTACTAGCTACTACTAGTTATAGAGGTCGGCCTCTAGCTAGCTAGGGCCTCTTTACCCCTATTCTCTAGAACCCTTCTTTATACTCTTATTATGAAGCCCTTATAAAGGTAAAGGTAGGCCTTATTTCGCTAGGTATAGTAGCTATAGGGCCTAAGGTTAATACTAGTTTTAATACTCTTAATTAATATTAATAGGCCTCCCTAGCCTCTTTCTTAGCCCTAGCCCTACCCTAGTATTCCTTAGTGTAGGTAGTATAGCCGACTCTATAATAGGGATACTTATAGAGCACTTGGCCTTATAGGGTTAGGTAAATGGCCTCCCCGGCCTTCCTACCCTCCCCCGCCTTCCTACCCTCCCTATAGGCCTCTATACTATATCTTCTACAAAGGGCCTCCTTCTAGTAGTACCTTTATATATAGCCCTATTTCTATATCAAGGCTCCTGTTCTAGGCAATAATAATAATAATATATGGAAGCCCCTACCAAAAGAAGCCGTCCACCGCCTTGTCTGCCAAGAACTACACCAACCCCTGTATGGTGAAGGTCATAGTGAGCTTATAGAGGCTCGCGTCCGGATTCTGCTTGGCAGAAAAAAGTGGGCAGTGGGCAGTTTCTTTTAGTAGGGGCTTCCGTATATATAGGCGATTAATTTTAGTCTAGCTAAAATAGCTATCTAATATAACTAATAGAATTACCTATCTTAGTAGTATTGGATTTGAGAGCTTGCATGTGATAAAAAAAGTCAGGGTTAGAAATGTGTGTTCTGGAAGTTACATCATGTGTTGCCTAAGAGGTTCAAATGTATCTAGAAGTCGGTATCAAAAGAACTGGCTCATCGCCCATTTTGGTTTAGCGGTTCTGCTGAGCAGAAAGAGGCCTATAAGCCGCTAGACTAAAATAGGCGGTGAGCTAGTTACCAACATCTATAGTCCAATTTGCATATCTATTTAAATTTTGCTTTGACGGTTGTTGGTATTTACATGAATGCGTTCTAGGCCTTGACGCATCTTCTCACTCATCCCTTTTGGGTTAGGCCGTGCAGTGCCACGGTCGACAAAGACTTGGACAAACTCGCCTACGGACTTGACAGCGGGCTGGCCTTTTTCGAAGAGCCCGATCTCGTAGGTGACGCTCGAGTTCCCGATACGGTTGACTCGCAGCGCAAGCTCCGCAGATGCAGGAAACGAGATGGATGTAAAATAATCGTTGTGAGAGTGGACGACCATGCCGTACTGTGGAGACGACGCGGGATGGAGCCCGCAGTGCTCAATCAGATAGGTGTTGATGACGGAGTCGTAGAGGAAGTTATAGATGGAATTGTTCATGTGGTTGTACATGTCGTTGTCGGACCTGGACTCCGAGGTTAGCCGAAACCTGGATACCTCAGGTGACATATTGCAGGATTGATTGCACACTGCTTACCATCGGGTCCGATACTCCAGAACGTAGGGGTAGTCCGCCCTCGTCCGGCGCTTCAGCTGGTTGAGATCCTCCATTCAATTGAGGGTTGTCAGATAGGACGCCGAAAGAATGTAAGCTTGCTTCAAAAGAAACACACAACGGGAAAGAAGTGCGGTTATCTTTTATAGCAACCTTGCTAGCGACCCGGGAAACGGGGAAGCCGAGGCCTCGGAGCCCGGCTCTCATCGGCCGGTGCCTGGGCAAGGCAGAGCCAAAAACGCGGGGTACGTATTACCCCTGCCCCTGTTGCAATCTTGCCCTGTTCGACCGCCCTTTTTTTCTGAGCGCGTTTCGAATCTAAAGCTCGACGACCACTCAGCCCCTACCCACAGCAACGCCACGTGGTTTCGATTCGCCCTTTATATAAAGTACAATCCGGTACGGTGATTTGCTACGCTGGCTGCATCTAGGTCAATATCAGCATTTGTCGCGTCGTGCCGAGAGATGGCGGTTTCCGTCAGCCGTCTTGCCACGTCCGGCTCGCTGCGGCAGCCCCAAGATGGCCTTGACAGATTCGACACTAGTCCTAGCCTACCGCTCCCCGCACTCTCCGAGCCCTGGCCACGGCCTTACTACTTTGATGACGGTCTCCGCCGCGTATCTCCTTACTTTTACACATACAACACATGGTGCAAAGAACGATGGCGAGGTCGGCAGCTGGTTGATGTTTTTCAGAGCGAGTTCCGCGACCGGCCACTCGAATACTATCGCGCAGCCATGGTTTCGGGTCAGGTCGCTGTCAATGGCAAGACGGTTGGCCCGCATCACATTCTGAAGAACGGCGACCTCATATCCCACACTACGCACCGACACGAGCCTCCCGTCACGGCGGATCCCATCGGCATCATCCACGAGGACGATGATATGGTTGTCATTAACAAGCCGTCGGGCGTGCCTGTCCATCCGGCAGGGCGCTATAACTACAACTCGGTTGTGGAGATCATGAAGGCGGAAAGGGGGCCCAGCTTTTCCCCGCGGCCTTGCAACAGGCTTGACAGGCTTACCAGCGGGATCATGTTCGTTGCGAAGCATGCAAAAGCCGCCGAGCAGCTGGGTGTTCAGATTTTCCAGCGGAGCGTCCGCAAGGAATACGTTGCCCGCGTTATCGGCAAGTTCCCTGACGGAGAAGTCGTATGCGACCAGCCCATTCTTCAGATCTCCCCAAAACTTGGACTAAACAGGGTACGAGCGAACGGTAAAGCCGCCAGGACCGTCTTCAAGCGTTTGGCCTACTATCCTCCAGCCGCCGGCTCAGGCGGGTCCCAGAATGACTGTGGGTCGAATGGCAAACCTACGGCAGTCGAAGGGCTCGAGGTCGGCAGCCAACCGGCCGGCGTTCGCAAGGCAGGCGAGGGATATTCGATCGTTCGGTGCTTGCCCGTGACAGGCAGGACTCACCAGCTTCGAGTTCACCTACAGTTCCTGGGACATCCGATCCAAAATGACCCCATTTACGCCAACCAGAAGGTCTGGGGGTTTGACCTGGGCTGCAACGACGCCGAGGGGACACAGAACAGTGACGAGGATATCGTTGCTCGCCTGTCCCGTATGGGCAAAGACCAAGTGGCTGATGCGGTCGCCTACTACGACGAAATGGTAGATGCTTACTACAAGAAGAAGGCCGAGAAGATGTCGGGCGATGTCTGTGATGTTTGCCGCACTCCACTCTACACCGACCCAGGAGACCAGGAGCTTTCTCTCTGGCTTCATAGCCTCCGGTACGAAGATGCTGAGGGTGCTTGGAGCTACGTTAGCCCCTTGCCGGTTTGGGCCTTGCCACCGGAAGGAACCAGCGGACCTACGCAAGTTGGCGGTATGGAGGATTTGGTGGGTGCGGCTGGGACCACCAGTGTCGAGTGATGCCCGCGTGATCGCCGCTGGATTAAATGTCCGGAGTGGGTAGTCTGAAGCCCATAGTCGTTCACTGTATTCCATGTCAGCATTCTACGGGTTTTGGGGGGGGGGGTGGGGTGGGGTACCTACGGCGAGAAAGGAAAAAGGATAGAACCGCTTGTGGCTGGGCACGGCTTAGGGTGCAATCCCTCACCTCTCCTAGGCTTCGTGGAATTATAAGTCCATTCGACCGCATCGTTGACTCCCTCTATCCCAGCGTCGACCCGGTCACTCGTTCTCCACGCCCTTGTTTCCGGTTGCTGGACAATCTCGCTTCCGGGATTCGGAGTGATGACTGACCCGTATGCTCATTGAGTCGTGTCAGATTCCCCTCTATGATCTGCCCCGCGCGCCTGCTAGCTTGTTTTGGTTTTACGGACGACGATAATCAGGTGTCGGTCAAACCACTACCCGTCGGTCCTACTACCCCATCTCAGCCCGGAAATTGCATCAGCCGGTTGCGAAGGGCAGGTATCTGTCTCGATCTGGGATCAGATTAGTGCAGGTGACGGGGGATGATCTGCTGTGGATATTCTTCTCTAATCTTCTTTTTTCCCCCACCTGGTCGGCTAAGGCATGACGTGGTCTTTCTCATAGGGCTCGTTGACGAGAGACTGGGGACACCCAAAGGCCATTAGCCGCATCGAGCCGTGGAGGACTACCCCTCCCACCGTGCCGTCTTACCCCCAGGGAGAGCTTGTATTTGCGAGGTAGCCTCTGAGAAATATTGACACCCAGGGAGTTATGAAAAGCGATGTCATAATTTAATGGTTGGCTCCCAGCGCTTCGGGAATCAATAAGTATGTATTGGGAGAGGAGAGAAAGGAGAGAGGGGGGGGGGGTTCCCCGACACCAGCCGGTCCTCCGAAAAATCCGAGTCGTCCTATCCGACCTACTACAGTATTTAAGGCCGTGTCTCCAAACCATGGCTTCATCTGATATTTTTACTATGCCGATGTAGCGGCGACTGGCCAGACTGGTAGACAGAATAAGGTGGGCATGCATCCTCCACTATGGCTGACCAACTTTGAGTCATCCTTCGGTCAATTCCTACTTCCCGATCAAGCGCTGTATTCGCTGAGGCCTTATCTCCTCTCGTCACACTGCCATCGTGTACTAGAGATCAGAGGGACGTCGTCAGCCCTCACAGAACCTGTAGTCCCATACATTGCAGGGCCGAAGGAGGACCTGCCTCCTGGCGAGTTCCTCAACACCGGCAAGGAGAGGGCGGGGTCGTACACTGAAGATCGGACGACATGTCGCCAGCCCTTGCGGTGCGTACGGTCACACTGTACGCAGTCAGGCAGAAGCGGGCCACCTCGCCTCGCAGGCTCATTACAGTACCAAGGAGGGGCAGGACCTTGTTCTCTCCCACACTCGTAGCGGGGCAATGCTCGCCCCCTAGAATGGGTTCTGTGTTTCACCCTACCATTGCTGCCTTCGTGCCTCATGGCAAAACCTCAATGTGAGTGGAAAACACGTCTAGATAAACGCAAGGATTTTAGAAAGTACATCCCTCGCAACTCGTTTTGACCAAGCACCGCCGAGTAAAATACAGTGTACTGATGTGGCCGACAAAACAAGAACTACTCGTTAGAGAGCTTCATGTCGAGCTGTGGCCTGTAGTACGGCCGTGCATAGGGAGCAAAATCCATAGGTACTTGACAAGGCCAACCTGTAGGGGTGCTCTGATCAGCGAGGTGGGCCTGCCGGCTGGTGCGTAGGTGGGTATGTATGTATGTACATACATGGGCTTCTGCTCTTTCTGGGTGTTACACGGCACATTCCGCCCCGAGTAGGTATGCAGGCACGAAGACATGTCGTCACAGCTCTACCTACCGCGCGCCGTTAATTCCGCTGTCGCCAGCAATACCCAGTCCGAGTAGGAGTAGTACGAGTAGTATGGAGAGTAGCCAAGAAATGTTCTCGGCTCGCCTTAGATTCCTGGGCGAGGGCATAAATCCACCATCACCTATTTACATCCTCGTTGGCTTCCCGCCTACCTACCGCACATACTGTGTATGGTATTGGCGTGGCCTGCCTCACAGGTAGAACAGGATTACCTTGACAATTGTGGCCGGGACTTCCCAGCTACTGGCTACAGCCCTACCTTCTTCAAGAGCCTGCTGGCTCCACCGTCGGGGCAATCCTTAAAACCATACCCCGGAGAGTGCCATACCTTTAAAAGCGCTTAACCCTCAGAGTTTATCTTCAAGCCATCTCACTTTATCTTGCCTGTAGATTTTTGATTGCAAACACAGCTGCTGTGGTCAGCTTTTCCCCATCTTTCACCTTTTATTATCTTCTCCTCTTTGGTCTTTCTTTCCTCTTCCATCTTTTTTTCTTCTTCCCTATTTCTTTCTACCCGCACCCAGGGTTGTGCTATGGATCGAAGCACGTCAAGAGTATCCAAAGAGACCGCGAAAGGTAAGGTTGTTTACCCCCCTTACTTCTTTGGATGATATTTCTTGTAACTCGGTCGTCGCTGACCATAGTGAGGAGGCATCCGGGCAGGCGCGAGGCGGGTCGACAACCTCTCTGAGGCCCAGCGCAACAAAAAAAGAGAGAACGACCGAATAGCACAACAAAACATCCGCCGCAGAAATAAGCAAGAACGCGAGCAGTTGCGGAAGGAGGTCGACTCTCTCAGCAACACAAACAAAATCTTGATGGGACGCAACAGGGAACTGGAAGAGCAACTCGGAGAGATGCAAAGGGAGTTCATCCGGCAAACTGGCCAACCATATCCCTTACCAAGTAAGATTATTTTTTCTTTTTCTTTTCCTTCTTTCTTTCACTGTGACCGTTTGCTCGCGAGTCCCGACATTGGTCCCCCACTGACCCTCTTTGTTCTGGTATAGGCCTTGAACCGGTCAACTTGCCGTCCCAGGGCGGGCATGGCACTGGCTATGATGTGCCGCAGGACCTCGGCCCTCCTCCGCTCGTTACACCCGCAAACCCTTACGAACAATGGCCGAGCAGCGTGGTACCCGTCCCAGCTTTGGCTACGGCGAACTCGATAGCGTCGACCCCCAGTGCGTCCGCGCTAGGGGAGGTTTTTACGCCGGCCTACGTTCCCGCGGGCATGCCGATGATGGACGACGCAATCTTGGCGGGGAGTGCATCAGCTCCAGCTGTTGATCCTACCGGACTAGAGTACGTGAAACTTGACGCAGGTATGGATGCGGAACCCGTATTCCGAATTCTTCGTCTCGTTCGCTGGTGCCTCTTTGCTGATACGCGACACTGCTGATCAGAACCATCGGCCGATTTCCTCACCAGTCACGGCGCCCAGCAATCTTCGTCGGCCTATTTGCCCCAGCAGGCCTGGGGCGTTCACCCGATGAGCTTCCTTGGCCAACAAGCCGCGACAATGTGACGCAAGGGGCCAAAACAGGGGCTTTGGAAGGGGAGCTGTGGGGAAAGTCAGGTTGGGGGGACGGAACTGCCGGACGAAGCACGGTATTTCATCTCTGACTGTCTGTCGCGTGGGCGAACTTACGAACCCCGCTGGTGTTACTCGGCGCCTTTTTCTTGATGGGAGGGGGAGGGGATCTCGATAGACTTACGAGCCCAAAGCAACGTGGCTTAGTTATCGGTGTTCGGAGCCGAACTGGGCGGGGTCGGTGTTATTGTTGGATGGCGTTTTGGGCGCTTCTTTGTGTATCTGATGCGGATTGTTGGCATATGGTCATTAGAGCTAGATGGCATCAACGGTGTAGAGATCTTATGCGGATAATGAATCATTCTAGCATCCTTGTCTGACGTATGTGACATGTGCACTTGTGCCATCAGAGAGCGCACACCCAAAAGGCTTTACCGACAGCTGCACAGACTGATTCAGCCAGCGTCGCCAGTTGGCCAGAGAGGCTCCCTGGATATGTCCATCGCATTCCAAAGCCCCAAGTTCGCTGCGGCGCATGTCCGAGCAGCGCTGTTCTATTGCCCAGCTTGCTTATTGCGGAGTGTACTGCCTACCGCGCACTTCTCTCTCCGAGTGGAGCGTTCCGGATAGCAGGAGGCCTCGAGAGAGCCGGGACAATCCTGGTTCCTACCGTCACACATTCCCAGTGAACCAAGATGCTTTCGTCAGCTTCGAGGTGGGATGTGAAGGGAATCGCAAAGAGGAATCATCATCATCACCATCATCATCATCATCATCGTTTTCAAGCTTTCTTAGCTCGTGATGGTGATGCAACCTTCCTACCCCCCTACACCCACACCTGGACATACCGGGATTCAGGTTAGAGCGAAAGCGCGCAGTGTATCTGGAAAACTCCGTCCACCCCGTATACTAGAGATTAGCCGTGACAAGGGGGCCACCGCTCGAGCCAACAGGGAAATTCAACACGACACAAACAGCATACCTCTGCCGGGGTTGCAAACAAGACAGATGCTGATTGGCTGTAGGGGCCAGCCTCGTCCCAGGCAAAGTCCCTGGCGCACCTACTGTACATAGTACCACTGTGAAACAACGTGTTGTGAGGCGAGTGAGGAACCCTTGCACCTCTTCCGATGATGGCTGCTCCTCGGCTGCCCGGGACAGATGGTGTCAAGAGCCTTTATTAATCGATGCACACGATAGCTCCTGAGAATTTGGCGGCATTGCAATTTCGCTTTGAATGTGGGGGAGAGGTGAAATGGGTGCATTCTATTACCGGCGAGGTGGCTGTTCAGTCGTGCTCTCGAGGAGACCTGTTTATTGAGAAGTGATATTGTTGATAATTCCTACGGTGGCTGGAGCTCTGCATGGTGGTCTTGGATATTGTTGATTTGGTGGCATCGCTAACCACCCAGCATGCAGTAATCGCCGCCGTCTCTCCTCCGCACCGGCATTTGAGATTGTCGAGATCGTCGACACGTGCCCCGGACTTTGCACGCCATGACTTCCAAACAGGTAACGTTTCCATGATGGGAAGCATCGAGGAGGCCCACATAAGCTTCGAGAAGGATCCACATGCGTCGCCGTAGGTCCTGTGTGCGATGCGCTTTCGCTTTTTCGCGGTTTGGCTTGCTGGTCTGTGTGGGAAAGAAGTACGTAAAGCGAAGCATGTCGCCCCACAATAAGCGAGAACCCATGGCCGCCTGGTTTCCTTTCGGCCGTTGGCTACAACTATTAGCTCTTTTGGTCATTTCGATCGTTTCGATTGGCGGTGTGATGACTGGCAATGGCTGTCGTGGCAGAGAGGCAGAGACATATGAGGTTCGGACGGGAGCGGGGCGGCCAGCAAGCCCCCAACCTGGTGACTACGTTGCCCGCAATAGCCGGCATTAGGTTCTTCCAGGGGAGGGGTGTTGAACTCCCCAACGACAAGCTCGCCTACCAAGAAATGGTGTTTGGTTGAGAGGGTTCTAAGGACACCAAGCCTGGCAACGACCGCCGCCAATGGATAGAAAAGTGAGAGGGAAAGAAAGAAGACGCAGCAACGACTTCAACCAGGTTTCTTTCAGGGATGTGCCTCTAAGCAAATCCTGCATCTTTGATCTCGAATCTTGGGGAAGCGCCCCTGCAAGGAAAAGCGAGAAAGGGCACAGTAGCTCCATGCCAAGCCCGACATGCAGATGATCGACCGGGAGTGGCTTATCGAGACGGCAGATTGAAGCGGGAGCCTAGACCACCTAGAAGTCGCGGGTAGTAGCAAGGATGCGCGTCTTTGGAGAGGCGCGCCGTTTGTTTCCGGAAACTTGAAACCAGGATGCTCCGGCAAGATAGAGGCGAGAATATCACCTGCATTGTTTATGTAATAAAAGATGGGAATGCAGAGAAAATGGAAAAGAACGCAGCTCCCTGAAGATCAATTCATTGGAGATTAAAAAGGGGAGACTAATAAAATCTGCATGTCTTCTCAACTAATAAACCACAACTCTTTGCTAGCGTTTGAGCCATCTTAGCTAACCTGCCTCCCTGCCCAAGGGAATTCCCAAGCCTTAGTTAGGTCCTCGCCACTACAGGGGTTGCGAATCTTTGCCCCGGATTCTCGCCAGGCTGTTCGCCCCACTTCGGCGGCCCGAAGAATCCTACTGTATGTACATGTACATACATAGCAAGAAAGAGGCGGTACAGCTGTGGCGGATTGGCAGTAAGAGATATTATTTCATGCAATACACCAGGACAGTCCACTTACTGCGTAAAGCTAAGCTCTGCTCTTCTATTCAGTTGTTGGCAGAGGTAAATCCGATGGGGCCCGAAATCAAACCAACCTGGAAGGTTTGCAGGTAGAAGCAATGCGATGGAACCTGTGGTTGATGCCTGGGCACGCCCGAGTCCCGGCTACAGACCGGTTCCGGACTGTGGCGGCGTAAGGGTGTCGTGGATTGATGTGGTGATAGTGATCGCCACGATATTGTTCTGGTTCTCAATCCGGGCTCATTGTTGTGCAAGTTAAATCGCGCTATCCTAGCGTATTAGCCACAATCATGGCACGGGTTCTCACCGCCGTTGATCCGTCTGGAATCATGTTCCTCCCATGTCCGGCTATATGTGGAGATTCAAGTTTGTCAAGGTTAGCCAGTAACTGCTGAGCATGGAAAGATTACGAAATGAGAGTTGCGCGCGAACGCTGCTGTCAAAATTCGGAATAACACACAAATTACCTACATAGTACATAGTGGTTCAATAAGATTTGAAACCTGCTTGGCGCGGCTAGTGTCCTTTGTGGCTTCAACGACCAGGCGCTAGCCGTTTGGCACCATTTTAAGACGCGAATGGCCGAGTGCATGTGGGGGGCACCGTCACGTCACTGCCTGCAACAATCGCTCGCTCGCACCACACACTCCACCCAGAGCGATGGCGCCTTCGGCATCCCGCCTCGGTAGGGCTCAAGAGCGCAGCTACATGCGAGCCAGGAGAGCCAGGTCCCTCGTACTCTTCACCTTCGCGAATTGACCCGTAATCGTTTGGCGTTTAGGCTCTAAGGCGCTTTTGAGGAATTAGTGGATACACCTTGAGCCGCAAGTGAGGTTTGCAGAGCTGTATGAGCACTTCCCGTGATGTCAGCCTGGGCCATCGCAGGTTCTATTTGCTCCAGGGTTAGCTCTTCGAGCAATGGTCGTTGTTTGTACTTCTCCCTCCCTGTCAAATCCTGTCTACATAACCTGCCCCGCAGTCCGCCTCTCGGGGTTTGGTTTGCCCGTGCACCCTTCATCGTCGTTGATTTGAAGTTCTGAGGATTGTTCTCCACTTAACTTACATTGCGCCCTCAACGGAGGGGGGCACGTGGGGTGCAAGTACGGAGATTCGAGGCCAAGCTCTTGCAGCAAGGGGTTGCTCTGTGTCATTGGCGTTGGCTCGCATTTGTTCACCATGAGAAATCCTGATGCGGACGATGCAGCTGCGGGGCTAGACAATGCCGATTCTCGGGATAGGGGCGTTAATTTGGGCCGATTGCCTTTGTCAACTGGCGCGGAACGGATCTCCGAGCGCTCCCTCCCACGCGAAGAGAACATCATGGAGAACGCTAACAAGCGTGAACTCAATCAAAACACTGTCTCCTGGAGAGATCTCCCCCGAAATGATCAACTTTCAGTCATCACCCTGGCAAGACTGAGCGAGCCGCTTGTCCAGACCTCGATCCAGTCCTATATGTTCTACCAACTCAAGTGGCTCGACTTAACCCTGCCCGATCCGGTCATCTCAAGCTGGGCTGGGGTTTTACAGTACGTGTTTCCCTTCGCCCACCGTGGCCAGACCTGGGCTGGGCCTGACCCCAGGAAATATCGCAGTGCAAGTTTTACGACCGCTCAGATTCTAACCGCCACGATGTTGGGAAGAATCGCTGACTCCAGTCGGTTTGGCCGAGAGACCGTCTTGATGATCGGTTTCGCGGGCACATGTGGGTGTTGAATAAGTGCACCTTCTTTGGAGGTTTGGTTCCCAATTCCCCCATGCGTAGTGCTGTCGTGTATTGGCTTTGCCCTTTCGACTTCTTTTTGGCAGGCACTTATTTTCAGGTCGCTCGGGGGCATCACGAATGGGGAATGTGGGTGTCCTCAGGACGACGTAAGGCCGGAGATGCGTCGTCTCGGTTTCCGTGACTTAGTCTGCCGACAAAACACGAACAGCTTAGGATTAGCGAGACGGTCCAGGAGAAGAAGTGCGTTGAAAATCGCCCCTTGGCACTGGTCACCTCCCTTTTGCCTACACTGGCCGGTGCTCAAACGTTTGAACTGCAGGTACCAATCGAGAGCCTTCTTGCTACTCCCCATAACTTTCAATGTCGGCGTCATTATCAGACCCATCTTGGGGAGGGGGGATCCTGTCGGACCCAGCAGTGAGCCAACCCGAGCTCTTCGGTGATATCAAAATCCTTAGGCGTTTCCCCTGCGCCGCGCTAAACCTCATTTCCGCCGTCCTCCTTCTCTGTGCGATAATTGGCGTATGGTTGTTTGTGGAGGAGGCGAGTGCCCTGGAACTCCATGCAGCCCACCTAAGGCTGCCGTCGCTAACTGATGATGACTAGACATTGGACTTGGGAGTGAAGAACCGGGATATGGGGTTAGAGCTGGGCCGGAAGCTGCGTGCGTGGCTCTCCGGCGGCCGCTCAGGAGCGACATACACACTTTTGGCATACCAAGACACGAGTCTCGGCCTCGACGAGCCGTATGCCGCTGGCGCCGCACAACCCCCACGCCAGCCCTCAATCTCTAGCCCCTGGCCAAATCCGAATTACCCACGTCGCAGGTATATCCAGAGACTTGCCTTCCGGCGCATTTTTATACCCAATGTCATCGCGACGCTAACTGCGAACTTCCTGTTGGCGTTCCATCTCGGCACCTTCAATTCCCTCTAGTTTGTCTTCCTCTCCACTCCCGTCTACGATCCAGCAAAGGGACCGGAGTCACCCAGTGGCCTTCCCCGCCGCTTGCCCTTCCTCTTCACTGGTGGTCTTGGTCTCCTCCAGAGGTCGGCATGGCAATGGCCATCCTTAGGGTGATCGGAATTGGACTTCAGCTCTGTGTTTACCCTTGGCTCTCAGCTCGCCTCGGTACTGTCCGCAGCTGGAGTCTTTTTCTGCTGTTCTTCCCCGTCACCTATTTCCTGGTGCCCTATTTGTGCCTCGTTCCGTCAGCCACCCCACCGCCGCACCCGAAGGACGGCATGACGGTCTGGTTTGCCATGATTGGCATGCTTTTCTTGCAGGTCATTGGCCGTACCTTCGCGCTACCAGCTCAGACTATTCTCGTCATTAACTGCACCCCGCATCCCAGCGTTTTGGGGACTGTGCATGGGATTGGGCGGAGTGTAAGTAGCTTTGCGAGGTCAGTTGGGCCCGTTTTATGTGGCTTCCTGTATGGGCTGGGTCTTGCCAGGGGCGTTGTTGGCGCCGTGTTCTGGGGCCTTAGCGGGGTTGCGGCCTGTAACTGCCTAGCGAGTTTGTTTGTTCGTGAGGGTAACGGGCACGAGATTTGGCTTGAAGGTGACGAGGAGCGTGAGGAGAGGTGTAGCTCTCGATGAGAACAAACATGTGACTCGTTGACTTCGCCAGACACCTCGTTGCTAGACTGGGCCGAGGTGTCTATTTTCAGCTCTCTCCCGCTGAGATCGGAAAATTTAACGTCAAGTACTATAAGTTTTGTATTCCAACCTTATGCGAGTCCGTCGATTATCGGTGATTAGGCACTGGACTTGACGTTGACCCTGGTCACATGCAGTGGTGATTCCCCTTGCGCGGAGTTTTATTGGGGGGAACTGTTCACCACTGAAACTTGGTTTAACCGATGCATATGGACAGATATCGGAGCATGAGACGCTATTTATCTCTGCGTTGTTTTAGGATCCATCCGAGCTCTGTATTTGGCCTATTTTCCTCGAATAAAGCCCTTCCGCCCAACAAACACCCTAAACAACCCAACAGGCTTCAAGATAATTTGTTTAGTCAAAATTAAACACCTCAACATATGACCCAGACTCACAGAGGCATGGAAACCTCCTGCGCTCATGGAAGCCAGCTCAGCCAAACCAGCCGCCGGCTCGCCAGCAGGCAGTTGCGCTTGCAGAGTTCGTAAAGGTAGTAAACTCCGTTTGACTGGGGTGTGTCAGCAGACAAGCACTCGCAATTATACAGCGAGGGCCGCAACGTACCCAACCCACACGGTGCCAGACAGATGGCTGATGAGGTAGATTACATCTGTTCGCGTCACCGCCGCGGAGGGTCCTCTGTTGACGGTAACCGTCACATCGCGGTCGCCACCGGCGCAGACGGTTGAGGGAGATGGAGTGCTGGTTGCGCAGGTCAGCATCGGACGGCGGGGACTAAAAGGGGACAAGAAGGAAGGGGCAAGGGGTGAGTTGTTAGGTCTTACATGGTGGCTGTAGTTGTTCTCACGACTGGTCCGTTTGTTAGCTAGGGGTTGGGCAAATAGGGGAGCTCGAGATATCATACCAAGTTCGGTAGTTGTCCTTGCCGGGACCGTAGTCACAACCGTGCTGGTAACCGTGTACGTGGTTTGGGTGTACGTTGATGTGACAGCAGCCACGGCAGCGACGGCTGCAGTGGCGGCGGCGGCGGCCACATCTCGATTTTCTGTGGTAGACGAATTAGAATTGCCTGGGTCCTTGGTGCGGGTTCGCCGCTCCCTCAGCTCCGCACGAGGAGGGGGTGGGTGCGGGGACTAACCCAACGGATAGTGGCAGCTGGCTGTTGCCGTTGCCGTGGTCGTCCAGTGGCTTGTCACTTGGCCATCCGTGACTGTCCTAATTACCGTGGTAGTGGCGACCGCGGTTGGGCCTTGCTGATAACTTGTAATTGTTTTCGTCGCGCCACTGCAGCGAGCCGTGACTGTCCGGGGGACAATGATAAGAGTCTCGGTCAGCACGAGGGTCGTCAAGATAGCTGTGAAGGCGTTAGCTCATTGGACGCGATGCTCTTGGAAACCGGTTCGGATACTTTGGGCCCTCGCCGTGGTCGTGTATCCAACCACAACTGTAGGTGTGGCCTTTCGGGGGTTAGCAGGCCAGTGGAATGCGAGAATAAATGACGATACGCACCGTGACCCACGTCGTCTGCGGCGTGCCAACGGTAATAGTAAGACTCCGCTGAGACGATATCTGGTCGCCGGCGATGATGATCTTCCAGCGTCCAGATACCATAGCAGAGAAGGGGATGCCGCTAGATGGAACCGGTGAGCAGCTGAGTCGAACCAAATCCCAATGCTATGGAACCGTCCTTACCATGTCGACGTCATCTGGGTTCCAGGCGGCTCGGTTCTAATATCGGAACAGGCATACGCATTGCCGTCTGGCCCAATGAGCACGGGGCTGATGGTCTCCTGCGAGCATCCTGTAAGATGGTCAGCCGGCTTGAAGCGTATCAGTCTCGATGTAAGCTTACCCTGGAAGACGGTGATAAAACTAAAGTACTGGTTGGAAGACCCGTCGATGTAGTAAGAACCGCCAGTGGAATAATCTACTCCGTAGCTTGTACACGCAGCACTGGCCCGCAGGACCAGGCACGCAAACAGCAGCCATAGACAACTGAGGCCTGACCTGTCCATGATGGGTCACTGAAGGCACGCAGCACTACCAAGCCTGGGATGCAAAAGGACCGGAGCTGTACAATGCCCTTATGTATATTCCTTCGCATTCAACCCGATGACCGGGTGGAGGGGGCGGTGCGGTGCCCGCTCGCCCATGGATTAAATTGGCTGCCCGTCCATCCAGAGCCGCTTCGTCGTACCGAGCAGATTGACTCTCCCCGTGAGTATCCCGCCCACCCGGGCCTCCCTCAGTCTATGATATCGGATGTCAGTGGGGTAAGCATGTCAACTTGGTTGCCTGCCTGCAGGGTAGTCTAGAGTTAATAGCCGGGATGCGCCAAGGGACAAGCGACACGGCTGGGATGATAACGGCCCATATAATCCGACAAGCTCGTGTAGTCGCCCACCGGACTCGCCACGGCAAAGTGGATGGGCTGAATCGAAGTAAACATGGCCGGTCCGGAAGGGCGGAGGTTCGAGCAGTGATGGGCTGTGTCCCGTGCCTTCTGGGCCGCCAGCGGGCTAAATATAGAGCGGACGTCCCCGGATCATCCCGGAGCTGTAGAAATCTGGGAAGCCGGATATTGTCAACTGCGAGTGTGCCATGGGAAGAACGCCTCCCGACGTCGGCGCCACGGCTCATCCGAGGGACTGCGTCGGATCGTCGTGTTTACTCGCTGCCACCCCACGAATTGTTTCGCATTCCGGCGGTTTGACAGGACTGGAGGAGCCCAAGTCGCCAGCCCCGGCGGCTCACTGGAGGTCTTTGATCCCATACTCATTCATTAAGGTAGTCCCCATGATGGCCCGATGGTGCGTGTCGTGGTGCCGTGTCGTGGTGCCGTGTCGTGGTGCCGTGTCGTGGTGCTGCAAAGCCACTGCGTGCGTACCGTGAAAGGTGAGGGTGGGGGAAGGGGGGGGGGGGGGGGTTGTGCGGCGCCAGACAGCTCTGAGTGGCGGCTGCTTGGCTAACTAACGGCCAGGCAAGCAGACCTGTGGCGGTCCTTGGTTTTCGCTGCCCATTACCCTCTGCACAATAAACTGTAGTTTCTTTCTTTCCTTTTGCGATTTTTTATTTTATTTGTTTGCTTCGAGATTCGTCACCTTGTAACAAGACCGGATTCCCAGTTTTCCCTTGACGCGCCTCGGGTGGAATCATGGAGTGAGAATGACCGATCGCCCATGCGTTCCGTTTACAGGCCCCAAAACCCCACTAACTCTCACCCAGTTCTATCCATCGCCCTGCTGATATTCTGGTGCTCTCCAGCCCCCCCATCTCAGAATATCAGAATGCAACCAAAACATACGTTAAAGCTAACGGGGCAGGGCTTCAGAATCGAGGCCGCACCCCTCACACGAGAGGCCTTTGCGCCATTTGGGGATGTGATTGAGAACCCGCGCCGCGACATCCACCCCTACTCAGCCGATGAGCTGGGGCCATCGGCATCACTTTATTTCAACGCTATATCCGCCAACCAAGGCTCAGCGATCAAATACCAACATGTCTCGCACCAAGTGAACCTCTACGACCAGGCTCCCAGCGGCCGCCAGGCATCTGCCGTAATGAACATGTTTGTGTGCGCTGCCCGCGCCCGCATCCCGGACCCACCAGCACCATCGCCCGCCCCGGCCCGGAACTCCTCACCCGGCCCGGAGCCTGCAGCAAGCCACGCCCACGGTCCACCGCCGCCGTCCACCTTCGCCGTCACCGTCCTGGAGCGCCACCCTTACACAACCCAGACATTCATCCCCCTGGCCTCAGACCCGGACGCGCACTACCTCGTCATCGTGGCACCTACCCTCCCACCTACCGCGGACGATCCCCATCCAGCCTTCCCCGTGCCTACAGCCCTCCCGGCATCACACGGACCCGCAAAAGACTATCCCCGCATGCTGCCAGGCGGCGGCATGCCCGACCTGCGCCGCCTCCGCGCGTTTGTCGCGGGTGCCGCCCAGGCCGTCACCTACGGCGCGGGGACGTGGCATGCGCCCATGGTGGCGTTGGGCGAGCAGGGGACCGCCGTGGACTTTGTGGTGGTGCAGTTTGCAAATGGGGTGGGCATCGAGGATTGCCAGGAGGTGTTTCTGGGGTCGGAACCCCCATCAGGGTCTGGGGATAAAGGGCCGATTGTGGTGAGGCTGGAGCCGGTCGGACATGGGAGCCGCGGGACAGGGGCGAGGATGGTAAAGTTGTGATCTGTCTGTGATGGGTCTTGCTTGATATTTGAGTGTAACTACGTAGTTGTCTAGACGGGTCTCTTGTCCAGGCCTTGTAGAGTGGCTGTTTCATCTTGGACCGTGGGTTGTGAGAGATGCAGATATCACGACTCGAAAGTATGACTCGGCTAGCACGGTAACTATTTGCCCTTGCCGTTTGCTCTGAAAGTATCATGACTGAAATTCTGTCTTGTTGCTGCTTCCGTGTTATCTTTGTCGACATAGGATATCACTCTCAGACATCGCCAGGGCCTGGAAACTCTCGGACCCGAAGCCATCAAAGTCAACAAGGGGCAGAGCGGGTTTACATAATATCTATCATTTTCTGTGTGCTTCATAAGAATGTATGTAGTGACTCCCCTTATTAGTGAAGCAGAAGAAAAGTACACCATCCATGCCCGGCGCTGGTTTGTCGCCAGCCTGACCCGCCCCCAGCATTCCTACATCGGCCACTCTGCTATGCCCACAATTTCCCTTCTGTTCCCCATCTGCCATACTCAAACATAGCCCCAGGAATATGTCCTGTTGGCCTCTAATCCTCCGCCTCCGTGATACCAGCCTCGCCATCATCCACCACCTCGTCTATCCACCACGGCTTGCTGTCGGAATCTTTAAAGTACTTCTTCACAGCGACGCTGTCGCTGCCGGACTTGCGCAGTGTCTCCTCCTCAATCGTCCCGGGAACCAGAAAGTGATACACCCGTACCGTTTCTGTCTGCCCGGTGCGAACGCAACGTCCCCTGGCTTGCCGGACGGTCCTGGTTTGGTGCTCCTCATCGTAATGCACGTATGGGTTGGCAAAGATGACGTGGGTCGCATTGGTCAAGTTGCTCCCTGCGCTCGTCTCACTGTCCATGTCAAGCAGCAAGATTTGGCCGGCCGCTCCGGTCTTGAACTTCTCGAGCTCCTTGGCAATCGTGTTGTCCGTTGTAGTGGCGAGGTTGAGGTATGTGAGCCCGATGTTTCTAAAAGCCTTGGCCAGCGCTTCAATGAGGAGGCGATATTGTGCAAAGACGACGACGAAATCAGACTTTGGGATTTCGTCCCTGATGAAGAGGGCAATACGCTCAGCCTTTGCAAAAGGCTCGTCAGAGGACCGGGGTACCTGGGAACACTGGAGAACCGGCCGCTTGCGGATAAAAGCCGGACAGTGTTCCACCGGGCAGTAGAAGCCAACTGCGAATTTGCACCCGCTGCAGAGGAAATGACCACAGGCCACGACGAGGAATGACGAGGATGCCGATCCAAGCGGCTGCCGGCAGCTACAGCACAGCTTCCTCCTCACCACGCAATCTTTGTCTCCAGCATCGGCCAGCGAGGAATATTCGGGAAGGAAACTGGCCTCCTGCGTCGTTGCTCTCAGGTCTTCGACCGTCTTGGCGAGGTGAACAATGGTCCGCTTCAGCTCTTCATTTGTCGCCTCCATCTGTTTGGCTGTCGTGCCGCTGAAGCAGGTCGCCTTTTCTAGATCTTGGTGCCTGTCAGGCGGGGCCCGGCCGTCGCGGTACTGCTCACAAATGCTGAGGCCGGTTTGGTGTTGCCAGAGAATCTCCTTGAGCTTCGGGACGGTGTGGTTTGAGCTGAATTTCAAATTGAGCTCTGTAAGCCGCTCCTGGAGAGCAAGCTTCACCCTCTTGTTGGGATCGGCGACAAATTGGAGTGACTGCTGGTCGTTCTGCCACGTTCGGGTTACGGGTTTCGCTTTAACACAAGCGCGTACAAACTTCTCAAGGTTCTCATCGTTGACGGCTTGTAGTACAAGAATGTCGCTCGCAACCACCTGTTCGATCGTTGCCGGAATGGATCGGGGACCGATCTTGCTGCTGTCCGGCTTGAGAGCGCTCCGAAGAAAGCCCACGTTTGGTAGGCCGTCCTCCAGAGGCGGCGCATGCGGGTTGATCTTGTACCTGAGCCAGCAAACGTCTTCTGCAAGCAGGCGGATTTGATACGGAGCCAGGCGGTCCAAGGCGGAGCCTTCGATGTCAAAGAAATCCAGCCAGGTGAACAGCGCTTTGTTCTTGTTGTAGTGATCTGGCCAATCGTCGTCAAAGTACATCTTCGGCGCCGCTAGGAGAGTGTCTATGGCCGACTGAGCATTGGGCGAGTCTTGCTCCTGCGGTTTCCAGAGGCCAGCAACAATCAAGGCCTCACGCTGAAACATTTCCTTGCCACCGAATGCTTCGGAATCCCTGACTCCCAACGACGTTTCACTCAGGCTGGTGCACAAGATTCCCACCCGTTCTAGAGTGTCTTGAACCGGTGTGCTGAGTTTGTAACTGGGATCTTCGCGCATAAGCTCAAGCATCCAGCGCCGGAGCCACATGGTCTTGTCCCAGAGAAGCTTGATCTGGTCACTGAGGAGGTCGCTCCGAGCCGCGAGATCTTTCTTTAGGGCGTCAATCGAATTCCTGCCTTCGCCGAGGCCGCAGGCGAGCAGACCGAGGAGCATTTTGGCTGCGGAAGATCCGTCTCTGCCGACTAAGTCGACACCTCTCAGAGCCACGTCACCACGAGCGTGAGCAGGGAGAGCGGTGTAATCGTAGCCAGCATCGAGAAGTTCCTGGTTGAGCAAGTGGTAACGGACGGCATTCGAGGCCGTCATGTCGACGGGCACGACACGCTCCACAACCTCTATACCGATTTCCGCATCCAGATTGTTGGCGCGAAAGTATGCAGCCACAAACGTCTGCGCGTGGCTGTGCCTTTCGTGAGCCAATGCGGCAGATTTTACCCGAGAAGAGAAGACGTGAAACTCTTCGCTCTTGGACATGGGATCCAGTTTCGGTCCCCTTGTCACTGCTGGCAGGCCAGGCATCATCCGTGGCTCCGGCCGGGCAACGTGTAGGCCGAATACGGCGGCAATATCGCAAACCTGCTCAAGCCCGAAGAGCTTGGGCGTCCCCGAGATGAGCCACTTGGCGTTGGCCACGGCATTCCTAGCAAAGAGGCGGATGTAATCGTCATCGTCATAGGAGCATTCGTCCCAGATAACACGGGCAAAGCTGCAGTTGTGCAACCAGGAGATGCTCCACGGCTCGTCCTCTGCCATGACCTTGAGCTTGCTGTCCTGTGAGCCATTGCCCTGCTTACTATCTTCTGAACCACTGCCGCTTGCAGAGTTGATAGCCCTTTCAGCGGTCTTCTTGTAAACCTGACGGTCAATCTCAAGCACCTGTTTCCCGACCAGTGCGTCAACATTGGCTTGTTGATTCTGGATTAAGCCAGGCAAGAGATTTTGATTGATCGAGGTCATGAGCTTGTCATGGGGAATACCGGCGTCATGGCCGGCGAGGTAGTAGGCAGTAAGAATTCTGTGGTGGCGCAGCGCTCCCCGGTACCAGGTTTCAAGGGTCCTCCCCGATAGACCTTTTGGGTAGTCTGTACCCCTTCCCGCAACTGTCTGCAGCCGGTCCAGGAACTTTGGACCAAAAACTGCGCTGCTGATGATGATGATTTCAGCTTCTTGCAAACCCCTCAGCGATAATTTGTCGTAGAAAAAGGCCATCGTCTTAATTACGAGCAGTTTAGGCTTTGTCAACCCCAGAAACCTCCCAGCTTCAGCGGCCCATTGGTCCGTGATGTGCTTGGGGACAATCACAAGAGTGGCGGATAGGTGGTGGAAGAACGACTTGGCTTTGATGCCCGAATATGCCAGATCGGTATCCCCAAGATGCTCAAAGGGTTGGGGTAGCTCTTGCAGCCAGGCACCGTCAACTTTCTCCTTGCGCTCGGCGATTGACCCGTCCTTGTCGAACGCCCGCATGTAGTCGAGCAGAGCGAGGGTGACCACAGTTTTCCCATAGCCAATCTCATGGGCGACAACGCCGCCACGGGAGCTGTATGGAAAGCGGTTCGCCCACTCGGCCTTGCCTACCACGCGCAGGTTGAGCGGCGCAACCACCTCCTCCTCGATTTCGGACTCAACAAAGTCAAGGGGCGCGTGCTCGCGTTGCAACATCCACTCAACAGCCTCTCTCTGACTCGGCCTGAGTTTATGCTCTACCGAGGTCATTGTCCTCCCCTTCTTGAACCTGCGACAGAACCGAGGCGGACCAGCGTCGGGCAACTTGTACTCACTGGCGAGGTCAATGCCAACTGTGTATTCCTTACCACAGGGCTGGACGGAGTCGCCGAAGGGCATGAACTTGGTGTTGGACGAGGGTGCATGGTCGAGCATCACCGTGAAGGAAGCCTCTGCCTCCGAGTCTAGGGCGAGCCGGCCGCGGGTTGCGGTGCGGTGCGCCTGCACTAGGTATGCTAGGGCTCTTGAGGCGAGAGTCTTCGGTTGCAGCATGAGCCTCATATCAATGGCCAACGTGCCGTCATTGCTATGCAGAAGCCGGGCTGCAACAGCCAATGCCCTGGGGAGGTCTTGATATTGCCTCTCAAACAGCGCAGCTTCATCCGGGTCCTCGATGATGGCCTTTATGAACCTTAGCTCTCCCCGGCGCCCCTTCTTCTGGTCTTTTTTGGTGTAAACGGTGATCTCGGGCGGAGTCACAGAGCAATCTCGACAGGAATCAATTTGAACCCATTTGCCGTCCAGGTGCGGGTACAAGGCGATATTCTCTGGTGCCCGCGAACGGCGAAGCTCGCTGGAGAGAAAAGCGAACAATCTCAAGAATGCATCGCAGCCGGCGGTAGGAATGACGTAGAAGTCGCCACTGGTTTGGCGGGTATCAATTCTAGAGAGTCGCGCCGCCGATGCTGGAAACTCGTGGAGAGTCGAAGTGACAGTAGCAAGAACGGGCATGTGAGTGGCAGGGGGTAGTCCAGTTGCATGACAAGAGGCATGCTGAATCGTTTCAGTCGATCCCCAGTGGAGGTGGACGAGGTCCTGAGCGAGTAGCTGCTTCCCGAGCTTTGGAGCGTCAGGGTAGTTAGAGGGGAAGGACCAATATCCGGGCCAGAAGACGCTCACTGGCTCCAGAATGGCGTCAAGCTTCCACGCGAGTGTTGGCTTAGCGTGGAGCAAAGTCTCGCGGTACTCATGAGGCTCCAGTCTCCTCACAGTATCGGTCCACACGAAATGGTCGTCGGCCGGATTGCGGAGTCCTGCGGAATCCCACATCATGAAAACCCTGGAAGCAGTAGTCGAGGATTGTTTAATCCGCAAAGCATTTCCTGCCGTGCCGCAGGCGGGCCGGTGGAAATAAGTACCGCATACTTTTCCCTCCACCGACTTCTTCCACGCTAGCAGCGACGCGTTCGGCTCTGCATCGTAGTCGGCTGCGAAGGAAAGATTACTGGCAAACAGTGGGCCGGCTTCATCCTTGGCCAAGTCCAGAGTCAGGCTGATGTGGTCAAGGGTCCACACAAACCATTGAGGAACAGTGGGAGAGTCTGAAGAAAGCTGGCCCCGGGCGACGGGCTGGTCCAGATCAAATATGCTGGACAGTCGGGTGCGGCAGGGGTGCCAAGGCGCGATGTAGATGTACCAGCAGCAGCCAAAGTCGGAAGAGAGCACAAGACGTGCAATGCTGTTGGCGGCTTTGTAGCACACGGTCACCACCTCGGTCACCTTGATCTCGTCAAGGTAGTACACCGCGCCCTTCGCCAGAATATCATAGACGACCAAGCTGTACAGCTCCTCTTTGACTGGGGTCAACCCGTGATGGATGATGGGAAGTGGTATGGGCAGCTTGAGAGCGTTTGGAAGGAGGTCTTTGAGGCGAACCTTACCGTGCTCGGCGGTGTCCCTTACGCCTGCGATCTTCTTGGCGGCGGCAAAGTCATGAGCCGGATTGCCGCGGCAGGTGGAGCAGGCCGTGGTGCCGCAAGCCTTGCAGACGAAGACCTCTTTGGCCTGTGTAGGACAATGGCATGAGCGTACCATGTCCTTCGCGATGGCGAGCAGCGGTTCAAAGCCGGTTGTGGGGCCGCTGGCCCGACCGACTACCATCAACTCGCCCGGAGGGGCCTCCAGATACAGGCCGCGTTTCGGCTGTGCCGACTCAATTCGATTGAGCAGGGCCGGGTCTGTGCCCGTGGCTGAAATGGCGAGGAGAAGGGATAAAGTCACGGCGCCGACCACGGTGACCGTCATGGCGTTGCCTGCCAAATCCCGGAGCTGAGCCTGAGTTTCAGTCGAGATGGTCAGCTCGTCGACTGGGAGGCCTTGCAGCGCGAGCGTCTCCGTTCCGGTGACAGGGCGCATCATATCGGTGACTATGGGCAACCCGCAGGGTGTGATGCAGCCGATGATGCCCAGGTTTTTCTTCACAACGGCGCCGCTGGAGAGGACAAAGCTGTTGCGGTCAACATTCTGGCTCACGTCGATCATGCCGGTCTTGTAGCCCAAGTCGGCGCCTTCCTTGTGCGCGATGGCAAATGCGATGTCCATCAGGTCAACAACCCTGGCAGGCTGAGAATCCCAAAATCGCAGCCAAGAATGCGAGGGGTAGGTGGCGAAGATGAGCCTGCCGTGGCGCATGGCCTTCTTGCTGAAGGGGTTGTCATCTCGCTGTATGCCATTCTTCTGGCGGGCGTCGGCATGGCGGAGAGCGCAGAGTGCCCACTCAGTGTTCTGTGAGGGCTTGCCTTCCATGCCGGCCCTGGCCTGAATTGTGGCCGGGTCATCGGCGGGGCGAAGAAAGGCTGAGATGGGGGCTGAAGGCGAGCGCTTGCAGTTGGAGAGCTGGACTCCCCACTCACGGGCAATTCTGGTGGCCTGTTCCTCGCCAAAGTGGCCGGCATCGACGGCAACCAAATAACCTCGCTGACGGGTCTGAGGCAGGTAGAAATTCTTGCTGTCCAGCTTGATGACACGAGCCACATAGTAGATCTTGGGGAAGATTTGTTCAGTGTACATATCCCATGGCGCGCTGAAGACATTCTCCAAAACGACCATCTTGGGTCGGATGGCGGTTATGAGCTTCAGAGCCGCAAAGAAGGTCCTTGCCGACTCGCTCCTCGATAGTTGAAGAAGTTCGTAAAGACCTGGATCCAGGTCCTGGACAAAGACCTCGTTAAGTTTGAGGGGCGACGGCGCATCATTCTCAACATTTCTAGAGGGGTTCTTTCCATTGCCCCTACCCCCTTTCCGCTTCGGCTGTTGTTTCAAGTGGCGGTCGAGTGACGGCACACGTCCAGACGGCTTGTGCTGGTTCATGTTTGAATAATCGACGCAGGAACAACCGGCAAACAGGATGTCCAGCTTCTCTGCTGGAATCGCAGCCTTGGAGCCACCGGCGGTGGTTCTGAGCCATGTTAGCCACTCGACATTCATGCCGCCAACGTTTGGGACACGACTTACGCTTGACCGGTGGGCACTGCGTTTGCCAACTCGACAACATCTCGAAAGATTAGGGTGCCGTGAGGGAGGTTGCGACGAATGAAGCCCTGTTTGAAGGGCTCAATCTCGCAGCTGAAGAGGTGCTCAAACTCAAAGCCAGCGCCAAAACCCATCGCTTGCAGGGCTTCCTGAATCAGACCCAGAGCAAAGATGGGCGCGTCTGTACCGGAGCAGAGAGTAGCCACGTTTAATTTGAGAGGCGACTCCTTTAGGGCGATGGGTTTGAGTCGCTCGATCATGTCCTCAAACATCTCGCTGACATCGGAAATGGGTGGCAAGTTGGTGTCGATTCCACCTCTGGATTTTCTGACGCCTGCAGCGCCGACCGGAGGGTCGGCATCTTTAGGCTTGTTAGGGCCGGAGCCGCCAGAGCCGGCGTTCGCCGGTGAAGTCCCGCCGTCCTCGCCAGCGTAGGCCACGGGTGCATTTGCAGATGAGGCTTGCCGTTTCTTGGCGGAACGAGAAGGCTGCTTTCGGATATTATCATCATCGTTGAAGACACTGGAGCAATCACTGCCAGAGCGCTTGCGCTTCCCGACAGCGGGGAGGGCGCCGAGAGGTTTCTTGGAGGTAGACAAGGCACGATGCCCACGCTCGCTGGTGGCAGCGCGAGGCGCCTTTGCCTTCCCTGGCGCCATGTCTTTTAAACCGATATCAGCTGGGTCGTTTCTCGACCGATTGACTGAGCGTGTTCCTACCTGATTGCCCGACAACGCGGGCCTAGACACGGCAGGAAACCAACAAGCTTTCCTTCTGGGTCAGCCGAAGGGGTTGAAGAGAGAGATAAAGAGGAACGGGCAATCAAGGATGGCCGACAATGCTGGAAAAGCCACAAGAAACACGGTATGCTGGTATCTCGTGCCCGAGGAGTGTTTGCAGGTCGGTTGGCAAAGAGATTTTTGGAAAGGTTTTTTGGAAAGAGGTCGCAGGAAGACGGTGGGCGAAACAAATAGGCAACGCAGGCGAAGAACTCGGGCAGAACAAGGCCCAGGGCGAAATGTAGGAGCAGAATGAGCGAGGGGCAGCATGTTTTTTCGTGATCAAGACCCGCGAGACCCGCGAGACCCGCAAGACCCCCGTCCCTGATTCCGGAGCCTTCTGCATCGAGGGGCTCGGCGAGAGACTACAGCAAGCCCGCTTTCGGCATGCGGGTGCGAGCAGAGAGTCTGCCAGTCCACCACAG
Source organism: Chaetomiaceae sp. B2702 (assembly GCA_023628455.1). Taxonomy (NCBI): domain Eukaryota; kingdom Fungi; phylum Ascomycota; class Sordariomycetes; order Sordariales; family Chaetomiaceae; species Chaetomiaceae sp. B2702. Next base: position 48,966 of record JAMAKP010000084.1, read on the forward strand.
CCTGTGCTTGAGACGACGTTGTAAGCACGGCGTTGCTCTCTGACAAAGGCAAAAAGGTGCGCGCCGTGATGTTACTCCTGGTTCGGTGGTTGACAGCCCCTGGGAAAAGAAAAAAAAAGGGGGGGGGGGCGGGGGGGGGGCGCAATGCCTGGGAGGGAGCCACGGCCCCAGGAAGGTTGAGACCCGGACAGCAACTTCATATTGAGTCACTGGCCCTACAGCTTGTGGCGGCCATGTAGCTTGTATGATGCCATATGGACAAGCAGCTCTTTGCCCCTTTCCCATTTCCCGTGGGGGTGACGTGACTGACCGCTGTTGTCAGGAGAAAGCTGCTTGACCTTCGTGCCTTTTGGCCCTTGCCGATTGGCGACACTCAAAGAAACGGCACCCCTTGTTGGCATGACAGCGACCAGAAGGTGTATGTCCTTTGCCGCGGTCCAATAGTCTAGGCAAGGGGGGTTTAACCCTAAAGGACGACCGCCTTCATCCAAACCAGCCACGGGTTCGGCCTGGGATGCCACGCTCCGGGGCCAAAGGCCAACGGAGAGAACAAAGGTCGAGCCATCGCTTGAATCGATGACTGTCCGGTCAGCGTTGTTGTCGTGGAGGACGCTTCTCCCGGCAAAGTCGTACTGTGTTGTTGTAATGACATGATGTTGGAGCCGGCTGCCAAGACCGCGTCCTATGGCTGCGAGCTTGCCGTGGCTGATGGGGGTGCTGTGGAGCGGATGCTTGTGGATACTCCGATTGCTGTGGCTGATTGCATTGCATTCCAAACCCTCGCGGTTCAGCCGCACGCTCAACGCACCGGGAGGGGCAGCAGCGATATCCTCGCTTACTTTGTTTTATGAGCATTCAGGCAAACTTTGGTGCTCCTGAGGAGAGAAGAATAAAAATACCGTCGCTGCCTGTCTTGTCTGGCGTGGTTTTGCTTCAGATTGCGCTTCCGGTCGTCAAATTTTGAAGGGCGGCTTCTGAACGTCGTTTGTCGGGCCCAACGTCGGCAGGCGCACTGCTCCGTTGCCTAACAAGCCACGCAGTCGGTGCTTCGGCTGAAAAGAGGTCAAGATGGTGACCGCTTCTGGTCTGCTTCTGGCGGATGCTGGAAACAAGTTTGAAGATCTTTCGGGAATCAAGATCAAGCCAGGAGACAACCCGTATGACGCCCTCATCAACGCCTGCCATGGTTCTCCAGTAAGCAGACCTTTCATTCAGTTGCCCCCCAAGGGGGGGGTGGGGAAGGAGAAGTGGAAAGTGAAAGGGACTTGGGTTGGTGGATTATTGAGAAAAGGAGAAACAGTGGAACGATGCTGGGAAATATTCCATAGCCCCCGGCTTCGAGCGCGGAACCCGGCGGAGTGTCGTGGAACGAGAGAGGCTCGGGGCCAGCCACCGGGGCCAGACCCGCATGGGCCGGGCGGCGGGGTCCGAATCTTATGAGACCCCGGCGTGAGTGGGTACTGAGAATGAGCATGGGTACCGGCCTTTGAACCAAATTCTCCCGAGAGAGCGAGAGGCTCTTTAGAGAGCATAGTTACCAAGTGGTTAGCGAGCGTTGTCTGATGCCGATACCGTTGTTGTACTATACGCCACTTCGTATTGCTTCAAGGAGTAACCCTTGGAGGAGAAGGATGGTGAACGGCTATGGGCTGCCAATGATTTGTGTTATTGTTGCTATGTATTTGCGGACCTGAATGCTGACTTCTGTCCAGGCTAAGATTCAGTCCCTCTACGCCACCCACCGCACGACAAGAAACGCCCAACAGCGAGAGAAGTTCTTGACGTCTCAGTTTACGGGACTCAATATCGACCCCGTCCTCCTGCGGCTACAGGAGCCAGACCTTGAGCCTGGGTTCCAGGATCCCCGGCACTGCCTTGTTTTCTGGGCAAGACCGCCGGAACATGTTGTAAAGCTGGCATCTCATCTACAGATGCTCCTGCAACGAGCGGCGCCAAGTAAGCAGTGTGCTACAGCCAAAGCCCCGGGGAATAGGCAGTGACTGACATCGCGACAACTAGACCTTTGGCTCATGCCTCCACACCGCATGCACCTGACTACCCTCGAGATTACCCACTCGCGGACAGCCGAGGAGATTGCAGGGCTAGTGGCGTTGGTGCGGCCAGCAATCCCTGACTTGACGGGTCTGACCTTTACACGGCGCTCACGGCTTGTGAAGCCCACCATCTCTTACGACCTCTCCGCCGTTGCCGTGTCGTTTTTGCCGGCATCTGGTGAGGAAGTGCTGTCGCCCCCTTCTGTGCCGGCCCCCTCGGAGGGTGCCATTATACCGGGGCAGCCCAACGGGAGCGCGGCAGAGGGAGATAGTTACACGTATCACCACCTCCGGCGAGACGTCTTCAACATGGCATCGGAAACCGTGGCCATTGGCTCTCGATACGTGGTCCCAAGCGCACACATCACGCTGGGCCGCTATCTCACGCAGAAGGACCATGAGACACCTGAGCTGCGAGAGCGGTGGATTCGAACCATTGACGACATCAACAAGTGGCTCGAAAATGAAGTCTGGGAGGTCAAGGGCGGCGAATTCATTGGAGAGTGGATCGTTGGCCAAGAACGGGGCCTTGATGCTCGATGTGGGACACTTTGGTATGGAGGCGGGCGGACCATCCTGACGGGAGAAGGGTTCTGAAGTGAACATGGATAGACAAGTGAAGACCGTGGGATACGCAAACCGTGCTGTGCACTGCACATAGCCCATCGACTTTCCTGTAGCTAGATCTTCTCTTCATGCGTAGATCTGGGTGCATCATTTGTGAGTCGAATTGAGGGGTTAGGGTTCCAATGCATGCCTAACATACGGAAAGGTATTTGTACCTATGCCTACGGAGTATAATTCCTAGGCTTGCTGGCCAATCTTATCAATCAACCCGGACCTGGCGAGCCTGGAAAAGAAAAGAAGAGCGGGTGCGTGCTCCCTGCGCAGGGATCTTCCCCAAAACCCCCGCAAACAGCCGTTTTAGCGCGGATCTTGGGGCTTTTGGACGTTTCCAGTTTCCAGGTTCTCCGGCTGCTTCCCTCCCGACAGCTGACTGTGTAGCACTGCAAGCGTAAGATGCCGTGTAACGCGATCGAGCTGGTTCCATCAGGCAGACAGCGAACCCGGTCTTCTTCGGCTTGCTGCGCCTGTCCATCATCGCAGTGCCGACCACGCACCCACGCCACTTCGATGTGGATCCAGAGCAGCTCTCGGTTCCGTCGCCGTGGCAGGCCCGGAGCCGAGCTGGGGTTATAAGCAATGCGACAGCAGCTCGCTAATTAATAATAATAATTGCTCCCCTGCCCGGCTTGCATCCCGCAGGACCTGGCTGTTGGTTCGCCTGGTGCGGAGCGTTGCTTGCTGCAGGCCTCACCTGGCCAATCCATTGTTTCTTTCGCGGCCCTTACTCTGCGGGTTCGCGACCGCGCACACGTAACGAAGTCGATCGATCGGTCGTTAGTTTGCATCGTCACCACCAGCAAACGCCATCCCTCAAACCTAGGGACTTGGAAACGCCTCTGGATGATGCAGAGCTCCAACTCCGTACTGCGCCGCATCACTGCCCACGACGCCCGGTAGCATCTGACAACCCAGAAGCCTCTGTAATTATCAGACCTCGCCCGTCGCAAGGCCCGAATTTGATCGACTGCACCTGCCGAGTGCCGCCCTCGCATAATCGCACGCTCGTTGCCGAATTCGTTGCGTGACTGCAATTTCGCCTTCTCTAGTGCGCGACCCTCCAGCTTTTGGCCGTCGACGTGTCGCTCCAGTCCTTACTTGCTATGGTTGCGCCGCGGTTGTCTCGCATGACACTGGATAATCGAGAGGGATCGGGATCGGGATCAAGCCGGGGCAAATAATAAGAGAGAAACGAGGGATACAGAGCTGGCGGACTTGGTAGTGCGCATGTGTGCCGTTTCAAGGCTTCGAGAACGCCCCTACGGGTCAGCATCGCTTCACCCGTCGCCGCCACTTGTCTAGCGTCAAGTGCATGCATAGAGAACGGAAGCTGACGAGCCTACCCCCGGCCGCCATGGATGGGAGGTCCTACTCCTTTGGGAGCAGCCCTCATGGTGCCGTCGCCCCTCCTCTGCCCGAGCGGCCAAGCCGCACCTCGGTGCTTCCTCCACTCTCCGAGTTGCCGTCGCCGCGGGGCACCGAGAGACCTTCGGCCAGCAACCTGCGTGGCGCCTTCCGGCAGACGGTGAGGGCGGTAACGCCCGAACCCACCGACGCTACACTGAATGGCTTGGATGGGACGGGAACGGGAACGGGAACCAGTGCGTCGCAGGTCCCTCGCGGTTTTGGTTCTGCGTCGCCGCAGACCTCGCCAAGGTCCATTCCTGCTACCACCGCTGGCTTGCCGGCCAGGCGCCAGGGCGTGGTGTTCAACGACTCCTTCCCTGGCTCTTTCGACAGCACATCTTCGAGTCCGCCTCTGCGGCCGACTTCGTTCAGGCCGAGAACGCACACCATGGATGGTGCTTTCCGGCAGCAGCTCACCCCGGCCATTGAGGCGCGTAGTAGGATAGGATCCTTTTCTTCAGCTGCGGGTCTCTCGGTTGCGGACGACATGAAACTGCCGTCTTTTCAGTCTCCATTCGAGCCATACAAACAGACCGACTTGCAGCAGTCGCAGGCCACCATGTCTCTACCCAGGGACAAGAAGTCGTCCGGCACCAGGAGCCGCCTGACCAAGCGACCATCATCGCGGCCGAGTTCGCCGCTCTCGTCCCTTCCGCCGTCTGTTGACTCGCTTCCGCTCCCGATCCCGACGACGGATGCAAACAAGGTGCTGCTTCTCATGAAGAACCTGTGCGGGAGGATGCGCGGTGAGATCGAGTACCAGAAGGACATTGGCGGCCCGTGGGTGGGCGGTATTTGCTACATCGAAGAGGAGAGAGGCAGTCTGATGTTTGACCCTGGCGACAGTGGGCCGTTTCATTCCATTCTCGTTTCCGACCTTCGAGGGTGTCGAGTGGTGCCGATGGAACACCCTGACAGGGATTCCCAATGCCTCGAAGTAGCCAGTCCCCAGCTTGGCGTGGCGCTCTTCCTGCGGCCACTAGTGGCCGAGGAGCTCGAGCTTTGGCTGGCGGCGTTGCTCTGCTGGCAGCAATTGCGACCGCCCGGCGCAAAGTTCCAGACTGTCCGTTCCGGTGCCGGTGCACCGGCGAGGATCGAAATGAAACGCCGCGTCTCGTCCCCCGGCCTGCGGGAAACGGCCGTTATCAAAGTTGGCAAAGTCATGCTTTGGGACAAGGGCGCAGCTATCTCTCCACGCGCCATTGTCAGGCGGCCGTCAACCCGCGATCTGCGGTCCTCGCAGACTTGCTGGAGGAGGGTTTCGTGCATCCTCCATGATAATGGCGAGCTCAAGATCATGACGGAAAACGACGTGACGGTTCTCTCTGTGATTGAGCTCTCGCAGCTTGCGAGATCGGCGATTCAGCAGCTTGATAAGTCTGTCTTGGATGAGGATTACTGCCTAGCTATCTTCCCCACGTACTCGTCAGCATCGACGCAGCTCTCGATCTTCAGGCCAATATATATCGCCTTGGAGACCAGGGTGCTGTTCGAGGTCTGGTTGGTGCTGTTGCGCGCCTTCACAATACCGGACATCTACAACCTAGACATTGCGAACGGAGGGCGAATTTGTGAGGTGACAGACCTCCAGCAAGAGCCGACGGGAGAGACATTCAGGGTGGAAAAGACAATATCAATTAGGGTTACTGAGGCCAAATTACGCAGTAGGACTTGGATTGGAGAAGGTACCCACGGAGACCGCCACGGCAAGGGCCCTGACTCTGACCAGATCACCGGCAACTATCTGGCCGAGGTCATCCTCGACGGCGAAATTCGCGCAAGAACGACGACCAAGATGGACACCAAAAACCCGTTCTGGCGCGAGGACAGTGTGTTTACCGACCTCCCAGCATCCTTGCCCTATCTGTCCATCCTCTTAAAGAGGGTTGATGGCAACGTGGAGACCTTTGCTCATCAGATCCAGGCGACCTTGGGGTTGGCAAGGACCAGCCATCTAACGGAATCGCTGTGTGGCTCTGTCGACATACCCCTGCATCAACTAGACTGTGGGAAAGACCATGAACAATGGCTTCAAATCTGCGACGACAAGCAGCAGTCCATCGGGTCCATGCTTCTCAAGGTCCATCATGAAGAGTTCGTGGTTCTTCTCCAACGTAACTATCAGCCGCTCTCGGAGCTCCTACACCGTTTCAGCGCCGGGTTGACGGCGCAGATTGCTGAGGCGCTGCCTGGGAGCCTTCGCCGGCTGGCCGAAATCTTTGTCAACATCTTTCAGGTCTCGGGAAGCGCCAACGAGTGGCTTATGAACATGGTTGAGGAAGAGATTGATGGAATCGGAAACAAGACATCGTCATTGAAGAAGCCAAGATTCAGCGGGCGTCTCAAATCTAATGACTCGATTGAGTCCAACACCGACCGGGAGCAAATTGTGCGCGACATGGGGAAGTCGCTCCAAGGCGAGGCCAATCTGCTGTTCAGGGGCAACTCACTGCTGACGCAGGCTTTGGAATTTCACATGCGTCGCCTGGGTAAGGAATATCTGAGCGAGACGCTCGCGGACAAGATCTTTGAGATCAACGAGAGCGATCGCAGTTGCGAAGTGGATCCTAGCAAGTTGCATCACGGCGAAGACATGCAGCAGCACTGGGCCCAGCTGATTCAATTTACCACGGACATATGGAGCTGCATTGTGTCGTCTGCCGCTCGTCTGCCTCCCGAGCTGAGGCATATACTCAAGTACATTCGGGCCGTCGCCGAAGATCGCTACGGCGACTTCCTCCGGACCGTCACATACACATCCGTTTCGGGGTTTCTCTTCCTCCGCTTCCTCTGCCCGGCCATCCTGAACCCAAAGCTGTTTGGCCTATTGCGCGACCACCCACGGCCTCGTGCCCAGCGCACCCTGACGCTCATCGCCAAGTCCTTGCAAGCGCTCGCCAATCTGTCAAGCATCGGCAAGAAGGAGACATGGATGGAGCCCATGAACCGGTTCCTTACCGCCCAGCGACAAGCATTCAAAGACTTCCTCGACGCCATATGCGCCATCCCAGCAGAGCGGACCAAGTCGTCGCTGCCGGCATCCTACTCCACCCCAATCACGATTCTTGGCCGTCTGTCACCAATGGCGCGCGAAGGATTCCCTTCACTCCCGTACCTCATCGACCAAGGCCGCAACTTTGCGGCCCTGGTGAAGCTTTGGGCTGACGCGCACCCACCCTCTGCCAGCGAGTCTCAGCTCTACGAAGGCGACCTGCTCAATTTCCACACTCTCTGCATCGGACTCCACCAGCGCACCATGGATTGCCTCGCACGCATTGAGGTGCTCCGTGCGACGGATGTGTCTGCCCAGTCAGCAGATGACCAGCTCGGCCTCTCCGATGTGATGGATCGCGTAAGCATCGGCGACATGCTCACCTTGTCCACTTACGGCGGCAGCACGGCAGTCTGGACCGAGAGCGAAGGGCGTCCGCCGGGGTCATCGGGAAGTGAGATGGATGGGTCCGGCACGGCTCCCCCTTTTGGGACAATCAGCATCAGCAGGGACACCCGACACGGCAGCTTCAGCCGCGAGCTGAGCTCCAGTTCCAACCGCCAGATGTTGCGGAACAGCGAGGTCCCAATCAACCAGGGCGGCGGCGGGACCGTACGCAGCTTGCGCAATGGCATTCACCCACGGAAACTCCTCAGCGGGTTCATCCGCAAGACACGGACGACCACCTTGCCTGATTCTCCTTCAGCAGCGGGGCCTACAATGCCATCCTTGCCGATTATCATCAAGGAGAATGAGCGTGATAGGGAGTGCGACCAAGAAAACGCAAAGGAGAACAGGGGCTGGGAGAGAACCAAGGACAGGGAGAGGGAGAGGGATCGAGACAAAAGCTCAGCTGTGTTACCGGAACCAAGGCAGCCGGAGACAGTGGCGCGGGCTCAGGCGTAGTAGTCGGCGCAACATGGCTTGGCAAGCATAATCAACTCAGCTGTAATTGTTGAGGACTATGGATCACGAAAAGCCACAAACCTCGTAAGGCCGCACTTGGCGGAAGCGATATATGTCTTGTATCCATCGGTAGTGATGGGTTGTTTATTTGATTGCGGCATAGGGAGCGAATACAAGCATTTTCAGTCAATGGTTAGGGTTGACTACCACGAAAAAACATGAATATTTTTGTTGTGGATATCAGCGGTCCTCTTGTCTATGAGCTCTAAGGGGTGCGATGCCCCCTTTCTTCCGGTCAGGGAGGGGACCGATGTGTTGGTTATTGGCGGGATTCAGCTACTTTGGGGATTTGATAGCATGATTATGATCCCATCTCAATGAGACGGTCAGACCTTCAGCTGAAGAACTTCTTATAAGCGGCCTTCTCCTTTGCAAGTCTCGCCGTAGCTGCCTTTTTGACCGCGCTCAGCTCGGCATTGATGGCCGCATCCTCTGGTGCAAGCTTCTTCGCCTGCTCCAGACTTTCGAGCGCGGCATCCTCATCCTTCAAGCGCACTAGCGCAAACCCGCGGCGGTAGAGTGCCTTGGCCTTATCCTTGTCGGAGATGCTTGATACGGCAAGGGCATTGTCCGCGGCGCGGACCGTCTCATCCCAGGCGCTGAGCTTGAGATTCATCAGCGCCGCATTGCTATTTAGGCTGACGCGCAGCGCGTCCATCTGTCCCTTGGTCTCAGCCGGCTCTTTGTCAAGATCGGGCTCCTCGTTGAGGTACCGCAGGCCTTTCTGGTACTTGTCGAGGGCGATGCTGAGGTCGCCGGCCTTGAACGCCTTGTTGCCGAAGTCCTTGCAGTCGGTTGCAATCTCGAGGACCTTGGAAGCCGAGAGAATCTCGTCCCCAGTCACCTGATCCTCGGGGAAGTCTTCGTACTCGTCGCCATAGGCATCGGGGGCCTTGGTATCGGCGGAAATAGCTTCGGATGGCGACAGCTCACCGCAGTCGGCAATAACAGCATCCTTGATTGGCTTGTCGCTCTGGGTCCTAAGGTTCTCGACCTGACGCACGACGGACTTGCCGCTGAGGACTTCGCCAAACACAACGTGTTTGCCGTCCAGATGGGGTGTCGCGACGGTCGTAACGAAAAACTGAGAGCCATTTGTTCCTGCGAGAAGGCGCAAAGGGCGGTTAATACATCGGCTTCCTCACGGCAAGGTTTAGCACTGGAGTGCTGCTTACCGGGACCAGCATTGGCCATGGAGAGCAGGAACGGGCGGTCGTGCTTGAGGTCGAAGTTCTCGTCGTCAAACTTGGCGCCGTAGATAGACTCGCCGCCAGTGCCGTTGCCAGCTGTGAAGTCGCCGCCCTGAATCATAAACTGTTTGATGACTCGATGGAAGCTTGAGCCCTTGTAATGCAAGGGCTTGCCGGACTTGCCGACACCCTTCTCGCCAGTGCACAGAGCCCGGAAGTTTTCGGCCGTCTTGGGAACGATGTCATCGTACAGCTCGAACGTGACGCGCCCGGCTGGCTGCCCGCCAATGGTAATGTCGAAGAAGACGCGGCTGCGAGCCTTCTTAGCCTCGTCAGTGCTCATGATGAACCTTTGAATGACGAGGTATTTTGTACGGGGATGCGATTGCCGAGGGGCTGAACTTTGAGACGGCGTTAGCAGCTGGCGGTCAGATACTGACAATCAGGAGACGGATGTTGGAGGGCTGGCTCGTAAGAGGTGAGGGGTTGGTATAGTATGAAAGTACACCGGAAAGAACCTTGAGAAATTCCAAGTGAACAAAAGGCTGAAAACGGAGTCTAACTTACCGACGTTGGGGTGCGTTCAATTTGTTGTTTGGGCTGGCTTGCTTGTCACACCTCTGGGTGTTCTGTAGGCCGGCGGCGGCAGACTGTTTCTGTGTCTAGTACGCTCAAAATAGACGACGTTAGAAACAATAAGACTGCGACCAACGAAGCAAACTTTGGGGCTTATTATTTGGTCGCAGTTCCACGCTCAAACATGCATCGCTGAGGCAGGGACGTTTCGTGAAGCTTCGATATGGTGGGGCTGTCTGGGTGCAGGAGGGGCATCTTAGGGTGGGGAAGCTGCGACATGCCAGCCGCAGTGCTCTAACCATTTCAGGGAAGGGCGGTGTGGGCTGAATGCAACAGCCCGACAGTGAAAGGTAGGTAAGTATCTTTAACATGCACTGTGCCCTATTGTATGTACCGTAGCCCTGACACGGAACGTTTTCTCGTACTACCTACTCAAAAGAAAAAAAAAACCCCCAAAAAGCTCACCGCCCAGCCCCATTCCCGCGCCGGTCGAATGGAGGTGGACGGCTACGAAAACCCCCAAAGGGGATTTTACTTCTCGAGGGGGGAGTCGAACCCACGGCCTCTTTCGGTTGTCGTTCCAACCGACTCCCTCCCAATGCCGTTGAGCCAACCGGTGTTGGCTTTTATTGGGAGGGGCGGTGACGGTTTGCCATTGGAACTCATTGATAAAGGGCAGGCTAGTTATTAGGGCCGGGAAGGAGGGGAAAAGATAGACCGTAATCAGCTTGGGACGAAAGAAACATCCACGTTCTTAGGAGAACAAACCAGTCGCGTCGTGAACAGACGTGTTTGGTTCAGGCTAGAGAGTTGTTTGTGCCTGTGTTATAAAAGTTCATGGAAGGAAGATACACTACAAACAACTTGACTGATCTAGTCTCGGATTGACTGTGTAGCTGAGTTGGCAAAGATAGTCTTAGTTTAAGAAAATACGGGCTTCCGGCTGACCTGGGTTCTGTGGTTCGTTTGTTGTTCCCACACGCAGAATAGTATTGGATCCTCCGCCCCAGTTTGGTTTTGCTCCAGGCACATCATACAGACTCGCTGTCAAGTTTGCGATGCGCCCATTTTCGCCTTCTTTTAGCCCGTATCTTACTTTGGTTGTGCCGATAGCTCTAGCGTCACCTTTTGAGAGTCAGTATGCTCTGGGCAAGTCATAACGGGGTAAGTGTATCTAACCGGTCCATCATTGACCAAAGCGACCTGCATCATGGCTTGAAACACGCCGTTCTTTACCTTGTCTGCCGCATATCCCTCCTGCACTTTGTTGTAGAAGTACTCATAAAGTCTCTTGGCGTCTTCTCCGCCCATGGCTCCATGAAAATCTGGCTTGCTTCCTTTTTTCGTCGAGGCGAGAAGTGTAAACTGAGACACTATGAGAATTGGACGGTTAGAGTTTCCATCTTGGTGGCCTGGTATTGGTTCGGACATCTTCACCGCATAGAACTTCACCCTTGATGTCTTGGACATTCTTCTTCCACTGATTCATGTTCCGTAAGAGCCACCCGTGACGGGGACAGCGATTCCGGAGAGAGAATCTTACCCGGCCACCTGCCTCATCGTCCCATAGCTTCAACTTCAGCACCTTGGCAGCCAAGGAGTCGGCTTCCTTCTCCGTGTCACCAGGAGCCACGGCCGCAAACACAAGCACGCCTTTGCCAATCTTGGATACAATCTCCTGGTCCACTGTGACTGAAGCCGAAAGAACCCGTTGAAGTATGGCTATGGACGTTTTGTCAGACAACATCCACAGAGGACTGATTGGTGTAAAAATTGGAAGGGACACGAGCCTTTCATTCTATGCGGTATAACTGAGCTAGTTGTAGCGGTAGAACCGTAGGAAAGGGATAAGGGGTAAGGGGTAAGGAGAGAAGAGAATCAAGGGAGGCGAGACAATTAAAAATAAAACTCAAATCTCCAGAACAAGTGGTCAAGACCAAAAGTATAACGAGTGATTGAACAACAACGGACCGCTGCCAACGACTGACGCTTGACAGAACAAGGACAACAACAACAAAACGTGGAGAAGAGGTAATAACCGCACCTCGGCCAAAGCAGGGTTCGTACCTCACGTGCGGTGTACACACTACACAGTACTTCTACATCTTGAGGCCAAGGAATTGTGGAGGTCTTTTCAGCCTCCCTTACGGAAAAGCGGGTCCTCCGTGCCTTGCTCTCCGGCTGCTACCCTTCGTAAAGACAGCAAGAGAGAGGGAACTTTGGACAGGCCTGCTGTGGGTTGTTTCGAGACAGATCAGTTAGCGACTAGAAGTATCGTTTGTCTTCTGATGACGACAAGTGTTGCAGGATTCGCAGGATAGTGAAGTCGGGATTGTAATTGCCGAATTGTGATCGAATTACCTGTCAATTTCCCCTAAAACCTTCGCTTCGTGGTTTGGGACGACGCTTCTTCGCCAGCCCATTTCACAGTGTCACTAAGAGACTGCCTACTGTGCCAGCATCACGCGCGCCAACGGCCAGCCGCGCGCCGAGCTGGGCCTAATCACCGTTCTTTGAATTGCGACCTGCAGACGGCTTGTTTCAGCAGCTGGCACTTCAATCGGTCACTGCCGTTCCAAACCACAAACGAGGCCAACTGGACAATCGGCAGCACTGTTCTGAGCGACCGGCTTGCGCTCTCTTCTCTGGTAAGGTCTCCGGGTCTGGAGTGACGTGGTGTATCCTGCATTTTCCATCTGACGAATCGGGATTACCTAACTCACCATTTGCCGTTGCTTCTGCAGTTCCCACCCACGTCCCCTACAGCACGCGATTGCGAAACCAGCCGCGGGGCTTTGGATTTTTGTCGACGAGCGAGCTCTATCGGACGAATTCTACACCATCCGCATTTCATTGCTGGTCACGGACCACCACCGACGGAATGGCGGCGCGAAAACTGCAACAGGAAGTCGACAAGTGCTTCAAAAAGGTGGCCGAGGGCGTCGCCGAATTCGAGTCCATCTACGAGAAGATTGAGCAGTCGACGAATCAGGCGCAAAAAGAGAAGCTCGAAGACCAGCTCAAGCGTGAGATCAAGAAGCTTCAGAGGCTGCGCGATCAAATCAAGTCATGGGCCGCCAGCAATGACATCAAGGACAAGGCCCCGCTCTTGGAGCAGCGGCGGCTGATCGAGACGGTTTGTATTCCAATAGGCGCCGTCTTGGGCTAGCCAGCAGACTTACCCGCCTCTCTAGCAAATGGAAAAGTTCAAGGCTGTCGAGAAAGCTATGAAGACCAAGGCTTATTCGAAAGAAGGACTATCCGCGGCCGCCAAGCTCGACCCCAGGGAGCAAGCTAAGATGGACGCAAGCGATTTCCTGAGCAGCATGGTCGATGAATTAGAGCAGCAGATCGAGACCCTCGAGGCCGAAAGCGAATCAATACAGGCAACCATGAAAAAGGGGAAGGGCCATGCCGCCAAGGCAGAGCGTATAGCTGAGATTGAGCGTATCATCGAACGGCATAAATGGCATCAGGGGAAGCTGGAACTGATTCGGCGCTCGCTCGAAAACGGAGGCGTCGAGGCCGAGCAGGTCACCGACTTGGGGGAGAACATCAAGTACTACGTGTCAGACGGCATGAACGATGACTTTATGGAGGACGAGACCATGTACGACGAGCTGAATCTGGAGGACGAGGAAGATCAGTACGGCATGAATTTGGACAACGATAGGGTATCCTCGCAGGATACCCAGTCGATACAGGACGATCCGGCCCCCGAGGCGGAGATAAAACCATCAAGTGCACCTCCTGCGAAGCAGCGCAGTGCGGTCGATGCGGTGGCGGGGTCTACGGCGCGGCGGCCATCGGCGCAACTCAAATCACCACTCCCGACGCTCGCAACCGTTCATAGCACTCCTCTACCGACCCTCAGCAATGGCGCATCAGCCAACGTTGGCATGAAACCGGCGGCGGCGCCGACCAGGCTCGCAGGGGAGGGCTTGAAGTACGCCAGTGCAGCGGCGGCAGCGGCAAATAATGTTGGCATCGCGCCATTACCCCCACCACCATCAATGACGCCAGGCGGGGCTTCGTTACCATCGGCTCAAGCGAGGACAAGTGCTGCCAACTCTCCAAGCGTCGTATCGATTCAGCCGGTACCACAGGAGAAGGCGCCTAGTTCAACTCCCGCGCCGACGGGCGGGCCAACAACGGTTGCTCCGCCAAACAAGATAGCGGGAAAGGGCAAGGGGTTGGCGCATGTAGCCGGCACCGAGATCCCCGAATCCTCAAAAGGTTTGTATCAACGGTTGGGAGCGTTATCTGATAAAAGTGCTAATGTGAGGCCTGTACAGGAGCACAAACAAGCGGTGCGACCAATGGAGTCAAGCCCATCGTGGAGGCGGAGGAGGAGGAGGAGTCGATATACCACCTTCCTGCGTCGCTGCAGGATCTAGTCGAGTCATTCGAGGTCACAAAAAAGCGGCCTGCGCCGGTGAATGCGCCCGCAACGCAGAGGATGCAGGCAGCATCGGAGGCCAGCAAACCCGGTATCTTAGATGCCGAGCCGCCGCGGAACTACCAGCCGGATGTGAAGTTCCATTCGCACACACGGTTTCCGCAAGAACCGCTGGCTATATTTGATGATCCCCGGCTTTATACACGGATCGACCCTGATACGCTCTTCTATGTCTTTTACTACAAACAGGGCACGTACCAGCAGTTCCTCGCCGCGCGGGCGCTGAAGGATCAAAGCTGGAGATTTCACAAGCAGTACCAGACGTGGTTCCAAAGGCACGAAGAGCCCAAATCCATAACGGAGGAGTTTGAGCAGGGGACCTACCGCTTCTTCGATTACGAGAGCACCTGGTGAGATTGTCATCAATGAGAGACTGGGAAGTATTGACCCGAAATAGCTAACAAAGGAACAGGATGAACCGGAGGAAGGCCGACTTCAAGTTCGCCTATAAGTTCCTCGAGGATGAGGTGTAAAGTGCTGGCTGCCGACAACGAAGCCGCTGCACCCAAAGAAATGGGGTAGTGGGGACAGGTTCGGGCTCGGTAGGTATGGAGTATGCTTCGGTGTACAATATGGGTAACGATTTGGGGCGGGCAGCCGGCTAGGTTATGGGTAGGTGGCTGTGTCACCAGCTCTAATCTTTCGATGAATGGCAAGTCAAGACCACCGCTCGCGGCCGTCCGGCCCCTTGTAATTGGATTCACTCGAGTGCCGTGACAATTCGCTACCGGACTGGTTCGCAAGCCACTTGCCCGGCTACAGGGAGGCGCCGCGACGAGCTGCATGCCCACTCACGTGCCACTACACTCAGAAGGCAGACCTAGAGCCTTAGACGCCGGGCAAGGCGAAATGTTGCTGATAGCTCACGCATGTGCAAGAAGAACCTTGCCCGATCAAGCACGGCTCAAGTTTGTGCTATTTGCCTCTTTTCTATTTCTTTTTCCTGGCCTTCTCTTCTTGCCTTTTGCTGTGCTCCACAGATATGCCACTTGTTCAGACTTCATTGCTTTGCGGCCTGCCTAGCAGCTTGACGCGGGAAGGGTGAGAGAGACGGAGAACACAGTCAGCTGAAACCTGGGACATTTTCCCGCCCCCCGGGTAGCCTTCCGCCGCATCCTACTGCCACCGCACAGCGCAGAGCCCACGAGTCTGCCTAATGAGGGACCCGAGCAGTAGTTTTAGAGAGGCGAGTGTGGTGAATGTGTCGGGCGCTGGCAGGCCAAGTCGGTAATTCGGTGCCGAATATGGAAAACAGCACGCTTTGGTCACAATGGAGAACAACAGGAACGCAACCAGCCCCGCCTACCATGTACAGTATGTACATACCGTTTCTTGGGTGTGTTTCGTCTAAAGGTGACGAGGCTCAAGGAATTCACTAATCAATCGTTCTTGGGTGGTTGGGGCGCAGCTCGGGTGCAGCCACTGTTGCACCATGATAGCTATCGGCACTGCTTGCGCTGCAGCACACACAAACCCTCTGCCGAGATGAAGCGGGTCTTAGGCGTCCGTCACCATTGACAAATCACAGCGCTACTGAGTAGGGACATCGACGAGGTGTGGTGGTGCGCACACCGAAAATTGTTAGGCGTCCTCGGCAAAGGAACGACCAACCACAACAAGCGATTGGGGCTGGTGGGGCCTTCTATCGCTGAACTGCGCCAGAGACTGGCCAGTTCAGGAGCTTTACATAGTGTTATTATGTAGGTTTCTCAGCCGCACTGAACCAAGGCATCGAGCATCGAGTTTGGAGCACCCGATTTCTTTGCAGATTCCGCGTAGCCATCCCGTCTGCCCGCTTTTGCTCTATCAAATGCCGGGGGAGCAAGGCCGCGGCGAGGCTGCAGGTTTCAATCCACCCTGCCTAATCTCGGCACTGCCACCGGCTTGCCCTCTGATTCTCCGTTTGGATCGATGTTTGTTTGGCGCGCCCTTGCTCTCCTGTAGACCTCGTCGACGAGGCTCGTCCTACCCATCCGGGTTTGGATCGAGCCACAGGAAACCCTGCTCGACCGTCTCATTTTACATTCTAGAATATGACGCATTGCGCCCGGCGCGTTCGGCTGCAGGTCCCCCAAAAGGACAAGCCGAGAACATGCTTTGGTTTTCCCCAGCCGGCTGAAGCTGGGAGCCTCCTGTTGCCCCATTTGAGAGTCCGTCTTGAGTCCGTCTTGCCGCCTCCATTTGTGTACAGAGCCCGCCCTCGATCGCCTGCAGAGGAATTTCCCATGAGGTTGCCCGCATTAGGGGCTGGAGCGCGGCCCGTCGCTCCATACCGTCCACCCAAAAGGGACGTGGTACGAAACCTCCCCATCTGTTTTACGGTGCTTTCCATGAGCCTCTCATCGTCTCTGCCCCGATCTTCTCTGAACCCGCCGCGATCGGCGTGGCTGTGTTAGCCGTGTCCGTGTCGTTGTGGTCCGGTGATCCAGACGCGAAGCAAGGGGCCGGAGCGGACTGAAGAGGTCCCCCGCCCAGTCAGTCGCCCGATTCATTGCCATACACACGCCTTGCGGGAGAAGTTGTGCACCATCGGGCTGGATTAAACCTCGGACCCTTTGATCTTGGCAGTGTTGGAGCCTCCTCTCTGATGGGCGGTTGTGTGGTAGATACAGCCTGTGGCCAAGTGCAGCACGTTTCCTGTTCTGACACCCACCTCGCCGACATTTGCTCGCCTTACCTACGGTGAGAATGTGTTATTCCGCCTCACTCCGCGGCACGCAGCAGGGGTTCGCTCTGGCCAATTCAGCGTATATGTGATGGGGTTTGTCCACTCATGTTCTCGTATTACTTATCTCGAATCCTCCACGCTCTGTTTTGCCTTGTCTTCCCTCGCATACTACAACTAAATGATTTTATAACTTGCCATCACGCAGTAGACCTAGTCTTCTTTGTGAAGTTGCAGGTCTTCCCATCTTATTTGAACCTCTAGCGCTAGCAACGGCCCCTTTCCCCTTGGGTCGACCAGTCAACAGGACGGCTCGGCCCCGGCACTCCTAAAGCCCACTCAATATCAGAGACCGTCATTTTCATGTCTTCGTATCAGGATCCTTCATGCCCAGCGGGGTTCGGCGGATTCCAAGGTCAAGATGGCACCTGGGATAGCTCGGTCGGCATGCGAAGGAGCGACTCCCAGTCCACAAACTGTACAGTCGACAGCAGCTACACAATCAGCACGTCAGGATATTCTTCAGCGACCGACTACTCGTCGGCCGACGCTGTGCTCGTCGCGGATGGGAACTGGCAGGAGACATGCCCGTACCCGGAGCAATACCCGTATAACGAATTTCCCGATACCAGCCATGTTCTTTCTGCGACTGGGTCTCAGTACCAGCAAAGCGACCACCAGCTACCCCAGACACTGCATCTGTCAAGCCCTCTGCAGCCGTTTAGTACCCAAGCCGGCATCGAGGACGCCGCACGGCAATCTACGCTGGCTGCGAATTCCCTGATTATCAACCCCCAGTTGTTTCCCCGGGATGGCGGCCCATCACGTGTTTCGTGCCAGGATATTGAGGAAGCCATACGGAGGCATCACAAAGATGGCATCGACGAACCCATCCGCCGAGCTGTAGAGGACGTCCTCTATCAACAGCTTTATCCTCTATTCGGTGACACTGATCACTATTACAGCGACATCACCAGGATCTTGGACGAAGCCGCCTACCAGCTTCAGTCACGGCTTCAAGGGCCCGACGTGATCGACACCTGTTTCTACAGCCTTGCCGCGGTCCTCGTCAAGGTGACTAGAGACATGAGGACTGACATGAACGGGGCGGGCTCTGCTTCAGCTGACCTGCACATTTCCGACTCACCGCCGACTCAGTAAGTTGGATGGCCTTCTCGTCAGGGTATGCCGTTTTCTCCCCGCTGACAAGACCTCACCAGGAGCTCAACAAAGAAAGAAAAGTTTAGATGCAACTACCCCGGATGTAAGAAGGGGGCCAGCCGTCAGGCCGACCTAGAGCGCCACTACAAGATTGTGCATCTCGACGACGAGGACAAGATTAAACACCGTTGCGACTACAAGAAATGCAACCGGCATACCAACCCCTTCTTTCGGCAGGACCACTTCCGCGACCATCTGCGCATATACCACTTGGAAGACCTCCTACGGCGTGGCAACAAGGGCGACGAGAAGTGGTGGGCTTCCCGGGCTCCGCATGCCTTATACAACGGCTGGTGGCGCTGTAGCCGATGCCTCACCCGAGTCGGCATCGCCAAGTACGGTTTCGTCTGTTCTTGCGGAAGCACCTGTGAGAAAGAACGGCAGCAGTACAGGATGGCAACCGCAGGGGCTAGGTTTTGAGGAGACGACGGCAAAGGGCTCTCATCTCGTCATCGTCCTGTCGTTGGTGCTCTTTCGTTATTTCCCCCCCCACTCCCCCGTCAACGGCGGCGCACTTGCTCTTCGCAGCCCATTCCGCGGCTTTCACTTTCTTAGAAACATTGTTTTCCCTTGGCTGGTTCAACATATCGTTTATCTTACTTCTATCATCGAACATTTTATTGTTGCTCTTGGAAGGCCTCTTGGTCATCCGCTTTACGACTATTCCTAGACGGAGGACGAGGGGATTCAGTTTCCGGTGGAGTAACGGTGGTACTGTACCTTGGCATCTTGGCGTCTGGAGATGAACACGTCTTTCTTGGGAGTTCGTGGCCTTTTTTTCTTCCTTTTTTTCGGGATATGGTTTTCTGCGTTTGGGTTCGGGAGCGGTGTTTGAGGCTTACAATTTGTGTGTTGCGACCACGTTGGCGGGCAAGTTATGGCGCACGGCTTTCGCTTTGATGTTCTGAAGCCGCTCCCGTCCGGGTCCAGCCTGGAACAGGCTGGCGGCTCCAGAATCCACGTTTTTGGACGCGGGCGTGCGGGCTGGCTGTATCGAGCAGCTTGTTGCCTTTCCCCGCTATTTTCAGCCTGACGAGGCTGTGTATACTAACGTTGTACGTTTCCTAGCATACAGTGGCGTCCGAGGAGAGCCGGGGTTGGGCGCGGTCTGGGACATGGTGTGTGCGCATGCGGTAGCAAAAAGACTCGAAAGACTCCTACTGGCGGCGCATCCGGAGGCTCCGGATGTACCTTATGAAAAGTCCTGGACGCCGGGAAGGTTGGCGTGGGGCTGTGCCGGAGAACGCAGTCGGGGCAGCCCGGTCGATCGGGAAGTTGGAAAGCGGGGGGTGGTGCGGGGAGGGCCATCGCGTTTAGTTCAAGGCCCGAGTTACGGGGATGATGGGACTGTGTAAACAGCGCCGACTATGTCAGGCCACCTCCCAGGCCGCTCATGCATTGGGTGCTGTCAGCTGGAAAGTCAATTGATGGTCGACTGACGCTTGTTTGTTGTTCTCTGTTCTCCCATGATGGAATATCTTTGGATGTCTACTGTGTAAACTCCAGCACCGTATATCCGGCGATATCCGTTGCTTATCGCCGCCGGCTCGGCCATTGCTGTGTCGGATGAGTGGTTTTCCACAGTTTACAGGTTATCGACCCCGCAATCTGCACTTTCGCGTGCTGCTGCTCGCAGAAGGCACCCCGGGGTCTGAGACCCTTGCCGAGACGGTGAAATGGCCCCTCGTGCCCCGCCGCCCCGCTTGCCGGGAAGAGTTTTACCCATTTGTCGACGAGCGCCCATTTCGTCAATCAATCAGTGTGTGCAATTCGCCGATCAACCGGGACAGAAACAGAACCGCCAACAAAACTCGCAGTGACACGGGAGGAAGTGCAACAGCCCAAATCAGGCTCTAGCCAAGATCCCTTGCATCTGGCAAAAATACGGACCGCGTGACTGAACGAGTGCACAGGACACAGCGTACGGGTATATCATCCCACTGATCGCCCTCGCCTCTCCACATTCCGAGCCACGCTGCTGACATCGCCCTCCAGCTTTCCAGACCCCGCCAAGCACTTTTTGTGTCACGATCCGTAACGGTACAGCACGGCTGGCGCCGGGTTCTCCTAGTCTTGAGCTCCCAGTGTAGACTTGCCCAGTTCCTCTCTGCCGGACGCACTTACCGCGGCCCACACAGCAAATCCAATCAAGAGCCTCCTTGCCTTGAAGTCGCGGCTGCTTCCTCGGCTCTCGTTCGCCGGGCCTCCCTTTTACTTGCCAATTACGAGCTCCGAAGGCCCGACCTGCTGTCCACGGGCGGCCCGATCCGGCGGCGCGTGTAAACAGCCCGAACCCCCTCGCCTTTCTGCCCTCTACTTCGTCTTTTATACTCCCTCTTCTTCTTCTTTCCCCCCTTCTTTCCACCATGCCGCCCACCACCGCAGCCTTTCGTGCTTCCCTCCTCCGCACATCCACCTGGTCTCGTACCACCTTCGCACCAGTCCTTAAGAGCTCTCGTGCTACGCCCGCGTCGTCCGTGTCCCGCGCCGCTCCCGTCTTCGTCTACTCCCAGATCAACCGCCGCACCATGGCCACCGACGCCCCCGCCAAGATCAAGGTCAAGAACCCCGTCGTTGAGCTCGACGGCGATGAGATGACCCGGGTGATCTGGAAGGACATCAAGGAGAAGTTTATCTTCCCGTACCTGGACGTCGACCTCAAGTACTATGACCTTGGGCTTGAGTACCGTGATGAGACCAACGACCAGGTCACCCTAGATGCCGCCGACGCAATTAAGAAGTACTCGGTTGGCGTAAAGTGCGCTACCATTACACCCGATGAGGCTCGTGTCAAGGAGTTTAACCTCAAGCAGAGTATGTTGGACCCCGTCCCCCCCTTATTTCAAAGACCTAATGGGAGGAAATAATGATAAGCTAACCATGCCTTTTTTTCTTAAACAGTGTGGCTCTCGCCCAACGGCACCATCCGCAATGCCCTTGGTGGCACTGTCTTCCGCGAGCCCATTGTTATCAACCGCATCCCTCGCCTGGTCCCCGGCTGGAAGAAGCCCATCATCATCGGCCGCCATGCTTTCGGTGACCAGTATCGGGCGAAGGACTTGGTGGTTCCGGGTCCAGGCAAGCTCAGCATGGTCTATACACCTGCCGGTGGTGAGCCACAAGAGATCGAGGTGTTCCAGTTCAAAAATGGCGGCGGCGTCGCTCAGACCCAGTACAACACGGACGAGAGCATCACAGGGTTCGCCCACGCCAGCTTCAAGCTCGCCCTGGACAAGAGCTTGCCGCTGTACATGAGCACCAAGAACACGATCCTCAAGAAGTATGACGGCCGCTTCAAGGACATCTTCCAGGAGCTCTACGACACTCAGTACAAGGCCGACTTTGAGGCAAAGGGTATTTGGTACGAGCACCGCCTGATCGACGACATGGTTGCTCAGATGATCAAGAGCAGCGGTGGCTACATTATGGCGCTGAAGAGTGAGTTTTGCTGCCCGAATTCGGCTCCTTCAGAGAGTGACTAACTCGGTCGGTAGACTACGATGGTGATGTCCAGTCTGACATCGTCGCCCAGGGCTTCGGTTCCCTGGGTCTAATGACCTCGGTCCTCATCACCCCCGACGGCAAGACGTTTGAGTCTGAGGCTGCCCACGGCACTGTCACCCGCCACTACCGCGAGCACCAGAAGGGCCGTGAGACGTCGACCAACCCCATTGCCTCTATTTTCGCCTGGACCCGCGGCTTGATCCAACGTGGCAAGCTCGACGAAACTCCCGAAGTCGTTGCCTTCGCCGAGAGCCTCGAGCGGGCCTGCATCGACACGGTTGATATTGACGGCATCATGACCAAGGACCTGGCGCTCGCCTGCGGCAAGTCTGCCCGCGAGGATTATGTCACTACCAGCGAGTACCTCGGCGCCGTCGAGAGGAGGTTGAAGCAGAGCCTGAAGGAGAAGCTCTAGGATTGAGTTTCTGATAATGACGAAGATGCCGACCCATGTTTCTCAGCGCCTCTTGATCATGAATTCGGCAGTGAAGAAACGAGTTTCATATGATTCATCGACAGCCGGGTTTTCTGCCAGCGCGTCGAACGGAGATACGGGTTCCGTATGGATAGACCTTGGAGAGGAAGCATGTGTCAGATTTTGTCCAGCATTTGCATACCAGCATTTATTCCTGGATCACATTTTTGTGGGGCATGCTACAGCTGCCCTTCACCAGCAACCCTTTGTATATCTCGGGTGATGGGGGCTTAGGACATACAAATTCTTGTATATACGCGGTTCTGGGACAGTCAAGAATACAATACCCAGCATAATTTTCACACCGCATGGTCGCGCTGCTTCAAAAGACGTTGTCATACACATCCCACGCGCTAGTAATTTAAAAGAAGAAATCCCGTACAAAGAAACTTGATGAGCATTGTAGTAGTGATATAAGCCACAAAAAAAGGATGACGCCTTATCCATGCTATTGTCGCTTGACTCCTAGGAAATTCTGGTCTCAGCCATATATTCCCCGATTACTCCCAACCGCGGTAAAGGATAAAGATCCCAGGCAACCATAAACCCTAGTTGACGCGACAACTTGCCGCGACGCCCTAATGATACACCCTCCTCCCGAGCGGTTTTGCAAGAAACCAGAGCCGGAAAAACCAGCGCTCATTTCCTCCCTAGCCCGGGAGCAAAACACGTTTCCATCAACTCACATCATGACGATGACCCGTACTTAGTCGTCATCCCGCCGGCCAGACCACATAGCCCCTTCACTCTTCCTCGAGCCCTTGGTGGCCGAGTTCTTCTCAGAAGCCCCACCATGTCCAGGCCAACTGGCTCCTTCACTCTTGCGCGGCCCCTTAGCCGACGGTGTCCTCTCGGCGCCTTCGCTCTTGCGCTTCTTCTTGGTCGGCCGACTCGAGCCGCCCTTGGGCCGGTACCCAGGATCGTCATCGGCAACCCTCTTCCGCTTTCCCTTGCCGCCGCCGCCACCACCACCCATTGTGCTGGGCGTCATGGCACCACCGCTACCAGCACTACCGCCAGCGCCGGGCCTATCCCCGTAGCCGAGATCGTCGTCCATATCCTCAAAGTTCTCGGCGGCTGCCGTGGCCCGGATGTGTGCAGCGCTGGCCCGCTTAGCGCGTGCAGCGCCCGTGCCGCGCGGAGCACGCTCGCCCTTGCCGCGACGTCCGGAACCCGGGCCGTGCCCGTGTCCGCCGTGCCCGTGTTCGTCGCCGTTCTCCTTGCCGCCGCCGTCCTTGTCATGTTCACCGTCCTGCAGGAATGTCTTAGGCGCGTGCTTGCGCAGCCAGTTGTAGACCGAGGTGGGATTGCGGACGGCGAAGTCGCGCTGTGAGTCCTTAGGATTCGGACGGTCGGCGTGGGCTAGCGGAGCCAGGGTCGGAAGAGGTGTTGCGTCCGTCTTGCCTGTCCCCGTGGCGGCGTCCTCGTTTGCAAGATGTGCATCGAGCTCCCAGATGTAGTTGTCTATGTCGTCGGCTGTGAGGAAAGAAGGTGGATGTGATTGGCCCTGGGCCGGATCGGCGGGCGAGTCCCGGCCAGCTTCGAGGTCGGCAATGAGTTCTGGAAAGCGCTCCGTTGCGGAAGAGAACCCGAAGTGTGGCACCTCTTGGAGGAGCTTCCTGAAGGACTTGGCTGGCGTCGGGGCCCGTGGCGGAGTCGATGGCCGGTCGATGTCGAGATAGAGCGCGTCATCGTCCGAGGGCAGCTCGATGCTGAGGTCTATCCGCTTTTCCGGAGGTATCTGGGCTGAGTTGTTGACATCGAGAAGGAGATCGAGTAACCGACTGATGCAAGAGTCAACGAAATGTCACGCTGCCAAAGGTAGATGGATGGTGATCGGGCGGGGGGAGGGGAAACGCACTCTTTCTGCACTGCCAATCTTTTGGCTGTGGCTAGGGCCTTCTGCTCACGTCTGTGAAGTTCCTCTCCCTCGTGCATCTTTTGGTCAAACATGATGCGCATTTTCCGGTACTTTTTCTTCCATGAGCGGTAGGTAGGCTTGTCGTCGGCCATTCTGACGTCGCCAGAATCGTCTTCAGCCTTGACCTTCATGTCGAGTCGGCTGCGCGATGCGACTTCCATGTGGTGCCTCGGGTGTTGTTGTCCAATTGAACCCTCGATGAAGTTTGTAGTTCAGTTTCTCGAGGAAAGTTAAACGTTGGAGACGAATTTTCAGCGGCGTTTGGAACAGGAGGGCTGGCGGCCTGTGCGAGTGTTGCGTTGCTCGGAATAACTCGTAGCTGAGGCGTGGATTGTCATCAGATCGTGTTGGATGGCGCGTTGCAGTGCGCTCCCTGCTGACGGGAATAATGCTAAACTCTGGTAAGTATGGCTGATACGGTGTTTACGTTTGCCGGGTGTATCATAGGAGTTTTATGGGTCAGCAACAAAGAGCGTTACCAATGCGGTACACATCAATACCAAGCAGCTGCGTATCTTTAAATTTCCATCCCATCACCCGCCAACGCTTGGAATCTCAAATCTCGACACAGGACCCTCTCACCACAAAACACACCCCCAACCCCCAACTTATTGCATGCTCCGCTCGCTCACTCTCAAAATGGCCGAAAACGCAGCGAAGCGTCTCAAGACCGACAACGGCGTCGTTGCCATCGGCACGCACAACGGGCACTTCCACGCCGACGAGGCGCTGGCCGTCTACATGCTGCGCGCCCACATCCCGACCTACACGGGCGCCAAGCTGGTTCGCACACGCGATCCCAAGATTCTCGAGGAGTGCCACACCGTCGTCGATGTTGGCGGTGAGTACGACGCGACCCGCAACCGCTTCGACCACCACCAACGCACCTTCAGCAGCTCGTTCCCCGGCCGCCAGACCAAGCTGAGCAGCGCGGGGCTGGTGTATTTGCACTTTGGGCGCGAGGTCGTTGCCAGGCGGCTAGCGCAGCCCGAGGATAGCGAGCAGGTGGGCATGGTGTGGCGCAAGATTTACGAGAGCTTCATCGAGGCGCTCGACGCGCACGACAACGGCATCAGTGTCTACGACTCCGCGGGACTTGCGGCTGCGGGCCTCCAAAAGAAGTTCTCAGACGGCGGTTTCACCCTGGGTGCTATGGTCGGCCGGCTGAACCCGAACTGGAACGAACCCATCCCCGAGGACCCCGCGGCGGCGCAGGAGGCCGAGGATAGGCGGTTCGAGCTGGCCAGCCAGCGCATCGGCGAGGAGTTCGACCGCGACCTGGACTACTTCACGCAGGCATGGTTGCCGGCGCGGGAGGTGGTTGCCGAGGCGTTTGCTGGGCGGCAGGAGTACGACGGCGACGGCCGCATCTTGGTGTTGAAGCGCCAGTCGGCGCCGTGGAAAGACCACCTTTACAACCTTGAGGAGCAGCAGCCTGGGGCCGGCAAGGTGCTCTACGTGCTCTATCCGGAGAAGCCCATCCCGGATGCCAAGTGGAGGATTCAATGCGTACCAGTTGCAAAGGACTCGTTTGAGAGCAGGAAACCGCTGCCTGAGGCGTGGAGGGGCTTCCGTGACGAGGAGCTGGATGGAATATCTGGAGTCGGAGGCTCCGTTTTCGTGCATGCTTCCGGTTTCATCGGAGGCAACACGACATTCGAGGGCGCCCTAGCCATGGCGAAAAAGGCGCTCGATATTTGAGGGAGAGCACAGAGACGTCCAACGTGGCTTTTATTGCTGCCCAAGCGGGTTGTTCCTGGCTGGGAAGCGCTGGGCAGCCAAAGAGCAGCCAGCTGCGGCTGCCTGGGTCAGAAAAGGGATACCGTGCCCCGGCGGAGAACACAGCTGCGCTTAGCTAACGAAAATCCGAATACGTAAAAGGTTGAAAGGAGCATCACATGGTTGACTCCATGCATTTCAATCTCGCCGGTATATGTTGCCGGAGGGAAGCCATGTGCTTGCTATTAAACCCACGAAGCTTACATGTAGTACAGAGAGCAGCAAAAAGAAACTCCCAACCCGAGGCTGCCGCTTCCATCTTCAACCCCAGTTCCGTTCTCGTTTCCCATCTATGCCGCGGTCTCGAAACGACCGTTTCGGCTCTGGGTGCCCAATTTCTCTGTCTTCCGGGCCTCCGTGAAATGTATAAGCGGACGAAACCCAGCGGCGGTTTATGAAATGGCCGACGCCGGTTCGTGGATTAACCCGCCGCTAAAGACGGGATACGTACAAAAAGCGCAAGACAGTTCCGAATTCCGATCTCCCGTCAATCCCATATTCCCCGTTTCTTTGTCATGAATCATTCCGAGAGAACCAAGCCAACCCCTCACCAACGCCGCAGTCATTTTTCATAGTCTCGGTCAAAGAGTCCGATTTGCTGGCGGAAATTCAGGACCAATAGCAAGGAAGACGTGATCGCAACCTGGTTGTCCGAGTCCGGGATAGGGTCCCAATGAAATGAAGCCCAAATCGATATTTCCTTTCGCAGGCGTGCATCGCTCACCGCCGGACAGGAATCTCCTGTTGTTCGGCGGCGGTCGGCGCGGACGTCGCTTCGGGGGCGTTCGCGGACTGCTGCTCTTCGGAGCCGGCGGCGGGCTCAATGTCCTCGGCGCTAGTCTCGCGGTTCAGGAAGCTGCTCTCCTTGACGGGACTGCCCGCCTGCATGCCCGGGTGATGTTGATGGTGGTGGTGGTGGTGTGGGTGCAGCATGCTGCCGATGCCGTTGGGCCCGCTAACTGGGCTCGAAAGGTGCGGGATGTTTTCCGGAACGGGGTGCTGACTGCCGACGGCACCCGTGTCGACGCTGTCGCCTTTTCCGGCCTTGCTCATGGCATAGTCCCCGCTGTCGAAGTATTTGCGCTCCTTGAGATGCTTCGCAAAGTGGTCGCTACGGTTGGGCAGCTTGCCATATAGGCGAAAGAGCCGCTGCTCCTCCGGGGAGAGGGACTGCGGGGTTGGGCAGTGTTAGTGACAGGGGTCAATTTATGTGCGAGAAAGAAGGTATGTCGTTGCATCCCAGCTACCGCATCTCTTGGGCTATTATTCTGGCAGCAACAAACAGAGAATGCGACTCACCTTGACGTCGATCTTCTTCGCTTGGTGAGGGTTCATGGTTGCGGCGCTCTAGAGCTTCGTGTGCACGACGACCAATCCCGTGTCGCTCGATCAGCGGTCAATCGGACAGTCGAGCCGTCTGCTACCGGCAAGAAATCCTCGCTGGGAAAGAGTCCTGCCGTGTTAAATTGTTGGATTGCGATTTGAATGCCGTAGGGTTGTTCCCGTGCTCTTGACTTTTGCGAGGGACAAATGTTTGTGGTTCCCGAGACGCAGAAGTGGGATGCTGAGTGCAGTTGTAGGCGGGGGTGGAGTTCGTCACTGGCCCCGTGGTGCTTTAGCGCTCGAGCCTTCGATGGTCTTTCGCTAACACTTGGCTGACGAATCTTTGTAGAACAAGCCCCAGCAGACGTGGCCCGCGAGTTAGCGATCGATAGTTTACTTGTGGAGCATGCAAGCAGGAACCCCGTAAGAGGTAGCCCTTGCCTGCTTGCATTCAACAATAAATATTGACTTCGTCTTTCCTTCAATCACAGTCCCACTCTTGATGTTGTTTTGCCAGGAAATGAAGTTCATGCGGTTGCTAGAGAGATGCTCAATAGCCGGCACAGCTGTTACTGCACTACTTTTGTGATATCGGCCGGGATATGGGCCGCCCGGATCGCGGAGTGATCCCTGCACCGAAACCAGGGATCTTGCAACAGCCGCCGCTACCCAACCACTTGCCTGGACGAGCGCTGCAGCAATATTGAGCCGCCAATCATCGAACCATAACCGTACCATTTGTTAGGAAGCTCGATCGGTTGTTACTCGATAATAAAGATAAGTCTCCCATAATCGCCAAGCGATATCAGCTTATGTGTACTGTCTCGAGACTGCGTTTGTACATACATACCCCCGAGATAACAGATTTCTGATAGCAAGGCACGTGCAATGTTCATGCAGTCCGTCGAAGGATGGGCCATCTGACACCGGCTAGTTTCAGGGTGCAAGCAATAGGCATTGTCATTCTATCGAGGGAAAATGAAAGACTGCTTAGATGGTAGGTTGCCTGATCGAGGCGAGCGGTGGCGTGTTGAACCCGCCGAGCAACCAGCCTCCGATATCTATGTAAAACTCCAAAGCGATGCAAAGTATCGCAATTTCGCCACGTGCGAGCAAGTCAGTCATGACCGGCATACTATCTATTGAGCCAAGGCCAGCAAAGCAAACATGCCCCCCATCACGGGCCTCGCAACGAAGTACGGGCCTCCCCCGGGAAACCCGCCCGTCTCCGAGTCATACAGATCAGTCATGGCCCGATCCGATGTCGTTGCGCCGACCCAGCGGGCCAGCTTGGAGATGAACATGTCCCGCGTTGATTCGCTGGCCACAGCGGCCGCAAACATCTCCCAGTCCGACTTTGTCCACGTGTGCCGCGTGTCAAGGGGCACGCCGTACTCGTTGGCCACGGTCGGGTAAAAGGTGCTCTGCATATCAAAGATAGACTGGTCGATAAAGTTGAGATTGAGGAGCTTGTCGGCATAAATATTGTAGAGGAGGCCTGGGCGGAGAGTCAGTCTCTCAACAGCCAGGCGAAGTCTTTGGGAGGCACGGAGATGTTTAACTCGGGTACTCACCGTAGCTGTCCTTGTCTCCGTAGCTCAGTGTTGTGTGGGGCGGGCTTGCCTGCGAGTTGATTCCCAGTTCTTTCCAGCCCTTCAGGTACCTATCGGCAATCTCCCGGAACGGATCATTGTTGTTGGTCAGCTGTGCGATTTGAGACATGGCTTTGAGTCCAATGATGCCTTTGATAGCCAGGTTCGTCTGGTTGCTGTAGGAAGTCTGTTAGTCTGCGTGCAGATTCTCTGATGCTTGAGAAAAGAAGACGACTTACGCCAGCGTTCCAGCAAAGTCATCAGTGCTGAGTTGATTCGCCGGGATCAAAGACTCTTCTACCAGAAACTTTGCCCACTGAGACAGTCTAGGGTAATGTGTCGAGAGGTAGGCGGTATCGCCGGTGCGCTGCGCGTAAGCTAACGTCATGATAATCATGTTACCGCATTCTTCCAACGGCATGGGCTCGTCGTTTCCATCTGGATAGCCCTTGGCCACGGGAAACGTTCCGAGATCATGTTCGGCGTAGTCATTGGGATACGCGCCGCTCTCCTGGTTCTCAAATAATGGATCAAGCAGGTACCTGCCGAGTGACGCATTGAGGTACATGAAGATCGGATATGCCGGGAAGATAACATCGACGGTTTGGATGTCGCTATTGGAGCTGATCTCCTTGAGAAAGATGTACGGCTTCGACGGGGTGCCCGCATATTGCAGGGCGCCGAAAGCCTGGCGGACGGCAAGCGTAGTGACGGTGGCGTAATCTTTTCCGGCGGCTTTCTCGGAGTCGCTCTGAATTTGCTGGTCAAGAGCCGAAGACATGTTGTAGGCTTGCTGGTAGTCGTTATAGAAGGCAACAACAGCAGAGACGTCGTCTTTGTAATACGACGACCATAGCCCCGGCAATGCTGTCAACTCGCGGTTCTGGCCGGCAAAATTGATGACGTTGTCCTGGACAAGACCAAGTGTGAATACTCTCTCCACCTCGCCTCCATCGACATTCCCTAGGTCATGAGAGAATGCGAATACCGGCCTAGTGATGATCGCGTTTGAGTATCCTCGCTACATCACCCATGGGTGAAACTTACCATTGCTGGCTCACTGGCCTAAAGTTCGACTCCTTCGTATTGGCGAGAAGTCTTTTGTTGACGAACTGGCCTCGCACTGTCGTGTCTTGGCCAATCTGCCAGGTCATCTATTCGAGTAACGAGGGTCAGACTTATAGGCCTAATGGAGTATTTCTTGCTGGCAAACCAGGGAAGACTTACGCCGCTTTCAGAACGAGTGGCTAGGTACCAGCTGCCCCAGCTGGCAATCTCGCTCGACTCCTTAAACACCTCTTGGTTTTGGCGGAAGAATTTGTGGTAAGCGATATTACCAGAGACGCCAGCATCCCATTCGACGACCTTGGAGACATCGCCGCTAGCCCATTCTGTTCCCGCTGTTAGGCAAGTGAAAGGAGTCAATGGAGGGGAGCATGGATAAATGTACCGCCAGAAACATCCATGTAGACCTGGACACTGTGGGATGCACCATCAGAAGCCCTAGCCTTGACAGAGATGTACGAGAACTGCTGGGATTGTCTCGCCATGTCGTCTGGATAAACCGGCGACAGGAACGTGACTGTCATGGTCACCTTTCCAGCAACGTCAAACACGAAGATGCTCTTGGTCGAGGTATACTCGAGCGATACCTGGGTCACATGCGCTGGACCCGGTGCTCCTCCCATCCAGTTGTAGGCCACTCCATCAACGGCCACCAGGCCTTGCCAGCCCAGGTTACTGCCCCTATTCAGATAGTCAGTCGTCGGTAGCCTAGCAAAGCCGACGAGAAAGACGGGGTTTCTCATACGTCCAATGGCGGGGCCATGAGCCAGGGAGAATAGCCCCGGATCCGCCTTGAAGCCATGAATTCAAGTAGGGCGATCTCACGGCCAGAGGGACTGCTGGAGGTCTCGCGGGGGTGAAAATTGGAGTGGCAGCTCCAGGGCTGCCCATCATTGCTGCCAGAGTGGCCAGCACGGTTAAGAACCGCATCCTTAGTCGCAAAAATGAGCCGCCAGACAGGAGGGTGGTGATGGGAAATACGGGAGGCGAGGCGAGGAGAATCTGGCGGAATGAAGAGCCACAGCCCCTAATATTCTGGAATACTCAAAACGAATGAGACTCTTGGAGGAGACTTCGAAAAGAGGTGTCTGGAAAGGTATAGAGATACACAAGGGTCCCTAGCGGGTGGAGAATCAGGAGGTCTACGATGCAAGTGGGAAGAGCCGGTTCCAGAGGCCAGGGGGGCTTTTGTAGGCGGATAGTAGTATTGTCAAGGAAGCACAAGGGTAGGTACAGGCATATGGGATGAGACTCACTAGTCAGTGATACAGCAACGGTGAGTACTGGTCAGCAACCTTGGGGTCTGAGGTATGGTTCATGACCCAGCGGTAAACTCTTCTGATAGTCAGGTCATCTCTTGAAACAGAAGGTGGCGAGAGGAGTCAGACATTGTACTCTGGCAATGGTAACGCGTGTTAAACCGCTGCATTCCAACCAAGAGATGGCGAGTGCTGGATAGGGCGCTGCCATCTTGCTATGTTCGTTAGGTAGCCGCGCGGGGCCTAGTCATGGGCTCTCAGGCGGCGCATGATGCGGGACAAGAAACGGAGTTTGTGCCCCGTGCCAAGGAATAAAGGTATGCTACGCTGTACTGTGTAGTCCGCACGATGCGCCAATGGAAGACGCGGTGACACGAATACGCCACATGATAGCAGGGATGGAGCCGGAGTTTCACAAGGCTGAGGGCGGCGCGGACCAGGAGCGGGAGGCCAGGCGAGCCAGGCCGAAGCTGTCCCTGGAATGAACGAAGCCGGGCCCCCGCTACCCGGTGAGGGGAATCGATTCGGAGATTGTTGCTGTACATACATACGGTACTTATTAGCGTGTCAGTGGGTTTCGCGTGAATTTTCGGGAGGAGTCCAGATAATGGGATGCGGAAAACGTCTGGTCATGGTCGCGATGATGAGGCCGCCCGGGATTGGATTACGTGCGTGTCTATGACTTCAGCATCGCTAGGATCTCGAATAAGGGTCTGAAGAGGCCGGAAGGTGCCGGCCGGCTCAGTTGGTGGTGCCAAGAGAGCACAGGGCTGCAGGGGTTGAGGATCACGGGCCGCTGTGGAGACACGCGCTAGTTCCCGATAGATAGTTATGGGAACACTCATCGGCAATTCCCTTTTATTAGCCCTGCAGCAACTAACCCGCCACATTTCATCCTCAACATCTCCATCTGGTCTCAGACCCAACGCTGAAGGAGGGTCACTGGGCACAAGGCCGTGTTACGAGAACACCGGCACCGCTTGCCAATCAATGTCGTGTTCCACCACAACTAGATGACAAGCATTATGTTCGGCACCAGTTTCCCGCAACACAAGCCTCAATGCTGCCTATGTATATTCCCAGGCAAGCTTCGCCCCCACTTCGACTCCAAACTCGCGCCCACTAGATCGGCCATGGTACTCCGGTTGGGCTTCGATCTGCCAGACCGGCTCTAGAGTGCCCAAATTTGAGATACTCAAAGCTAAGTATGTAATACGCGGTATTTGAGGGATCAGCGCCATCACGGCAGGGAGTATAGCTGGAAACCAGCCGCGACTGGTGGCCTCGTGGATCACCGCCGAGATTCTACGGTGTTTGCCGCGCTGCATTTGGCTCAAGTCAAAAGGTGCACGGGTCTATGGATTGTGTCTATTCTAATGCAGCCGCCTATTAGCATGTTGTCCGATTTGTAACGGACAGCGGACCCTCTGTCAAAGTTGTTGCCAAAGAGGCGTTGATACACGCGTCTAACCTCACCGAAATTGTCAATTTCCAAGAAAGCACACTCAACCACTGTATTTCGAGTCTTCCAACCGACGTCCATGCTTCATTTAGATCCTCTTCGTCAACGTCACAAGGCCAACTCTTCCTTGCCTCGCGATTGGCAATCGCTTTGTTCGTACCTTTGTGCTCCGGTGTTGCGGGTTCGGAGCATGCCATACTCTGACCAGAGGAGGGAACTATTTGCTTTGCTCTTGGTAGGTACAAAGATTCCCCGCAGACGCCAGTTGTATGTCGTGAGACGACGTCACGGAGGTATGCACTTGGTTCTCCCAACCACCACGTGTTTGTATTTCCAGGAAGGTCGCATGCCGAAGGTTGAAGGGGAATTGAGAAGCGGTGAAGCGGCTGTAGTCCAGACATAACGGCCGGATGCGTGGCGGCTCGACCTTCGCCGCTGCTATCCTGGTGAATACCCGTATGTTAGCAAAGGTATTGCACAAGCGAAAAACCATCGTCTGCCGCGCGCGACGCTGGGTCTCGTTACACGCCTTACCAACTCCCACAGAGAAAAGAAATGTAGCCAATATGTCTCGGCTACGGCCAGCCCCGAACTGAGGGAGGGCAATGTTCCCCAAGGCAGGTACCATGGTCTGAAGCATGGCAAAGGGTGGTGGTACCTGTACTACCGCGTACACCGCTTGCCAGCCCGACACGCTGAACTCATGCCCTACATTCAAACAAGTATCAAGGGCGGCCGCCGAGCATGCAACCGTTAGAAAAAAACGCTACCAGGGAGCTTGTCGGCATTGAGAGGTCCAGAAGGGCGGGTAGCCAGCGTCCATAAGCTCAAGGGGGACTTCGTCTTCAAGCCATGGCTCAACCTACAGGCCCTCTTTGGCAAGCATGTCACCAATGTCGAGGTAGAAAGCCACCGCGTTGAATCTAACGAACGCAACCATGTCAGATATGGTAAGGGCGGAGAGAGGGACAAATTCGGCCTACTACTTACGACGGCGGATGACCCATCCATTTCTGTATCGTAAAGCGAAGCCTGTTACTCCAGTTGATCAAGTCAAGATGGTTGACTCCTAGCAGCGTGCCTTTGTAAGTGCCCCATTTGCTGCTCTCAACGCTGACCAAGCCGTCATTTGGGCCCTCGTGCTTTTCGATTACACGGTGGGAGTGGCGGAACGGGCTCAGCAGCGGCGGCTTGTGTTTGACCATGGCGCCATACGAGAAGTAGCGCACCGTTGGGTCATCGGGAGTCTTGGGGTTGAACTCCTCGGCCATGTATTTGGTCGTCAGCTGGGCAAAGGCGCTGGGTTCCCATCCTGTCGTCCGCTCCCAGAGGTCATAGAGACGAGGCAAGTATTGCGGGCCGATACCGTCGATGAGGTAGTCTGCGAAAGGACTGCCGTGGTGCGGGGTGGCGACGGTGATCAGTGACTTGACGTTCACGCTGGCAGGCTGAAGCTGGGAGATCATGTATCGGGCATCCAGGCCGCCCATGCTGTGGGCCACAATGTTGACGCTCTTGCCATGGGCTTGTGCTTCGATGTCCTCGGCGAGCTTGGCGGCCCGCTTCTCGATGGAACCGCTTGGGGGCACCGAGGCGGTGATGATCTCGGTGTGGTTCGCGCTAAGAGCTTCCTTGATGCCGCGCCAATAGTGGACGCTGGGCAGATAGGATCCGGCCAGCTTCAACTCGGCGAATCCGAGCAAGCCATGGGCAAGCACGACGGGGTGCTTGGGTGTTTCTGTGGTGCAACGTGTCAATCCTCTACCGGTGTCCGTACTCTACAGTTGGGTGGGGGAAACGGACGGTAACTCTCTCTGAGCAAGGCGTACTCGTCGGCTATCTCTTTGCCCAGGCCCTTGATCCGCGCGTCTGTTGGTGCAAGTTGGCGGCAAAGCGGTGCATAGGCGCCGAAGTGCCGTATCGGAGCTGCAGGCCGACAAATCGTCTGATTTCTTGCATGAGCGCGGGCGGAGTGGACGAGACGGGGGCATGACGCAGTCCGACAAGCCACAACAAGCCCTCTCATCTGTTCGCGCAGCTTTCTCGGCTGCTGACCGATCACAGAAAAATGAGTCTTTGGTGAATAATGGCTATCTTTGGCGTTTCTGGAACCCGATTAAAACTTTTACTCTACCATGTACGGAGTACTGCTCATTCTCTATTTTCCCCGGATGTTTCTTGGTCGAGTTGGCCGGCTCTTGCGTTGAACTGGGCAGCGGCCAAGTGAACCAAGGTGGATGTGAACCCTGGCTGCAGATGCATGTTGGTTGCTACCTGTTCTGGCAGGGGTCGATGACGATCTGTCGGGCACAGTGCACAATACAGTGCTTATGCTGGTTCTTATCACTGTGTAGCTGCGCTTGCAACGGAGCCAAACCTCCATGGACTTTCGTCTCCAGTTCAACCCAAGTACCCCGATATCAGTGTGAATGTGCTCGATTCGGCAAAGAAGCAAAATTGGCTTTTGATTGAAGAATAACCCTCTCGCGTCAGTTATTTTACCTCTATCTTCTTGCGCGTGTTCAAGCTTCAGCGATCTCGACCCCCAAAACGGCCGATAACCCGCAGCGATCCAGCATTAGGTAGTAAGTAACTACTGTGCAGCATGCAGTGCCTGGACAAATGTTTTTTTGCCGGCAGCGGTAGGCTCCGCCTGACCTCAATCATCCTCAGCCGAGAACACGCCTCCCATTGGCCCCGGAGAGGATGTGTGGTGGCGATCGTGAGCCAACAACCAACAGTACCATCACTTGCATCGCTGATGGCCAATCGAGCGCAGCCATGGCGCGCCGCAGCCTGCTCCCTTGGTTACACCGCTCTGTTGCAGTATACACAGTACAGTGACCAGGAGCCCAGCCGCCTGCCAACACCGACGAGGCTGTCCGTTGGAAGTTGCAATGGCCTAGTGAAGCCTGAGCGGTTTCGAGAACTGCCTGCCCCTGGCCCATATGTATGTGATCGAGCACGCAACCCTCAGCATCACCCACGCAGAAGGGCGCGAACTGCCGATGGAACTAGGCATGACCTTGCGGTGTGTTACGACAGTGGCATAATGATCCATAGGGGTTGAAATACCATCATCCGCTTGTCAAATCGAGTGCTTCTCGCCGGTAAGTCGGTATCTAGGTCCAGATAGTTGACTAGAAGACCGGGCCGAAGCCGCGGTGCCTGCTGCACTCCTCTTCCTCTCCCCCTTGTCTCTCGCGCCCCCAAACTCATGCATGTTAGGCGCCCTGGCGTTCAAGTGCCGCGCTGTCGGGTCCGCCACTTGGCAATATGTCCCGCACTACATGCAAGGAACATATTTACCACACTTCTGTCCTGTCATCTCGCCGTCTAGCCACCTCGATAACCTCTATTCCCTCTTCTTTCTTATGTGAGTCAATTCTTGGCTCATGTCCGACTGATGCCGGACCCTCCCCGTCACCATCGTTAAGGCCAAAGGTGTCTTTGTCTTCCTCGGCACCATGCTAGCCGTCGGAGACTGCTTCGGAGAGGCTTGCCCTATTCCACCGGGCTCTCTACACTACGGAGGGACG
Source organism: Chaetomiaceae sp. B2702 (assembly GCA_023628455.1). Lineage (NCBI taxonomy): Eukaryota > Fungi > Ascomycota > Sordariomycetes > Sordariales > Chaetomiaceae > Chaetomiaceae sp. B2702. The sequence continues at coordinate 85,039 of JAMAKP010000084.1, forward strand.
CCAGCGGGCAACGCCTTTATGCTTGCTGCCTTCGCCGCTCTTGTCCCACCAGCCGTCTACGCAGGACTTCGGTACAGGACGCTCCCGCACACATCATTGCTCTTAGCAGCCCTTCTCGTCGAGGTCATTGGCCATGTCGGCAAGATCTTCCTAGTTGCCAATCCGGCCAGTCACGCCTATTCGGCCGTCTATCTTATGGGGACACACTGGGGTGCCGTGCTACTGGGGTCATCTGCGAGTCACGTTCTGGCCCATGTGGTGGTTATTTATGGCGAGGAGTTCCGGCTTGTGTCAGACCCCATTTACTTGAACATACTCTTTGTTGTCCTTGACATTTTTACTCTTGCGTTCCAGTCCGTCGGGATTGGTTTCGCCTCCACCGCCAACACGGCTACTGAGGTCTGCATCCGCCAGAAACTTCGGAGGAGGTTGTTTGCTGACGCACTGAGTAGGTTTCGCAGGGGTTGAACATTCTTCTCACGGGCCTCGCCATCCAAGCCGTCAGTCTCCTTGCTTTTTGGGGTGCATATCGTTATTTCCGCTACAAACTTTCCCATCGTCGTTATATCCTCGACGATAGGTACTCGTCCATCTATTCGTCAGGCCGGTTCAGGTATTTTATGATCTGTATGTTCGACCTCCTTTTTTGGTTGGCAGAAGGCACATACATACTAAGACTTGTCAGGTATTCAGGTGGTTGCGTCCTTACTACTGGTCCGGACAGCCGTACGGATCGCCATTTTTGCCAACGGCTTGACCAGCAGCTTTGCGCGTTCTCAAGTCACTTCCTTTGTACTCGACGACAGTCTTGTTCTCCTTGCAGCAATTATCCTCACTGTCTACCCGGCTGGCAGGGCCTTCGGCGCCGCCTGGACAGCAACGTCCCCCATCGGCACAATTGCCACCACTGCTTCTTCTTCTTCTTACCGGCCGGGCACACTCCCCTTACGACTCCGGCGACATCGCCGCAACCGAAGTTCTCGAATCAACAAACGCGCCATTTCACTACCGTATCCCTCACCTTCTACGTCACCCCGGTTCAGCCCGGGATTTACGCCGAGAGGGGGAATGACACCAGGGCTCCCGGCTCACCCATCACCTCGCGTGTCGCCGCCCGGCCCGCCGCTCATGTCACCGCGGAATAACCCCGTTCACCAGCGAGTGCCCCACGACGCATCGCCAACGCAAGACGTGCCCTTTCTTGCTTCTCAGGAGAGCCCAAGACTCGATTCAACCATGTGGATGACGGCACCGCCTGTGGAACATGGGAGGAGGAGGAAGATGTGGGCTGGCTCTGGCCAGGAGGAAAATCAGATGGTCGATGGTGATGCTCTATGGAAATGATGTTTGTTCGTTATCTAGTCTATGGATGAAAGGGTTTGCTTGAGGTTAAGCAGAGGCGTCTAGCGTCTTTTAGGTTACTAGAGTGCAAACTGGAGGGTTGGATGCTGTATGTACCCTTTTGTCATTTTTTGAGGGGCGGCGTGATAGGCGGTACAAGGCGCAATACTCGCTCTCAGGAGAACTCTGAATTTATTTTCCTTCCCATTTTAGCAACCCGTGATGAACATGATACAAACTAGCCACGCCAATATTTGCAGGTCGCGTGGTTTTTGAGGGTTGGAACTGATATGGCGGAGTGTCTGCGTAAGCAACACAATGAAACTAGTTTTGGGACTCATTGGAACGCTGGACATTCATTGTGCGATGGCAACCACCCCCCTGCTACTGCCTTTGTCTTCATGTCAAACTTGATTCAGATCCCGACTATTCCTGAACATGTTCTCATGACAATCCGATTATCCGGGAAAACCCACACCAACAAAGGATTCGTCTACGACACCTCTCTTTATCGGCTACATATATAATAAACGATACGTTGTCCTAGCGCGGCTAACCCAGGCAGATCATAAAATCCAAACCCATCTATACCTACTATTAACCGACTACGGTAAGCCCTAACGGAGAATTGAAGTAAACTTCAAGTATGACAAAAAAGATAGCCATAAACCGACCATGGCGGCAATGAAGAAAAGAACTCGCTCTTTCCCTGAGCTAGCGCGTCTTCAGCGACCACGCTACGAACGGTCAGGCGACGATTCGAGCTCTTCTTCGCCTTTAGCACCAGACTCCAACGATGGGTGCGTCCCGCAGCACGCTTCTCTCGTAGGCGGGCCGCCGAATAGTGAACTGGCGGCGGAAACCCTCTCGAATCCCTCTGTCTCACCCCTTCCATCATCTTCTGTCGACATAGGCCAAGGGGCTGAGGAGGGTGTGCCACAACATGAATCAAAGGGGGAGCGAGTACCCAAGCTAATAGGTAAGTCAAACGAGACCGACGATGAAGCGAGTTATGCCAGCGAGCCATATAATCAACAGACACAAAGTAGCTCGGGCCCGATAGCCTCTTCCCATTCTGCGCCAGCAAACCTCGGGGTAGAAAGCGATGACTCATCTGACTGTGGGATCTACAGAGCATCGCCAAAATCCGCGACCATTCCCAGCCCCGGCGCTTTTAGCGGCAGTGTTACTTACACGGTAACCTCCCCGAACCCTTCAGCCCCTGTCTTCATCGCCATGGGCAACGCCGACAATACCCTCTTTGGCCCCTTGCTTGAAGAGAGTTCCCGCAGAGCCAGTGAGTCCTGGGCAGACAACATGGCCCGGAACCAGATCAGGGGGGCTGAGTTGGTTCTTGGGCGGTCCTTCACAGAGGAGGATAAGGAGGTCATCCGCTCCTACTACCGGGAGATGGCCCAACCCCCTGCGCCCGAAGCAGCCGGCGTGCCAACAACCATCCACTCTCCTCTAGCAAAAACTGAAAGTGTGCCCGAGCCCAGCCGCGCATTGGACAGCAATAGCACTTGCGATCCGGACCGCCAGCCGTCGTCTTCGCCTGGCTTCGGCTCGTCTATTCCCCAGACCGCCAACGATGAAATAGTAGAGTACCATGACAACACAGTTACCACCCTGCGTAACAAGGTCGACTATCTGGAAGCCCGGCTACAGGAGGCCACGGAGCAGCGCATCCGTGACCAAAGGCAGCTTGACTCGGCTTGTGTTGATATCGCTCGGTTCCAAAAGGAGAAGAATTTCATCGAGGGAAAGCTGGTGACACTCGAAAAGAAGTTAGACGCCGTGATGACCGAACTCAACGAGACCAAGGCTCACATCGCCCGCCGTGAAGAGGTCCCAGCCCAGCGGAATGACACTGACATGCAACCGCGCGAATCCACGGCGTCCCCGCTTCATCCAAGGCCTCTGCAGACCAGCTGGTTCAGTCTCGCGGTCGTTCCACTTGCCATGGCAGCGCTGGTGTTTCTCACTGCCGAGGCGATGTGGCATAGTAAGCGGCTGTCGGACGGGCTTGGGCCGTTCATCAATGGAGGATACAACGGTTTAGGAAGCGTCGTCATCTTTGGCACATGGAGAAAGTTTCTGCTATTCAATGCAATAATGCTGCATCTGGGTACTTTTGCGGCCCTCGGCTTCGCCGGACTGGTGGACCAAGTTCGCACGCGTCCCCCCTAGAGTGCAGCGAGGAGTAGGCGAAGGATACTGGAACGATAGGGTGTGAGATCTAAGGATTTTAGCCCGCCTAGTCAGCATTAGTTGTTTTCAGTTTCAAGGTAATCATCAGACCGTCTCAGTGACTTTCATTGTTCAGCGTTACCACCCACACCCATGATAGGGTATCGTAACATTTCTGTCGTATCTGCCGTTGGCGGGCGTGATGCTTGATCATGTAAACAGCCCCTGACAGTGAGTAAGCAACTCTGCTATATGGTCAAGTCTTTGTAAAATCCGGCCAAACCGATGTCGGCGGTTCTTCTGCCGCCGTTTGCGTTATTGTGTTCTTCCTTCCGATTAATGTCTCCGTGAAGGAGCGGCGCGTAGGGTAACGTTGGTGCGGTGTCTGCAGGCAATTCATTTTTCTGGTTGGCCGTCAGTGCGTACATGTTCAGAACCACGGTTGCCAAAGTTCCTGGAGCATCCTAGCCCGGCGGGTGCTTGGGTACGTGCCACACCGAATCTCCAACGTAACGATGTGGATCGAGATCTCTCTCGTTTGTTTCTTGATTTTTGTCTTTCCGACACGATCCGAACCCAGGATGCTCTACGTCCTCTGACCGTCTAACGGTCCGTTTCCGATTTCGCCGATCCCGAAGTTCCGAATTCGTACGGCAAATGAGCATGCAAAACACTCAAGGAACCGACGTATCGATATGGACGAGCACAAGGCCTTAGTGATGCGTGGCAAGCTATCACGGTTTCTGAAGGCTGGTGCCATTGCCTCTAGGGAGGGTACTCGAAATTACCCCACGGCCCCATCTAGCCCCCCCCCCCCCCCACCCCCCCCCAAGGCAGAATAAGTCTTAAGGCAGCTAGCCGCGCCCTCAGTCGCCGCCTTGAAATGGTGATAGCCACGGTTGCGCGATAGAGTCCGTGCTGCATGTCAGCGAGATGCGGCGCAACGGCTGAAGTTGGGGCAGTTCCGAGCGAAAAGCAGCAGGTAGTCAGCCCACTATCTCAGGCCGCGTGAGGGGTGGCTCAGCAGGACAGTTGCAGCACTCTGGCGAATTTAAGCTTCGCCTTTGGGTGTGGTTAAAATAAGCTTGGGATGCGTTCCACGACGGGCAGCTTCCTTTCTTGGAGCAGGTTCTGCCATCACCGAAGGAAGCGCGCAGTGCGAAAACATGGTCGGCCGATCGTTGATGACGGGATGGATGCAGTTGCGGAAATGGGTCAGTCAATGGCTTCAGCCATCCACAGCTAAGCAGCCAGAGAGCGAGACACCGAAATGGAAGGAGGGCCCGGAGGGGGCTCCGGAACTTGTCCAGAACGGGCACGTCAACTCGACGCGATCCCCTTCCTCCGATCTTTTGTGGTTGACGCAACGTCAGTCTCTTGGCAGTGCAACCTGACCGTTTGCTCCCAGGTTCCGGGCAACTCCCGGCGTCGTCCAAATGCCGAGGGAAGCAAGGAGGAAGAGCGATGTGTCGCATTAATCGCCGAGGCAAAAACTCAACATCGGATGCACAGGCGCCCAATGGAGGTTCAGAGGGGTAAGCTGCGCCAGATTGGGGGTTTTGCCCCCAGCAACGTTAATCTGCAGTGGTTCTGGGCACCGGGAGATCTCCAAGGTCCTTCGATGGGTGTGGACGACAAGAAGAGTTTCGCTCGTGTGCAAGTGGACGTGTCAGAACGCCCCTTGACTTCCGTTCAGCTCGGAAGGGCTTCTTCGGCCCCACTGCTGCGAGCTTTCCATTCATGGCAAGGCGCGGTGGAGACTTCCCCACGTTGAAGCCCGGAGCTTAAACTGACGGCAGGTGCATGCACAGTCGTCCCGCCCTTCCTTCTGCAACCCTGCAACTGCCACCTGATTTCATTGCTGTTAGTTGATCGCACCTTTTGTCTCCCGTCATTGTATGCATTCGATTGTCTCTCTTTTCATTGTTCAACAAGCCTAGGATACCAACTTGGAACGAGTCATCTGCTGCTACCGTCATTATTATCCTGGGCGAGCGACCGAACTGATGACTCAACCGACTTTGGCGGTATTGACTACTTGAGCCAGTCAAGAGATTCGGCTCTGCGGGTGCCTCAGCCAAATCATCCTCTTCTATTGAGCTTCTTACAGTATGCACAGTATGTATCTGGGTACACAGGAAGGCTAGACTCCCTCCCTCAATGACGCGCCTGGACCGGGTTTCTCCGCAAACGTTGTCGTCTCCATGAGTCCATGGAAGCTTGGCCGCTGGCGGGTCGAATAAGCAATGTCACAACCCTGCAGATATTGGGCTGGTCATACTTGTTTTCCTATTGCTACGCCGTATATCGTGCCCTACTATTGCTCGCCCCGCTGCACCCCCGGCCGGCACCAGCTTCCATCTGCCGCGCCAGCTCGTTATGCCGTTTTATGATCTTCGCCGTTCATCAACTCCTATTACCCTGCATGCTTGTTTTAAACATTGGCTGTTACGGCTATCTGTGGTTTAGCTGGAACGTGCCCTTCGTTGCTCCCTGCTTCCTTAGGTCTTCCTTCCGCGCCTTCTTTTTCGCCAACGCCCTGGGCGCCCACTGGCGCTTTAGCCGTCACGTCCAGCCGTGGTCTGATCGGCCTCGCTTGTGTGTTCGCCTATGTATGTGGCCTGCACGCGTCTTTCACGTGGCGGGAGCCCGTGCCGTCATCAAAAGACGTGCGGGCTGCAGCACGGTGCAGATGTCAGCCGCGGTCTGCTGCGGTGTGGCAGGCTTCAGCAAGGCGGCCATCGGAGCCTTACTGACCGGACCCCGGTCAAGGCTTGTCAAAAACCTGATGCGCTGTTGTTTGTCGATATTTGGCAGAGATTGCGTGCGTTTGTGGGGTAGAAATTAGGTTGCAGCATGGGTGGACTCCCGGGACTCTGCTGTTTAAGACCAAGTAGCAACCCAACGGTCGGGCATGCTAGCTGCTGGATTTCGTCGGTTCCTATTTTATCCCACCTTTAGCCAGATTGCGGATGCGACTGTCCTGCCAAAGACCCCGGCGCCCCATCTGCCATGGGTGTCCACATTGGTTACTCCCTGACGGCTTTGTCTACTATGTATCCTGTCAGGCAACGGCTTCGGTGCTTTGTCAAGCTGACCAAATCCTAGACTGGAAGTTGACAATATCGATACGCCCGAAGTGGCTGTCACTTACACCAACACGCGGCATACGCCCGCCGAGATGTGCATCGCATCCCTGGGGGGCCCTGCATCGTCTACCGAAAGAACCACCGCTGTGGACTGCGGCACGACAGTTCCTCTGGCATGCCCTGGCCGGACGGAACATGCCAGCCCATCGCCATCATGGTTACGGTGGAGTTTCAAGTGCCGTGGCCGTCAATGGCCCCTGACACCAAGTTCCCTCCATGTGACACTGGAGCAATCAACAATTCATTCTGGGAACCATACACGCCTTGCTATGGCTCTCGTCTAATCCAGTCGCTGTATCCACATACCCCTCTCGGGCTATTCTGTTTCAAAGAACCTGGCCAAGTGAGTGGCGCCGTCCAAGATGGCGTTGCAGGAGGGGGAGTTATATACCAGGTTCTGGAGGAAGGTGCCGCTAGCTCGAGGACGATCTAGACCCTCGCCCTGTTTTCACGGCTAGTTGTTGGCAGTTGCTCCGTGCCATATAAAACTGCTCGCTCCTGGCGGAACCCCCTCCCAGAATCTGACTGTCAACCGTTGCCAGAACTATACACTCCACCTTAGGCCACTGCCACTACCCCCCCTCCGACCTCGTCCGCGAAATGGCTTGGTCGTCCGGCAACCCGTCGAGCGGAACTACTCATGGAGAAGGCACAGGCGCCACTAGCACAGGGGGTCATGGAGCCAGCACTGGGGGCCATGGGCCCAGCAATCCTGCCATGGCGGCCTTCTTCGCCCAGAGGCAAGTGGTGACCGAGCGTATGATGAAGTACTATGCGGCAGGGATATGCGGCCTGGTTGCTGTCTTCGTCGTCTTTCACTGGACACGTTGGCTGTGCGTAAAGTTGGAACGGTCAAAGACACCTGCCGGAGTATTGGGTCGTCCGTTCGTTGCGAGCTCCAGGTAAGAGACCACGCCATCTCGCCTTGGAACGAAGAGCCTTGACTGACCGGTCTCCAGACTCGTAAGGAACCTCCTGGTACGGAAGGTGCCCGGGTTCAAATCCGCTGGGCACGCCATCCTTGTCGCAGCTTACCTCGCCGTTAATCTGGCTGTTACATTCACTAACGTGGATACCAACTCCATGGGCAGCCTAGGTCATAGGTTTGGCTGGTATGTTCTTGAAGTTCCGCTACTCCTCCTGAAGTAAGGCGTTGAAGCACCTACTTACGGAAATATTGTTTAGGATGACTCTGGTCAACCTGACCTTGGTCATATTTTTGGCACTCAAGAATACGCCCCTGGCCTTCGTCACGGCTTATTCATACGAGCGGCTCAACTGCCTCCATCAGGTTGCCGGTTGCACCATGTTCATTGCGATGGTTATCCACGCCGCCCTATACACGGCTTTTTTCAACAGCCAGGGGCGTCTATTGTCCATCTACGCCGAGAGGGGCCAGATTGCCGCTATCGTGGCGGGCTTTGCCTTTCTAAGCGTCGTCTTCTCTGCTCTGGTCATTCGGCGTCTCTGGTACGAGTTGTTCTATATCATGCACATATCCTCTTGGGTCATGGGCATCGTTGCAGTTGGCTTCCATCAACCCGACTTTGCACAAAAAACACTCATTGTCACCCTCATCGCTGCGTCTCTATGGTCTCTCGACCGTATCATTCGGGCCTGCAGAGTCCTGTATCACAGCGTCAACAACGAGGTAACCCTACACCCCCTTCCCGACGGAGGCACGAAGATTGTGATGAAGAAGGCCCCAGCGAGGGCCAAGCCGGGGAAGCACTGTTTCATTTGGATCCCAGCAATCCGCAAGTTCGAGACACATCCATTCACAGTCCACCGGAGTTCGCCGATTGAGTTCACCGTCAAGGCTCGTAACGGATTTACGAGTGACCTTCACAAGTACGCGGTGGCTCATCCGGGTGCGGCATTGAGGGCTTCGGTAGACGGGCCGTATGGCACGTTCCCCGACCCCATGGAGTTTGATAAAATTGTCCTTATTGCAGGGGGCGGAGGCGCTACGTTCACATTTGGCCTTGCCGTAAACGTGCTGGAGAGGATGGTGGAGGATTCCCCCAAGAATGTCGTATTCATCTGGGCAGTCAAGAAGCATGGTAAGTTGTGGCCGTTGCTGGCAAGCATTCCGACTTCACTTCTCCTATAGGAATCGGAAACTAATTAACCCTTGGTTACAGAGAATCTTTCTTGGTTTAGAGAACAACTTGATATACTGAGGACGCACGCGCATTCGCTCCGAGTCAACGTCTCGCTCTACGTCACGCGAGCCCCGTCATCGACATCGGATCTCCCAAACGGAAGCGACGACCGCACTGCTCGTTCCGATTCCTCATCCGAGAGCACCGAGTCTCCCCCGTTGTCGCCGGTCGTGTCCGATCCGGAGAAGAGCGCACATCAAATCCCAGCATCCGCCCTCCGCTGGCCGGCGCTGACAAATGGCGACCTCGAGAAGGAGATGGAGCGTGCCATCGAGACGCGGGTTGAGCATAGCGGAGCGTCAGGGAAAGACGCTGCCGGTACCGCTGCCGCAGTATCACACACGTTCCTCGAACATGCCATCAAGGCGGGCCGGCCAGACGCGGCATCTCTCATTCGCAATGCAGTCAACACGACGCCCCGGAACCAGCGCGTCCTTGTCGCTGCGTGCGGCCCGGACGGTCTGATGCGTGTCGTTCGGGATACAACGGCAAAACTAATTGTTGGTGATGGCCCGGCCGTGGAGCTGCACTGTGAACAGTTCGGTTGGTAGAAATGCGTTTTCACTTATGGTAGAGGTGGGCTCAACGTTTTCACCCCCCACCTGGAGCCCAGACATTCCATTTGGTTCGTCTACGCCCTCGCTTCGAAATCTGCCGCCGGGTTCGACAGGGACTACATCTTGATTCTGTTCTTCAACTGGCCTCTGTTCATAGTTCATATGGGAAATGGGTTGGCGTTCGGTTTTCAACAATCTTACCACAGTACTCCTCGACAATGCCTGTTAGGATGGGGAAGGAACAACGGAACAATGGATTACTTGTATATAAGGTATCACTTGGTTGAGCTGTTACTTCATTGGTACGTACTCTAGAGAATTTCTGTTCAGAACAGTGACTTAGGAAGGCGACCTATAAGGTCGGGTGAGTTCGGGATGCATAGGTAGTCCTGATCGGCGCTCAACCAGTCTTCCGTCGTATGTATGCATCAAACAGCATCAACCAGGCCTGGGCTCACAGGGTCCCGACCCCCGTCTCTTCCTTTCTCGCTCATTTACCGATTTGTACATTCTCTCAACATGTATCCTTTACAATCGGCCAATACAACGGCAGTATCGGCTCACATCGTCACTCACAATCCCGGTGGTTGGTTGGTGGAAACGCGATTGTCAAACCAGCTATGCAGCGCTTGGATTGGAAGCTCTTCTGGGGTGGCTGACGAAGCGCTCATCCTCCCCGATAAAGTCAACCCACGTTACATTTTTGTGTTCGCGTTTGCCGGGGTCTCATGGGACACAACAAGCCAACACAAAAGAATTGTGTTTCATCCGGACAAAAGAAGGTGGTTATGCAAGCTGACGACCAGGCAGATCAATCCTCCGGCTTCCACGCGGTTCGCCGCCCTGAGGCGCCCGTTGTTAGGACTTCGCCTCGAGCGTGCAAAAAAGCCGGCAGGCGCCGACGGAAGGAATCGACGCAGGGCCCGCACTGCTGCAGCTTGGTTCTTGGCGTGCGCAATCGCTGTAGCGCGCCCTCTAGCCTCAGCACAGATGAGGAACCCCAACCTCTCAAGTTTGTTCAGACTTTTAAATCCTCTCAGCTCAAAACCGTGTGACTCTCCAGCTCTGGTAAAACCTGCTTACTTTGTACCGTTCTGCTATCAACCTCTCGGGGACTCAACATCATAGCCGTGCTCTTTTCCGCCGACTCTTGCTGGCTCCAATTGGCTGACGTCAGTGAACCTCGAGGCGATCGTCATCCTATTGGAACGTGCTGTTGCCGCGCTTTCTTTGCGAGAACAAGCCCTCTCCGCCTTCCCTACCCTTACTCATCGCTGGTCTCAAGCTCCGATCGCGACCGCCTGAACGACAGGAGCTCCACCCGACAGAAACCCCATCCGATCCAGAAGCAAAACACCGGCGATTACGCCCATCAAAACTCTTACCCCGCCAGCCATGCGCAGTTTCACTTTCAAGTGGTCAGTTACACCTATTTCACTGCTTGTCGCTGTCGAGCTTGCAACCACCGGCCCCCCCCCCTTGCCTGTTGCTAAGCTTTCCCGGTTGCGCCACAATGACGAATGGTCGCATCTCTGTTGTGACGACGACGACGACGAGTCGCTGACTGCTTCCCTTTGACCTGTTGCAGGCCCCACCACGCTGAAGACGTCTACGTTACGGGCGACTTCGACAACTGGACCAAGAGTGAACGCCTAGACCGAGTCGGACAAGTCTTCCAAAAAACGGTGATATTCCCAGCATCCGATAAGATATATTACAAGGTCAGTTGGACTGTCTCATTTCTGTTCCGCTGTGTGCGAAGTGCTCTGGGCGCCCAGGTGCTTGCGGAAAGTCACCCGGCAATTGCCCACCATGACAATGCAATTCGATGTCAGAAAGCCTTTATTTCCCGCCTGCGACCAGCAAGGGCGCAATGAAGCAGCGGTGAGCTCGGTGAGGATGGAGCAAGGAATTCCTCCTCCGAAGCCAACCCCCACCATCATCGTCAGCCCGCAGCCCTTCCCCGTGCCAACCGCGCCAAGAAACGCTGCAATGCTACATGAGGGCTTCCGCGACACGCACATAGCAGCACTTGCTGGCGCCGTCGTCTCCCGACAATTTGTCCGGGCGTTGCTCTCAATGCCCGTTTGCGACGCTACATTGCGCCACCTGCCCCTAAGTCTCCAATGACGCACCCCCTTGCGCGCTCCCAGCCAGCACCCACTGCCGTGGGCAAAGCAGGTTGAACGCCGGGCGGGCGATCACAAGCGAGGCTAGCGGCAGCTGAGTGGGACCCTATGGGTGCGAAAACAGCCATTTGGCCCGTGACCAGAACTGGGAACAGGGAGTCAGGGTCTTGGATCCTCTCTCCAAGCTTGACCTCACCCCTCTTTTTGCGCCCGGGCCCTTTATAAAGCTGACACGGAACCCCCGCGGCTTTGCTTTTCATGAGTGACCTCGACATTGACATTGAACGTTCTTGGATTGCCTCGTCAACTCGCCATTCGGTTGCTGACGTAGTCCCGCCTTTACAGTTTGTTGTCGACGGTAACTGGACTACCGATCACACTGCGCCGCAAGAAAAAGACCACGACGGGAACGATAACAACGTCTTGCTAGCTGAACAAATGGATAAGCTAGAAGAAGCCTCCCAGGCTGCGGCCATCAACAATCTTGTCCCCGAGTCTACCACGGCCCAATTGGCCGGTGCGGTGCCTCTAGAAGACAAGCAGGAGGAGAAGCAGGAAGACAAGAAGGAAGAGGGAGAGGGAGAGAGAGGCAGCTCAGACGCGGCCATCCTCAGCTCCGCTGCCCCCGACTCCACCACAGCTCAATTGGCCGCTGCGGTCCCTCTGGAGGAGAAGTATGACAATGTTTCTCCTCCAGGCGGCTATCCTGAAACGCCCGCGACTGAGCTCGACAAGCAAGTAAAGATCGACCCGCTTCCTGCTGCCGAGGGTGCCATCAACCCCATCAAGCTTGAAGCTGGCGAGAAAGTACCCAAGCACGTCACGGCCGAGACTGTCGACAGCCACGTCACGCTCGACAAGGAGTCGTACGAGAAGAGCGACCGCATTCCCGGCATCGAAACCACGCTTCCGTTCGTGGCCGGCCACATGATCCCGGAGTCGAGTTTACCCATCACGGGTACCAATGATGTCACCATCAACTCTGTTGCCCCTGAGGCTACCACCAGCGCCCTTGCTGGCGAGGTTCCCTTGGAACCCAAGGTGCCCGAGATTGTGAAACGGAGCCAGGAGGAGGCCAAGACTGAACCGGAGGCAAGCGCCAACAGCGAGGAGGTGAAAGAGAAGGCGGCTGTGGAGGAAGAGCTCCTGGAGAAGGTCGGCGAGGCCCCCTCGACCTCAGAGGGCACGGCTGGCCAAGGCACCAAGAAGTCGGAAACCGATAAGACGGCGACCGAGAACGTACTCGCTGCTGCTGCGTCGGCCGGTGAGGTGGCACTGGGTGTTGCGATAACCGCTGGTAGTGCCGCGGCCGCTGTCGCGACCAAGGCCGGCGGGGCCGCCGCTGAGATAGCGGCGAAGGCAAGCGACGCCGCGGCCGATTATGCGTCCAAGGCTACAGATTCCGCATCCGACGCCGCGACCACCCTGCCCGCCACTGTCAAAGGAATTCTGCCAGGAGCGACTCAAGAAGCCGAGGCCGAGAAGCAGAAGGCTGCTATCGACAGTGTGTCGCCAGAAGTTCCGGTTGAGGTCAAGGAATCCATGAAAGAAGCAGGCGCCAGCCCAGAAGCCGCCGTCAACACTGCCGCTGTGGAGGAGAAGAAGGAGTACGAGGCCGAGCTCGTCGAGAAAGTGAACCAGAAGGCCGCCATTGCCAGCATCTCTTCAGAGGTTCCGGCCGAGGTCAAGGCATCTCTCAAAGAAGCCGGTGCCAGTCCTGAGGCTGCTGCAAACACTGAAGCCGTGGAAGAGAAGAAGGAGTATGAAGCTGAACTTCTCGAGAAAGTGAACCAGAAGGCCGCCATCGCCAGCATCTCTTCAGAGGTTCCGGCCGAGGTCAAGGCATCTCTCAAAGAAGCCGGTGCCAGTCCTGAGGCTGCTGCAAACACTGAAGCCGTAGAAGAGAAGAAGGAGTACGAAGCTGAACTTCTCGAGAAGGTGAACCAGAAAGCTGCAGTCGGCAGCGTATCTTCGGAGGTTCCGGTTGAGGTCAAGGAATCGCTAAAGGAAGCAGGCGCGAGCCCTGAGGCTGCTGCCAATACCGAGGCCGTAGAGGAGAAGAAGGGATACGAAGCTGAGCTCCTCGAAAAGGTGCAGCCAACGGAGACAGTTGGCGAATCGTCGACCAAGACCGCTGAGGAGACGCCTCTAGCTGTAGAGCCCCCTCAGCCCGTCGAGGCGGTCAAGACTGTTGACGAGGCCAAGCCAGCCGAGATATCCAACGCCGTTGAGGCAGTCAAGACTGCCGACGTTGCCCCGCCCGCGCAATCGGCGAAGGTTGCCGACGAGCCTAAGCCTGTCGAAGCAGCTGAACACCCGGCGGCCGCTGGGCAGGCCGCACCTGTGGAGGCGGTCAAGGCGGACGAAGTACACCCGGCGACTAATGGCAGCACCACCGCTGGCCCTGCGTCAACGAACTCCCCATCCCGCACGGACACGGCTACGTCCGAGAAGAAGAAGAAGCACAGGATCAGTGGCTTCTTTAGCAAGCTGAAGCATAAGTTTGCTTAAGCTGAGGGCGTCTTTACCGTCGTCCTGCCTTGTTATTCCCCGTCTTTAGCCGAGCGTCCGTCGCTCTATCAAGACATACTGCTTGGCTGGTTTGCCCCCTTTTGCTCCATGCCGGAGTCTCACGAAAGGATTTGGTATTTGTTGTTGCTGTTGTTGTTGTTGTTGTTGTTGTTGTCAGGTTATGACCAGGAGGGCATCGTTTATACTTAATTGCTAGCTCAGGTCGGCCATGAAGGAGGCGGAACTTGGTTGTGTACAGGGTGGAAACGGTTTCGATATCCAAACTCACTATCATAGCTTGATTTCTGTATGGGAGAGGGAGGCTTTGTCTATTGTTAATATTTTTGTTTAGTCTTTATCTCCGCTTGGGTTGACTTCAATGGATAGTTGTCGCGAGATTGCTTCCAGTCGTGATCCGTTTGTCGCGCCTAATGGCGTTCGACGGCGCCTGGGGGGGAGGCTATCCAGACGATTGAGACTTTCCATTGTGTGGCAAATGTGATCTGGGATATGGGATAAAAAAGGCAACCACTGGGGCTGGTAACAGGATCCACATAAATAAACAACGTCTTTGCTGAAGCAGCAAAACGCTGCTGGTGAGGTCGGACTGGCGGAACAAAAGCTTTCTTGGGCAAGAATGTCGGGCGGCTGGCACCTGCTGGCGTCAGCTGAAACGCTGCATGACGAAGTCTGGCCCGGCAAGCGACTCCGCCAATGGCGGTCCCAAACCACGACATTTGCCCCGCGAGATCGTGACTCTTCCTCCTCTTTCTGCCAACGTCCTGGGGTCCAGACTGGGCCCCTCCCAATATTGATTTGCCATCTGCGTCGGCCGATAGCAGAATTGATATCGAATCACATTTCCCCGGCTTAAACTGGAGGATCTCATCGGAGATTTAGACGACCCATCTAAGCCACCGAGCCATTGACCCCGGGCACCCTGGAATGTATGGGTCCACTCCCGTTTCCATTTCCCGGCGGGTGTCAGTCACCGGCGACTAACTGCAGCTAACCGTTTCTCCCTAGCATTCATCGAGACCTCACCCCGTGCAGACCACACACGGTACGCGAGCGGCACCGGTTTGTTGCAGTTCCTCCGGTCAAATTCCCCACCATGAACTCGACGTCATCTGTCCCAAGCAAGGCGCCCTCGGCTCCCGTATCAGCGAACCACCCGTCATCGGCTCCTCCAACGTCGAACACCAACTTTGATACCAATCGCCGCCAAATCCAGAACCCTTCGCACCCTCAGGCAACCCCAAGAAAAGCTCAGGGCGCGAGGAGGCAGCACCGGAACCAGAGACGAGCGGGATCACAGGGCGACTCGAGACATATCGACGAGGACGACGCAATGGCCGAGGCTCGGGCGCTGCGGAACGCTTCTAGTAGGCGGGGGCAGACGTCCATTACGCATTTGATGAGCTACGCCTTGCCACCGCGCCCTCACGATAGCCACCATGCTTCCTACTCCCGATCCTACCGCCGCAACCCTTCTTGGGGCGTGGGCTCTGGCTACCACGCAGCCGACAAGGCCCGCTACATTCATGCAAACTACCGCTTTGTCGTGAACCCCCAGAGCAATTACATCGCGCAAGCCGCTGACGCCGACGAACACATTGACTGGGGTGACGTCCTTCAAGTCATTGCTTCCGCTGAGTCCCAGCAAACATCCTGCCCCATCTGTCTCTCCGAGCCGGTTGCGCCGCGCATGGCGAAATGCGGACACATCTTTTGCCTGCCCTGCCTTATGCGTTTTATGAACACCAGCACCAGCGATGAACCGGGCAAGAAGCAGACTCGGTGGAGGAAGTGTCCCATCTGCGAAGATTCGATATATCTGTCGGACGTACGGCCGGTGAGGTTCTACGCAGGTCAGGAATGCCCGCTACCTCGGAAAGGCGACGATGTGATTCTCCGCCTGATGTCGCGCAGCGCGAAGGGCACGCTGGCTCTGCCAAGAGAAGGCGCAGCCGAGGTGTTTCAAGCCAGCGAGGATGTCCCGTGGCATTTTGCGGCAAATGTCTTGGATTACGCAAGAATTATGAAGGGTACTAGCGACTACATGGCAGAGCAGTTTGACCGTGAGGTTGGAGACCTTCTCAAGCAGGAGCAGGAAGACGAGCTTCTCTATCACGAGGATAACGAGTGGACACAGAAAGCTGTCAGGGCGGTCAAGACGGCGAAGGAGAAGGTGTCAGAGCTCGGGGAGACGGAAACGGCAGTCACCTCGGCCGCACTGCTTGGACCGGGCGGCTCGAAGCAGGTTGAGCAAGATTTTTTCTTCTATACATCACCTCCACACCTCTACCTCTCGCCGCTGGATATCAGAATCTTGAAGACAAAGTATGGATCGTTTTCCGACTTTCCGTCAACGCTCCTCCCGAGAGTCGAGCACATCTCAACCGGCCATGTGGTAGACGAGGGCCTGCGAAAACGGGCCAAATACCTGGGCCATCTGCCTCGGGGATGCCTGATTAGCTTCCTTGAGTGTGATTGGACGGACATTGTTCCACCCGAGGTCCTGGCCACCTTTGCCGATGAGATTGAACGGCGCCGCAAGCGCAACCGGGAGAAGGCAACGCAAGAAGAGCGCGAGCGGCTGCAGGCGGAAAGGCTTGAGGCAGCCGCGATCCGCGATGCGAGGAGAAACTTCGGTGCGATCGACGAGGAGGTCACTGTGCGCTTTGGGAACTCGAGCCTGGATGGGCCGCCCGTCGACATGGACGGCTTTATACCTCTTGGAGCCGAGGGCACGACACCGCCCAACCAGAGGGCTGGTTTCTCTTCTCTGTCAGATATGAGCACCAGTCCGACGGGCCGTAGGACCGTTTGGGGAACGCCGTTGGTTGGAGGTCCACCGCAGGCACTCCCTAGCCGACCCCAGGTAGATGACGGGTGGCTGAAGGCTGACGCTGTTTTGGAGACGCTGGAAAATGCAGACCTTGCGGTTCAGCTGGAGGCACTGGGAATTGAGACCAAAGGTGATAGTAGCTCCGCAGCGGCGGCAGCGGCGGCGCCCGGCGGAGGCGGCAAGAAGAAAAAGAAACAAAAGATCACCTTGATGAGCACCGGCGGCCGGCGGGGCTTTTGAACTTGCGTGGCCGAGGAGGATTCACTTCTACTTTAGCAGCTAGAGGAAGCATTTGGCGGAGCGAAGTAAAAAGGTTGCTAGGGAAAACTATATGGTTGGGAAACAGTCTGAGAGGGTGGAGGAATGAGGTGTTTCAAGAGGAACAGGTAGGGCGTTAACTCGCGGTTATGGCGCTTGCGGCGTCAGATTGGGCTGCGAAATCGGCTATAGGAATCTTTAATGCATCATGCGTTTTACATGGCGTTTGCAACACACATTCTTTCTATCCGGATGACTCTAGGCGGCGCTCGTGTGAGTCCTGGTTGCTCCGGCCGACAATGTCTCATCCGCCGCTGAACGGGGTGAACAGTGACAATTCGCCCTGGAAGGGGTCTTTCTTATTCCGACGGGTTTATATAATCATGAACAACAGGCTTTTGTTGCCAGGACGAGAATAGACCGTTTGCGAGGCGTGTTCAGGCCTTTTCCTGAAGCAACCCCCACACATATTCGGCAAACCGGCCATCCGACAGCCAGCAGATCAACGGCGGATGCACATGAAGTCATAGATCGCTGAGGGGATCTTCTCCGCCACCAAATAGAGGACCAAACAGTATGGTGCATAACATAGCGGCGTCGCCATGACATCATGAGCGTGATGTCATGAACCGCCTTTGAATGAGAACCGCGGCCCCCCCTATTTGAAGCCTGAACACTAGGTTCCATGGACTCGAGATCATACAGTCTAACAGCTTCCTTCCAAGCGTAAACAACGAATCCCATTTGTAATCATGACCAACAAGGCTCCTAGCGCAGGTACCAAGGTATGCACATTCCCTCGCTTCCAACGCTTGTCCCGGGTGCAAGCGAACATCGTTGCTGACATGTCCGCTGGCTAGGTGACGACGGGCGAAAACATCCCTACGACCCGCGAAGCACCCGGCAACGTCCCCCAGGACTCCCTCGCAGCCGAATCCGCCCGCGAGGGCGGTGCCTTCGCCTCCAACCTAGGCCAAGAGCGCGGTTCTCAGAAACGATCCCAGCAGTCCCAGCCCCAATCCTCCTCCCACTCTGCGACCCACGAGGGCAGCAGCACCGCGGCCAACAAAACCACCTCCCTCCACCTCGAGAACCAGCAAACCTCCGGCGGCGGTCTCGAAAGCCAGGAGTCCTACGGCGGCGCAGCCCCGACCTACGTCGCCAACCAGCGGTACCGTGACCCGACGGGTCCGCACGGCAAGAACCTGAAGGAGGGCGGGTTCGAGGGCAGCGGCACCGAGGCAGGCCCGCTGCCGGAGCCGGGCAGCATGGAGGACCCTGCACGGGCTGCCACAAGGGAGCTGCAGGCGGGGATGGGCGGTAAGGGGCCGGATGCTCGGCCCAGTCAGGCGGGCGGCGAGGGGGGGAAGACTTGGTTTACTCCGCTTGGAGGGGACGAGCCTGCTTAGGATAGAACAAGGGATCTGATATCGGGAGGCAGAGAAATGAAAAGCGGGTTCTCGTAGAATTCTGTGCTGTTGTGGTCCGTGGTCCGAATGGGTAAATCCAACTTGACTACTTTTCAACATGGCTGTTGCTCAAGTCATCATCCTTGTAGGCCATGACTCGGACATCCGGGCTGTAAATGTGCCGCAACAGCCACAAACTGTGAGAGTTGAGCATATTCGGCTGGAGATATGCACACAATACACATCCAATTACTAATTATTGGTCAACTCCAAAATTAAATATTAGTCCCCAAACTCAACCTCGGGTGCTGGTTGGAGACGGTTTGGGCGTTCCACGAACGGCTTGTCGCCAGTCAACCGCCTCCCACACCTGCAACCCTCCTCAAAGGTGTTGTCCCAGAACACGCGTAGCTTTTTGAAGCCCCATCCCAAAATCCACCGCCGCCATATCGTGACTGGCCCTTGTTCAGAGCACAACAGCAACGACGCCGGCAACAGCAGCAAGGACACCGCCTGCGTTGAGAACAAGGTCAGCGGCGCTGTTGGTCTTGGCGGGTCCGTCCCCGGTGGTGGTGGCCGAGCCGCTGTCCACGCCAGCCCCGGCTGATTGGCTCGGGTCGGCGTTGGCGTTCTGGGTGTTTTGGGCGTTCGCCGTCGTGAATGCAGCGGCTACCGCGGTAGGCGTGGACGAGGGATACTGGCTGGCGTAGCCGCAGAAGATGTCACGCTGGCCAGCGGATTGTTCTGGCAGGGGGGAATCAGTCAAGCTTTAGGAGAAGAGGAATCTGGTAGGGCAACTCACCCAGCCTGGGGTCGTTGGGGCAGTTGTTGTAGCACCTGTGAGGTAAGACCTGTTAGTGAAAGGCGAGGATGGGTTGGCGAGATGAAGATGCCGTACGTGATGATGTTTTTCCACTGGGCACACATGCACCCCCAGTCTTCGGCCTGGCAACTGGAGAGCTTTGCGTTCTCGGAACTCAGGCAGGCATCAACGATGTAGTCGGCACCGCAGGCGCTCGTGGTCTGGGCCATGGCGGATGACGCCAGGATGGCGAGAGGGAACAAGAAGGCCTTCATCTTGAATTTGGTGTGCGGAAAGATGCACAAAAACGAGCGGTTGGGTGAGCGAGAGGACAGCGTAACAATCTATTCCCATTCGATAGAAGGTTAATACAAGACGCGTTCCAAAGGGGAAAAAAAAAAATACACAATACGGACGGGAGGGCTGGAATTGGGGAGTCTCACACGGCAACGGGTTACAGCTACAGCACAGCAACGACGACAGAAGTGAATGTTTCCGAGGTGGACGGGACGAGAAGGAGGTGGGCACTTCAAGAATCGAGGATGGGGAAATGAAAGGCGCGCTAGACGTCTAGCCCGGGAATGGCGCCGTTGCATGGGATGCTTGTCGCCGATTCCTCAGATCTCGGACTGGCCCACCGTGTGACTCCCCCTACTACACTTGCCCGGACTTCTCCAATCCATCAAGCATCGTGCTGGTTGGCTGCAGGCTATGATTTGTACCGTGTTTGTGGCGGATGCCTGTGTCGGTGTGTCCCAATGAGCATCGTCAATACGAGTGCGCTAGCTTGGTTTTGTTGATTTCAGCTGCGACATGGTGATGGCCTCATAGCGTAATTTCTCGATGCACAAGAACGCGGAAGAACGCACTTGTAGGTGGGTCCCTATGTACTGTACAACCGGTCCGGCAAAAACACCAGCTGATTCGTCAATTGCTCGGAGAGTCCTGCAACTTAAAAAAATCCAAGCTTTCTGCCAAGCTCCCGAGATGTCCAGAGTCCGACCTGCGTCGACATCCCCAAGGCCCCAAGGATCACTCACTTATGTTGCGACCTGCGCACCATCAGTCTCTGTATTGTGCAGTATATATCAATCTAACGACCCCTGATTGACAAGAGCTGGACCGTCATCCGCTGGCCAAACCTCCCATTAGATCTCAACTACAGTAACCCCCATCGATCATTGGGCTGCACATCAGCGGAGCCCATGGATCCTGGGCCAGCTTCTCCGAGCGATGGCGGGGCGGGGCGGGGCACTGTTGACTTGCAACTCTAAATCAGGTCTAAAAGGATCGTTGCACACGCGGCGAACGAGACCAATGAAAGCCCTCTGGCCGCGCGACGTGCCTCCTACTTGTATGTAGGCACCTAGGCAGCGAAGTTTATCGTGATCCTCCCCCTCCCCCGGTCTCTCAAACCACCAACCCCCGTCGCTAAATCCACACTATCTCGCTCAGGATCCACGAGCCCCCCATATCCTTCATCCTCTTCCAGGCCTCAACCGTGAGCTTCTCGCCGATATGGACACCGGACTCTAAAATTACAGCATAAACACATCCACAATCGAGCCAATGTTCCACAGCGCCCCCCGTTAGCACATTAACAGAACCTATCGTCATAACAAACACAACCAAGTAGCGAAACCATTCACACCAGCGCTTCCACACCAAACCCGGAACATAGTCCAGGGATATCTATAAGACTATAACACAAGTGCTAACCCACCAACCCGCCAAATGGACGCCGAGTGGGGGGGGGGGGGGGGGGGGGGGGGGGGGCGGGGGGGGGGGGGGCGGCGGGCGCGC
>JAMAKP010000085.1:0-105942 GCA_023628455.1 Chaetomiaceae sp. B2702
CGCCATTGCGCTACACGGTCGCCCTTCGTGGGGGCGGGGGGGCTTGGAAAACACTTTCGCGGAACTTGTATATATACCGTGGTTGGCTGGCTGTGGTGTCGGGAAGGTGCGCGGTCTGAGCTGACCCCAAGCATCGGGCCTCACACAGTTTGTGCCGTGATTCTCTAACTTGGTCTCACTCCGGCCACCACTCACTCCGGCCACTAGGAAGAACGGGTATGCTTATTACCACTTACAACGCACTGGCCCTATGAGCTGAGCGACGGGAAAACTGACAGACGCGGAGCGGTTACGCCTCGAAGAGCAAAGTGAACATCCCCGCATGTGAAATTCCAAATTCTTGCCGTGCCTACCCTAGTTCGTGACGACCTCTATGAATCAAGTACACGTCCGTCAACGCCAGACCAATGCTGCTAATGACACCCCGTCAGTCAAGTCTCAACTTGTATACAATTTTGTACACAACATCATCAAACCACCACCACAACCATGTCCGGATTAGCCCTTGCTCTTGGTGTTGAGAATGAGGGCAACAATGAGCCTGTGAGCATGTCAGTAACTTTTTCCCTCCTTGCCCCCCCTTGACCTCAGCCCGAGACTTAGATCTTACCCGTAGAGCCCCAACACTTCACCAAAGATAAGAATCAACACCATGCCGACGAATACCCTGGACTGCAGCATATAGGACCTGACGCCCTTATCGCCGACGATCCCGATGCAGTAGCCAGCCGCAAGACCAGTAAGGCCAACTGACAGCCCGCACGCAAGATGCATGAATCCACTGCTAGAGTCAGTCCATGGATTTGATCGTGTCATTAGGCACATGAGAGACACACTTGAACAAGCTGTACTTCGACCCGTACGCCGGTGGTTGGAGATCCTGGGCGATCAGGACGGAGATAACGAGCGAATAGACGGCAATGATGCCGGACATGACGACGGGGATGAGACACTATCGGGAGCCGGTCAGCGAACCACGTCCCCCCGTAATAGGCACCCATAGCCTTCCCACCTTCATGATCAGGTCCGGTCGGAATATTCCCACTCCTGCAATGCCAATGCCGGATTTTGCGGTGCCATAAGCTGCGCCCATGCCTGCGAAGCCATCTCGTCAGTTATCCGTCGGTGTCGTCGGAAGGGGTGCGGTGATAGTGGGTTCGGGGATGGAGGGGTCGTTCATACAGCCAAATATCATGGCCGCCGCAATGCCGCCCTGCGCGCGAAGTCAAGTTAGCAAACTGGTGTCAACGAGGGTTTGTCTTCTGCACCGTGCCTGGGCGGAACTCCGTCACCAGGCGTTCAGGCAACCACTTACCATGCCGATGAAGGGCGCAAACTTGGGGGTCAACTCTGATTCGGCCATGGTGCCCACGGTTCGGTCGGTAATACTCGAGATTGTCTAGACAATGAGCAAAAGTTGAATCGGTGCGAAGTTATGTTGGAATAAGCCGAGGGGGCGTTGAAATGCCAACGGTTGTCAGCGGGTGTTGCTGCGCGACACTCTTAACGTTACTGCACGGCCCAGCTTGGAGGTTGCGAATCCGCCAAGAGCCGTTCAAGCCAACAGCTCAATGCCAAGACAAATCACGTGGACCATCACCTGGGTTTCTCTCCTCCATACAATACAGTAGTACGTACTTCGCCGCCCGCATTTCCGCGCCGCAGACGAGAGCTTGATCGCATCACGTTGATGAACGAACCCTGCCGTTCGTCGTTCCAGAATTCAGGAAGAGGCGCGCATGCAAATTGTCTTAGCTGCCTAGGGCGATCAACAGCGCTGGCAACCGATAGAGTTGACGATATACAATCCTGTACACACATGGGCGTCTTGAACTTTCTGAAGAGAGGGGAGGCTGCGTTGGGGCCGCACTGTGCGTGTTTCCCGCGCCCAACCTTGAAACGACTGCTTCAGTTCTCTTCTGTATCTCAGGTCGAGGCCCACGAATTAAAAATAAAAATAAAAATAAATAAAAAATAAGCCCATGCAAGATTCATGCATTTGCTCACCGACGATTTCTACCCTGAACCCCGATGACAAAGTCCATTTGACAAGAGGTCTCCAACCTGTCCCTGGTTTTAGCCCAGGGGAAAGCAGCGCTGCGCCACGCTCCATCGAACCGTTACGGACTGCTTGCGTGGATCGCGAACCTTTTTGGGGCCGCTGCAAGCTTGTGTCCCGTCCGGCGCATGGCAGACCACTGCAGGCCCTTGTCGAAAAAAAAACTGCGGCTTGACCCGTAACTCTGTTAATTTTGACATTCCATCCCAATAGTCGAAACATCTTTCTCTCTTCAAAGCCAACCGGTAGCCAGCGACCAGGTCTTTATTCGCATTGACAAATGAGGCCTTATGCCGGGTAGTCGGAGTTAGTTGCTCAAAAACGCAAACTCGCCTGTGTCAAAAGAGGTCCGGCCGTCGGGTGGGCTTGTTCCACAGTTCCACAGAGCCAAGGGGAGAGCCAAGCCGAAGCCAAAAATTACCGTTTAGGGGGCAGCGAACCGCATCGCCCAATAACGTCACCCGCTGCTCGTGGCACATCCGGAAACATCTCTCAACGCAACATCCTCCGCTCCATCCAACACGACATCCCGACCGTCGACGACGACAGGGGACAGCGGTACCGCCCGTTGCGGCCTCCGAACGCGGTCCATTTATTTTTCTTACGTCTTATTTTTTTCTACTTAATTGGGCGGATATCTGGAGAACGGTCACAGACGATTTGGCTGGAGGCAGTCGGCGAGCCGTCGACACCGAGATACGAGTACGTTCATCCATCCCTTCTCCACTTTCGATTGCAATTCTACCGCTAGCGCCCTCCTCGACCGTCCGACTACCGACCGTCTGCTACGGATCAGTTGCACGCGAAGTGGAAAAGTAGGCCATCTCCTTGCTAACGTCTAGGCCTCAGCAGCCGCTATGGCCGACTATCAGCGCGATCGGATGCCGCCTCCGAGGCAGCAGCAACAACGACACCAACAATATGGAGAAAACGACTACCAGCGAGATGCAGCTTTCTCCAGCATCTTCGGCGCCGCTCCTCCCCCTGGTCGCTCGCAGACCATGACCTCGTCTGTCGCGCCGCCTCAGCTCATGCAAGACGGTCGCACCCATACAATGTCGTCGACAACGTCGGGCATGTCGGAGATGCATAGATCGCCACCCCAGCGGCCTCCCCCGGGCGGTGACTACCGAAGTCAACACCTTCCTCCTCGGCCGCGCCCGAGCGATGGTGGCCAAGGTTATGGATACTATCAGGGACAGCAGCGATCAGTATCGGGGGGCGGTCAGCAAGTTCCGTCACCCCAATATCTTCAACAGCAGCAAGCACGACGGCCATATCCTGGACCCAGCAGCCCGCCCTCTCAACAGCCCGGACCCCCGCGGTTCGACCCTCATCGAGTACCCCCGCCGGCCCAAGGCTACTACAACAGTGCTCAGCGGGGCCCACCACCGCGCATGTACCAGGACGGGAGACCCGCGCCTGCCATGAACGCGGATCCATATCGGTCGCAGTCTCTAGCGAACTTTCCGAGGCCCCAGATGTTCCAGCATCCTCCACAGCCGTATCAGCAGCAACAAACCCCGGCCAACGCCTTCCGTCATGCTCAGTACAATCAACAGTCGGCTCGGACAACGGCTCAGGGTCGGATCGTTCCTGAGAGGCACATGGAAGACCGCTCTATGACCATGACCGGCTATCCTTCGCACGACCGAGATGCGCACCAGACGATGAGTGGCCGCGTGATTCCCAATAGGCGGCCAGTGGGTGCTGCCGCGCCGCATCCCGAGTACGTTGGTAATCATGCATCGCCAACCCCCGGATATGCAGCTGGATACGGACCGCCTGGCTCGCAAACGAGGACCACGAGCATGGCTTCGTCGATCGGTAACGACAGCACCAGGACCATGTCGATGGCCTCCACAATCGCACCACCCTCGATAGCACCAAGCGACGCGCAGACCCTCGTGCAACGCTCGTCGATGAGCAATTCGATAAACGGCGAGCGCCCGCCTACGGCCAAGATCAGGCCGCCCATCGTCTACCCCGCGCTCCTCTCCCGCGTCGCCGAGTGCTTCCGCCAAAAGATCGTCACGGGCGATAGGACAAAGAACGAACTTACATACAAGAACGCCTTCAGCGGTGCCGAAGCTGTGGATGTTCTCTCTTACATCATCAGGACCACGGATAGGAACTTGGCATTGCTTCTGGGCCGGGCACTCGACGCCCAGAAGTTCTTTCACGATGTCACGTACGAGCACCGATTGCGCGATTCGACCTATGAAATGTACCAGTTCCGCGAGACCATGACAGAAGAGGTTGAAGAAAAACCGGCCGTGAACGGCGTCTTTGTTTTGCTATCAGAGTGCTACTCTCCAACCTGCACAAGGGACCAGCTGTGCTACTCGATCGCTTGCCCACGACGACTGGAACAGGTGTCACGGTTGAATCTCAAGATGGGCCCTGGCCTCAAGAGGGAAGGGGAGACGCCCGTGAACGACGACGACGCGGACCAGACCGACGAGCAGAAATTGTGGATCAATAGTGTGCCCAAGGAGATCGCCGATAGCATTGGCGACCGGGAGAAGAAGAGACAGGAAGTCATCTCGGAGATTTGCTACACAGAAAGAGATTTCGTCAAGGATTTGGAGTATCTTCGGGACTTCTGGATATACCCCCTCAGGGGTAAGATCAACGGCATGTCACCCATTCCGCCACAGAGGAGGGACCGCGTTGTCCGGAATATCTTCACCAACATCATCGATTCGCCAAGCATCCACGGCGTGAGCTCCAGATTTGCCAGATCCTTGACTGAGAGGCAACAGAAGACGCCGGTGGTGAAGAATGTGGGCGACATCTTCCTCGAGTTTGTGCCGCAGTTCGAGCCCTTCATTCTGTACGGATCGAAGCAGCTCGAGGGCAAGTTCGAGTTTGAGAACGAGCGATCGGTGAACAAGGATTTCTCGAGATTCGTGGATGAGGTCGAGAGGCGGAGAGAATCCAGGAAGCTCGAACTGAACGGCTACCTGACTAAGCCGACCACGAGATTGGCCCGATACCCCCTGCTTCTCGAGAATGTCTTAAAGTACACAGAGCCCGACAACCCGGACAAGGAGGACATTCCGAAGGTCCTGACCATGATCAGAGATCTGCTGAGCAGGGTCAACGAGGAGTCTGGCAAGGCGGAGAATCGCTTCAACCTGCGGCGTCTCCATGAGCAGCTCCGATTCCGTCCAAATGAAAAGGTGGACCTGAAACTTACCGACGAAGGACGTGAGATGGTGTACAAGAGCCAGTTCAAGAAATCCCCGACTGAGAACCCGGATATCACGGCTTTCTTGTTCGATCATGCGGTGCTTCTTGTTCGCATCAAGCAGGTCGGCAAGACCGAGGAAGTCAAGGCTTACCGGAGGGTGAGAGCACCGTGCTTCTAAACCTGCGTGTGGGGTGATGCTAACGTTTACAGCCCATTCCGCTGGAATTGCTCTCCATCAAGGAGATGGAGGAAGTGATACCTCAGTCCGGTGCAGTGAAGCGCTCCTCATCGAGCATCCTCCCTGCCCTGCGCAATACCGGAAATGAAACGAAGAAGGGCGAAGGCTGGCCGATCACGTTCCGGCATCTCGGAAAGAACGGCTACGAGCTGACCCTCTATGCGTCGAACCAGTCGGGCCGGCAGAAGTGGCTCGAATTCATCGACGCTGCTCAGCAGCGCCTGAGGGTTCGTGCTGACTTTCTCAACACGACCGTCCTCACGTCCGGCTTCTTCTCTGGCACGAACAAGGTCAACTGCGTGGCGCCATTTGGTAAGTCTGTCGGGACTCGATGCTCCAGGCGTATTACTGACGTTGATTTAGATGGCGGACGCAAACTCATCTACGGGACCGACAACGGCGTCTACATGTCGGACCGCAGGTCCAAGGAAGCACCACCCAAGCGGGTCATTGACGTGCCGAGTGTGACACAGGTCGACGTCCTAGAAGAGTATCAACTGTTGCTTGTGCTCTCCAACCGATCGCTTCTCTCGTACCAGCTCGGCGCCCTCGACCCCAACGAACCCATCTCGTCCAAGCGTGCCAAGAAGATCCAGAGCCATTGCAACTTCTTCAAGACAGGCATCTGCCTTGGCCGCCACTTGGTGTGCTGCGTCAAGAGCTCGGCACTGTCGACAACCATCAAGGTCTATGAGCCCAACGATGCCATGTCGCGCACCAAGAAGCAGAAAGGCCTCAGCAAGATGTTCAACGCCGGCCAGGACGAACTCAAGCCCTTCAAGGAGTTCTACATCCCGATCGAATCCAGCTCCGTCCATTTCCTCAAGTCCAAACTCTGTGTCGCCTGTGTTCGCGGGTTTGAGGTTGTCTCTCTTGAGACACTTGAAACACAGTCCCTCCTTGATCAGGCAGACACCTCTCTCGATTTTGTCTCGCGCAAGGAAGGCGTCAAGCCGATCCACATCGAGCGACTCAACGGCGAGTTCCTGCTCAACTACTCCGAGTTCTCGTTCTTTGTCAACCGCAACGGCTGGCGGGCGAGGCCAGAGTGGAGGCTCGACTGGGAGGGTACCCCACAGGCGTTTGCCCTGTCGTACCCGTGGATTCTGGCGTTTGAGCCGAACTTTATTGAGCTCAGGCATATCGAGAACCTGGCGGTGCATATTGTGCCGCATAAGAATATCCGCATGTTGCATAGCAGTACACATGAGGTGGGCTTTCCTCTCTGTGAATATGATGATGCGAGGGTCGGCACTGACAGCGCACAGATTCTCTTTGCGTATGAGGATGAACGCGGCGAGGATGTCATTGTGGCCATCGACTTCTGGAAGAGCCAGCGGAAGTCAGAGATGTATCCCGGTGGTGTCAACCCGGGCTCGCCGCCGGGTAGCTCAGGGGGCACGTCACGGTTGGGATTGGGGCAATGAAGGGGATTGGCTGGAGATGATTTGAGGCGCGGGCAGTAAAACGAGGGCGCTAGGAGTTCTGGCACGCCAGACAAAAGCAGAGGCAATCTGAGTTCCCCCATCACCGGCTTCCCTAACGGGCTCCGATACAAGCCGGAAAGAGGGCCATGGGGTAGCGATTCCCCCGAGCCGGCTATAGCCCGCGCTTTTCCTTGGAAGGGGGGGGGGGGGGGGGGGGATGCCCTTCTGCACCTCTCCGAGGAGACCGAGGCACAACTCTGATATGGGTTGGAGCGGGCGAGGATTTCGCACGGCCGGCTGGATTGAACGACTCCCGGCTCCGTGTGAGATGCGGGAAGGTTGGGGTCCCTAACGTGCGGGATGGGTTCTAGTTGAGAATGGAAGGGGGCCGGTGTAGGTGGAGGAGGGCATTAAGACGCTCACGTTTCGACACTCAGCACATTCATACATCAAACACGCAGCAGCAGCAAGGAATTTTGGTCAGCTGGAAGAGGGAAGCGTCTTTTAATCTGTGCAGTCTATTTGCCCAATTTTTCGTATTCCAATCTGTGTCGTTTTTAGGGTCTCCGGTTTTGTGTCTCTGATCTTCTGTGCTTGTTTTTCTGTTCCGCAGCGAGAGGAATGCAGGAGAGAGGAAGGGAGGGCTATGCATGTGTGTGTGTGTCTACTACTACCTAGGTCTTTGGGACTGACTGGGCTCAACTGAATAAATGACGAGTCTTGATGCTTGAGAACGTGTGCAAGATGCCTCCTTTTTGTCTTTTTGACAATGACGACCCTTTAGGCGGCCGCGTCCGCGTCCGCTTTGTTACTATAATCGGTTCGGAGATAATTGTTGAGCTGGAATGCAAGGACGGGAAATGATGTGCGACTTTTTGTATCTCCCCCAACACCCCCAGCGCGCTCGGAGCTTTGTTTGTATGTACAGTACCTAGGTAGGTACCTAGGTAGGTACCTAGGTAGATATGTACTGGTATCCATAAACCGGATGCCCCAGTGCCGGCGCCTTCCGTTGACCAACCTTGTCGACTCAAGCAGTGACTGAGGGAAGTTACACTGGGCTCGCTGGAATTTGAAGGAAACAACGGATGACTGGGTAAAACTTGCAGTTACATATTTGCGCAGTTGTGGTTGGCCGCAGGCCATCTCTGATGAGCAACGATCAAGCAACAGCTCATGACAGCCGTCAGATGTCGACAACAACGCCAGCCATTGTCCGTCGATTGTCAGTCGATGGTTATCGACCGACGGGAGACTGGACGACTACCAGCTGGGGCCAGCTGGGGCCAGCTGACATATATACCTATATGGAAGGGCTGCCGGTCGATAGTCTTGAGTGTAAACAAGCAATACGCAGTACACAACATCAGAGAAAACTCCCAAAGAGGTCGCAACAATCTCGCTCTCAAGAACAAGAACAAACTTGTGTAAATAAACATATCCGCATTCAGCCCGAGCACCGCAATGCGTGACTGCTCTGCGGCCGGCAGTGGTCCAGAAGCCTCTCATCCCATCATCAAACATGTCAAGTCTCCTTAAAGATGCGATAGCTCTCCCCCGCGCAGACGAGCGGCTGCCTCGTACCATCAGGATCTGCCATCCCGACTATCCCGTGGCGGAGAACACCCTCCTTCAGCTCCGCGCTGTCGACGACGGCGGCATCGATTACGACACCGCCTTGGTCGCCTGCGGCATCGTCACGGGCAACATCTGGACCGGTTTCTTCGCCACACGCGAGGTTGGCGCCGCAAGCCTTGAACGCGTCATCCGGCCTGGCGACGGCATCCTCCGCGGGAGCGAGTACTTTTTCCAGTTGCCTGACGACACTGTCCTGGAGCGACCCTACCCGGTGATCCCCCGCTTCAGCGATTGGGCTTTCCCACACAATACCCTGCCGTCGCCTTGGAATGAGATGAGTCGCCTGAGTCAGGGGGCCGCGTCATGTCGCATCACCGATAGCCTGTGGGGGGTTGAGAGAGCCCATCTCATCCCGCTTACCGCCCAAGAGTGGTGGGATCGAGAAGAGCTCAATCAGTATGAACGCTTCTATCCTTTGTTACTACTTCACATCCGCAACTGCTCCTGACATTTTATTTGCTATGCCAGATATGTTGCAACTCAGAGGTTCAGCCAGAATGATATTGATGCGGCCCAAAATGTGGTGGCCCTCCGATCAGACATGCATACGGTCTTTGACGACAAGGTCTTCGCCATTGTTCCCAAGCGCAGCCGAGACCTCGGCCAGGACGAGACCGGAGGTGAATTGTCACTCGTCACGCACATCGTCAACCCCCTCGACGACAAATACTTCAACCGCTATTATTATAACCGCAAGCTGCTTCCTCTCGAATGCAGCATCGAATGCCTTTTCGCACGTTTCGCCTGGACCATTTTCACGCCCGGAGTCCTGGGCATGTTCTTGAAAAAGTGCATCACGAGCCGCCGCGTTCTGGTTTACGAGCCTTCCACCGGCACACAGATTGTGGAAACCCGCAATCGTGAGCAAGCCCAGGCGCTGCTCATTGCATCACGATCCCGAGGCTCGAGCCCACGGAAGAGGTCAGCGGCGGAGATCGCCGGTAATGCTGCACGCGACCGGGAGCATTACGATCTTTATGATTATGGTAGCATGGGAGGAGATGCAAGTCAGGCAGACAGTGGGTTCATAGAGGAGAGGAGTCCGAGTAGAGGTCGGCCGAAGAAGAGGGAGTGGGTGACTGATCTTCAAGACGGACACGGCGAGGCTGCTCAAAAGAGAAGAAAATAAGAAGAAATAAGGAGAAAAAGGAAAAAAAGCAGAAAGAGAGAAAAGGGGAGGACGGGGGAAAATGGAGGAAAAGAGAATAGGGAGGAAGAGCCAGAGCTCGAATCAGGCTTGCTTGAACCACTTTTCGAGCCGACCCCTTTTTAACGGACCGCCATTGCTCGGCTCTCCGGGGGGCCACCAGCCCGAATGCCCATCCTCCGCCGTGCTCGTTGGCAGTAGAATCCGAATCGCGCCCGTCGAAACCCCCCCATTCCTCACTCGCATTGTCAAAGACAAAGACAGGGGAGGTCTGGGTGAATGTGCGATAACACCGATAACACCTCCAACGTCGCTGGAGTAACAGCTGTTGTAACTGAGGTCAACTGAAAAAATCTCGGGACAGCCAGCCAGCCAGCCACCTTACCCTCCCAGGACACTAGGATACTCCTAAAAGCGGGTTTAAGAACTCGATGGCATTGTCAAAATAAAAGCTACCATTTACTACCCATAATAAAGCGACCGTACCACGACCGCCCGGCCGATTTCAAGCATCCGCCAAGATATCCTCCGAAGCCTTCTCACTCAGCAAGTAGGTCGAGATGACCGGAAACGCGCCGGGCGTCTTGGGGAACGCGCTGCCGTCCACAACCCTCAGCCGCTCGACCCCCCTCACCCGGAACTTGCTGTCCAGCACCGCCAAGGGGTCCCCGGCCGGGCCGATCGCGCACGTGCTCGTCGCGTGGTGCCCAAACGCCTGGCTCTTGACCCAGTCCTTATCCCCCGGACGGCACGCGGGCCCGGACCCCTGGCAAGGCGGCTCGGTCGTGGCCATGGGCCCGACGGGCGGCTCGACGTCGGCGTACACGCCCCTCGCCCAGGCGGCCGCGTCGGCCAGCGCCTCGGCGTCGGCGTCCCCCCCGGCGCCGTTCAGCACTTCAAAGTTGATGAGCGGGGTGTCGCGCGGGTCGGCGCTGCGGAGTTTTACGGTCCCCGCCGCGCTCTGCACGTTCATCTTCACGAGGGACATGCCAAAGGTCCCCGGGGGGTCCAGCGGGATGTTGGAGACGGCCTCCATGGGCCAGTAGCCGCGGAAGGCGAAGTTGGCGAGCGAGAAGACGAGAATGTCGACCTCGGCGTTGGCGGAGTGGTTGGAGCGGAGGAGGAAGGCGTTGGTGTTTTGGCCGGCTGTCGCGTAGGGTCCCGTGCCTTGCTTCCAGGCGTCGATGCACGGGTCGGGCGCGTCGGGCGGGAAGCCGAAGGTGCATGCCGGGTCGCCCGGGACCGGGGCGGTGACGAAGGGGCCGTTGGGCGAGACGCCGACGATGGGCAGCTCCGGGTTGTCCTGCAGGTGGGTGCCTACGCCGGGGAGGTCGACGACCACGGGGATGTTGTGCGCCTCGAGGTGGGCGCGCGGGCCGATGCCGCTGAGGAGGAGCAGCTGTGGGGAGTTGAACACGCCGGCCGAGAGGATCACCTCGTGCCGGGCGTAGGCGGTCCGCAGGGTGCCGGATGGGGTGGACGAGGTGTGGCGCGGGTCGCCGCGGTAGACGGATTCGCCTTGGAGGTATTCCACGCCGGTGGCGCGGGGCTTGGGTCCGTTGCCGTTGCGGTTGGCGTTGCCATTGCCGGGCTGGTCAATGAGCACGCGGGTCACGAGGCTGTGGGTTTTGAGCGTGAGCGGGTAGAGAGGCTGGCCGTTGGGCTTCTTGGCGGCGAGGGTTGCGAGGGTGATGTCGCGCGCGCTGAAGCGGCCCCAGGTCTCGTTGGCGTGGAAGGGGAGGCCGAAGAGGCCTTGGGTGGTGTCGCGCGTGGGGCTGTTGCTGTTGATGTCGCGGGTGATCATGGACAGGGTGTCGGCCGGGTTGTCGCCGATGGAGGAGACCATGGATTCAAACACTTCGACATGGTCAGGGCTGCGGGCCCAGTAGTCGCCGTCGTTGCCGACGATGTCGAGGTAGCCGTCGAAGCCGTGCCCGGGCGTGCCAGGAGGGACGTAGTGGTTGTCCTCAATCCGCTGAAAGATGTTCCGGAGATTGTTGGCGCTGAGTCGGGTGTGTTAGTATGTAGCCTGGTTGTTGGCAGACACTGATTGGCGTGAAGAAAAACTCACTTCCAGCTCGTGTCACCCGTCAACGTCCCGATTTGATCCCAATAGCTACGGCTCGGCAGGACCGCAACGCCGGCATTGACGATGGAAGAGCCGCCAAGCGTGGCACCGCGTGGGTAATAGACACCCAGCAGAGTGGCATCGGCCGGGGCAGCACTGCCGTTGCCAACCCACAGAGAGCCGTCAGCCCGTTGCCAGGTGAGATGGTTGTTCTTCAGCTGCTGTGTATCATCGGCGTACTGGCGGACAAAGAAATCCCAGCGGTTGGCGGGCGTCGTTCTCCCCAAGTTGAGGATACTGGTCGAGATATCGGCCGACTGGTCATCTCCTGCCTCCAGGAGGAGGACCGAGTGGCCGGCTTTGGCGAGATTGGAGGCGAGGGGCGCGCCGCCGGGCCCGCTCCCGACGACAATGTAATCGTAAACATCACCGTTATTGCCGCCGTTGCCGTTGCCGTTGCCATTACCGTTGCCATTACCGTTGCCGTTGCCGTTGCCGTTGCCGTTACCATTGCCATTGCCGCTTGGAAAGGCGAGCGTGCGGCTGGCGAGAAGCGAGAGCCCTGCGGCAACACAGTAGCAGATTCTGGCCGCCATGGTTCCTAGATCGCGAGGGAGAGAGAGGGAGCGAGGGAGAGAGAGAAGACCCCAGAGCCTGCTCAATCGGAAACATGTGGCATCTCTCGCGGGCTTCTCGGCCTCGTCTTATAGACGGCATCTCAGGACTTCTCGGCCTTGTCGGCTGAGAATCGCCACGAGGAGCCGTACTATGTATGTATGTACATACCCTGAAAGTTTGGGACCGCATGCAATATGTCAGCGTTAGTTTCAGGAGCTTGCGCCCGAACAAGACGCAATATCTGCACCTCACCCCGGGATGTGACGCGACGCTGCGTGACGCCGTGACCCCAGAAGGATCCCAGCCGGCAACTGGTGCGTTCTTCGGTCAACCCTTGACGGGTCGGGATGCCATGGCACGCATGGCTGCTGAAGTCGTAGTCGCCAAGCTTTGGGGACTTTGAGGGCTTATCTCGGTAAGCCATCCCATTCGATCCTCGTGCGGCGGCGGCCGGCCAGCCTTGATCATGCCCCCTCTCGGCCCTGTCGCCGTCGACGATTCCATGCTAGCTTCTTCAGTTTGTGACTGGCAACAACAGCACAGTACAGCCTTCCCCTCACCTGCCTGGGAGGGGGGTCAGCTCTTCATCCACGGACGGGGAGATGGGCGACCCCCCCGGAGTCCCTTTCAATTGCAAACATTGATCAGATTTTCATCCCGTGATTGTCCTCAGCGCTGTCAGTCAGCCTGACTGGTGTATGTATGTACATACAGTATGTACGCGGACATTTTATAATCACCGATCGATGCCGCCGATGAGTTGTCGTTACTACTGTATGTATGTATGTATGTACAGTACTATACACTATACAGTAGTATCCTTTTGTGTGCAGGCTAACAGCCTCGCCAACGCAGCTGCAATTGGCGCCGTGCATGCTGCTGGAAGCGCCTTTTCCCCGCATGGTAAACTTGGCATGGGAGTGAGTAAGTCTTCGGAGGTCATGAAGTCCTTGCCTGACTTGGTAGTTTTAGCGCATGTGAGAGGCTTCAGTCGCCAAGCCCCAGGCCCACGGCTTCCGGGCTGTTCCACTGTTCCAGGTTGCGCACCGAAAGCGCCCCTCGGATCACGGCAGTTTAGGGGCCGATCGCCTGTGGTTCGGATCGGGAGTGGCGGCTTGGCGAATGGGCGAATGAGCGCCAACCAGCCAAAGTCTGCGCCACATTTGTGTCTCAGTCGTATGTAATTCCCCACCACTCACCACTCACTGCCTCGTCGACCTGGGAATCCTCGATTTAACGACCGCCATTTCCCACCTCTCCCCATCGATTGCAACAACATCGATAGCGGCCGTTGCTTTTCACATTGACGACGGCTCTTCAAAAGACACTACAAGAGCAACCAACCCTAGAAAGTAGCCCACCATGGACCGCCAGCGGGTCATTGAGACCAACCGGTCCCTCCGTTTGATTAAGAATGCAAGTTTATCCCCTCCTCCTCTCCTAGTGTGGGCGGAAGGGAGGCGTGGAAGGAAAGAGAGAGAAGAGAAAACCTACCTCATGCTAACACTACTTCTTCCCAGGAACTCGAATCGCTCCTCGAAAAAGGCATAATCAACGACTCCGCCTTTGACTCCATCACGGCCCTCCTGCCCGCCGAGTCCTCCCTCTCCGGCCCCGCCCGCAGCACACCTGCACCCGCGGCTTCAGCAGCAGCAATAGCACCGGCGGCGCTCCCCTCCCCGGCGCCCTCCGCCTCGCCCGCACCGACCCAAAGCAACGCCAACCCGGCCCCGCCCCCGTCCTACGCCCAGTCCACCGCCTCCCCGCCCTCCCTCCCGCACCGCAACCCCCCACCCGCCGCCGCCGCGGCGCCCACCAAACCCGTCCTCGCCCACGCCCGCGCCCTGTACCGCTACACGGCCTCGGACGCCCGCGACTGCTCCTTCGACCGCGACGACCGCGTCGCCGTGCACGAGTACATGAACGCGGACTGGTGGATGGGGCGGAACCTGCGCACGGGCGAGGAAGGCATCTTCCCGTCGAGCTATGTCGTGGTGGTGGGGGAGGAGGAGGACAAGCACGGCAACAAGAACATGATGGCGCACCACCAGCACCAGCAGCAGCACGCCGGTCCCGGCCCGGTTCCGCTGGGGTACCAGCAGCCGCAGTATGCGGCGCCCGTCCCGGCTGCGGGCGGTGGCTATCCCGGTGCGCCGCCTCCGGGGCAGCCGTACAGCCAGCCGCCGCCGCCGCAGCAGCAGCAGCAGGGGGAAGAGGGCGGTGGTGGGGGGAGTAAGATGGGAGAGCACGGCAAGAAGTTTGGGAAGAAGCTGGGGAATGCGGCGATTTTCGGGGCCGGGGCTACGATTGGAAGCAATATTGTCAATTCGATTTTCTGAGGGCGGATTTCTGTAGTGTTGGGGGGGGGGGGGGGGGGGTTTAGGTTGTTTCTTTTGTAGGCGGGGTTCCATTCGGTCAAAGCTTTTGTGTTGAACGAAGCTAGCTAGGTAGTTAGCTACCTTTGTACGAAGTACCTAGCGTGTCACAGCATTCATATTTCTTTTTTTTATTTCTTTTTTATTTCTTTTTCTCTTCTCTCCCTTGGGCGCATAGGTAAAATAGATGGCGTTCTGTTTGACCGTGACATCCGAGCACATATGATCGACGGGGTGGGAATCTCCGGCCCCTGCTCTTTCATCTCACCGACATGCCATTTGGGCGCCGCCGCCGCCAGGGGTATCGTCGTATCCAGCCCGGCCCTCCCGCCAACACAACAACACCCTGCCATGTACAGAATATGTACATACATAGAACACATCACCAAGTGGACCTTGCCAGGGCCCCCCAGGCAAGCCCTTTACAGCCACCGCCTTGGCTGTCGTCATTCAATGTTTACTTCCTCATGGCATGCATGTGCTTGTTTAGGATTTGATGATATGAATGATGAAAGAGGAGTTCATTGAAGTTATTGTGGTTGACATATGACATGGTATATGGCGGCCGGACAGCATAAATGTATGAGTTGCATCTGTCTCGCTGGATCATGCGAGATTTCCCCGGACAAACCCGTCTCTGGCCCCGATTCCTGTCCCAACATAAAAAAAATAAAAAAATAAAAAATAAAAAAAACCGTCCGCCGACAGGCGTGATGACTAGGACTAGTTGTTGTCAAAGAGGAAAATATATTGCCCTCAAAATCTCCACCCGAAAAAATGTTGCCAGCTCAGGTGCATGAAGTTCAAAAACTCCAACTCCGTGCTCCCAAGCACTCCAGCCCTGCCTGGTATTGACGCCCCTTCTCGTCGCCATGCGATGAAAATATGCCCCGTGGATGAAGTCCGGGAAGCGAAAAGAGAAAGTCCGAAAAAAAGGACGACAACGTCTGGGAATATGACAGGAAAACGAGGGAAAGGAAAACAGAGCCGCCTACTTACTGAGCGATGACTCCAGCCATACCGCCAACAATCCGGTTTCCTCCTCCCACCGCAGCCTTTGCCACCAACAACCCCCCGCCGATATGATCCGTCGCTGTAGTTGCATCAGGCCACCTAGGCAACGGCAAAGCCGCAAACCGCTTCCCGTCCCTCCTCTCCAACTTCACCCGCAGTATCTCCACCGCCAACGCCCACCGCCTCTCGAGCCTCGCCCTGCGCTCGGCAAACGTCTGCAGTAGCACCTCCTCTTCGTTCGCAAACGCGACCGCGAGGTTCTCCATCTCGCCGTCCCGCCGGTCCTCGAGCGTCCCCATCTCCTTCTCGTGCCGCCCCATCAGCTCCTCCATGCTCTTGGCCTGCTTCTCGCGCAGCCCGTTAATCTGCGACTGGTGCCGGCGCTCCATGCCGTCCCGCACGCAGTACTGCTGGCGCAGCTGTTCGCGGTCCCGATCCGTTACTTGTCTTTGGGGCATGACGTTCTCCTTGTTGTTGTGGTTGTTTTCGTTGTCGTCGTCCGTTGGGATGC
Source organism: Chaetomiaceae sp. B2702 (assembly GCA_023628455.1). NCBI lineage: Eukaryota > Fungi > Ascomycota > Sordariomycetes > Sordariales > Chaetomiaceae > Chaetomiaceae sp. B2702. The sequence goes on from JAMAKP010000085.1 coordinate 16,292, forward strand.
CGGCGCGCTTGCCGTTGCAGTAGTCCTCCATGTACTTTAGTTTGATCCTGACCTTCTTCTCTTTTTCCTCCAGCCCGGCTTGCAGCTCGATCTCGGCCATGACCTGGCGGTCTTCGAGGTGCTGTTCCGTTTTGGCGTGGCGGTCGCGCATCTTGTCGATGAGATCGGAAAACTTGTCGACGAGGGCAAGCTTCCTTTTGGATTGCCGGATGCGCATGGCTTCCTTTACTTTATGCTCGTAGGCGCTGAACCGGGCCATCTCGGCCCCCTGCTGCGCTCGCAAGACCGCAAACTCGCTGCTCTCCAGGGTCCTCCTCGCTGCCTCTTGCCTAGCGATCTCTTCGGCCGCGGCCGCTTCCTCTTGGGCGAGCTTCTCGGCCTCGAGCTCCGCCAGCCGCGCCTCCTCTTCGGCCCGCCGACGCTCGAGCTCCTCTTCGCCGTTGCAGAAATTGGGGCACCCCATCGACGGGTCCCAAACGGCGCCGCAGATGTAGCAGAACTGCGCCTTGCACCGGCACGTGATGTGTGTGCAGCCCTGCGCCAGCTCGACCAGCGACCGGCACTTGTAGCAGCGGCGCCAGCCCGACTTCTCGCCCATCTTGAGCACGGCGTCGCTCTCGTGGTCCTCCGGGCAGTCCTGGCCCAGCTGGTGGGCGTTGCGCTTGCACATGACGCAGACGCGCGTCTTGCACGTCTTGCACAGCGCCTCGAACGGGTGCTTGGGATCGAGTTTGTCGGCGGGCGGGATGAACTCGCCGCAAGTTGTGTTGGAGCAGAAGATGCGGGCCGTCCAAGGAGTGCTGTATTGGACCACCGCTTTCAAGAATAGGCACTGCTTCTCTTGGGGGAGAACCATTTTGATGATTGCGCTGGGGATTGGTTGAGTGCAACACCTCGGCGGCATCTTGGACTCGTCCGAGATGGATTGCTCGACCATAATGGCCAGGCAATGCCAACAATAGCAGTGGCCGCATGGTAGCGTGTGGAGAAGATTACTATCCGTGGTGAATTCGTCGCGGCAGCATATGCAGGGCCTAGGGACCGTTAGGCCTGTGCGTCACGAAATCATGCTTGGTTCCACAAGAGAACTTACATGGGTAGATTTGGGCTTGGACTCGGCCTCCCTCTCCTTAGCCTGGCTGCTATGCTCCGCGTCAAGTTCCTGACGCCCTTTTTTGTGCCCGACTTGATCACGATGTCCGTCCTTTCGGACTTCCCGCCGTGGGGCGGCCGAGCAAACTTGGGCTGGTCGAGCGCAGGATCCACCTGGCTGATATATTTTTCGTACTGGGAGAAGCTGAGGCTCCTGGATCTCCTCCTCGTTGATGCCTCTGTTGGCGTACTAGGTCTTGCTGTCGCCTGATCTAACGTCGGCGATATCAACTTCACCTCCGCTGTTCCGTCCGACCCTGCCGATACCGCGCGGGTACGTTGCGGCCCGGACGCATCGGATGAATCGCCGGCGAGCGTTTTGTGCCCTTGCGTGCTGGACCCTCCCAGCCCCAACCACTCTATTCCCAGCGCGGCCGCCCTCGACATCAACTCTTGTTCTATCTCTGCCTCGGTCACGCCACCAGGCCGGACCAGGACCTCGTGTACGTAGTCGGCATCTTCAAGTTCGGGCAGGTCGATGCGGCCGTCGAACGGGCCGGCCAGCAGCAGCGAGTGTCGAGCCATGGAGCCCACGGCGGCAAATGCAACCCGATCGACGGACGAGCCGAAGGCAGAGCGTGCGACTCGGGGGTCGTCAATCGTATGTTTGTCGTGAACTTGGGAGACATGACCTAGGATCGAGGCCGATGGGGTCGGGATGCTCTCATAAGGCATGCGATCAAATGGGCCGACGAGGGCGGAGGGTTATCGCCGGTTCGCTTTGCGTTGGCAAGGGGGGGGGGTTGGGGGTGGTGGTGCCGACCGGGCAGTGAGGTGGGTTGTCTTGGCTGATGTTGCCAAGGCGGCAGCTGCCCTGCGCTCCACCAGCGACGCGACCCCGGCCCGAAGAGCAAAGGGAAGGAAGGGTTGGTACTGTAGGTAGGGAATCAACAGGACCGACGAGGAGGAGGAAGGGAGATAGATGGACAGAGGCAGGAGCAGGAGCAGGAGCAGGATGGTCAACCAGCAACTTCACCTTGTCTGGCGGAGGAGGTCTGGATCGAATGCAGCCACGATGCGGGATCTGGCTTGTGTTGCCCAAGCTTGAGCGTTGCAGGGAGCTTGTGAGATCGAAACCTGGCCGGGCCGGGGATGGTGCGGGTGGGCGCCGATGCGATAGGCTCTGCGGGGCCAGAAAGCGCTTGCGTTGGTTGGTGTGCGTTTAGGTAGGTAGGTAGCCAGGTAGTTCTGGGGTGCCGCCTGGGGTTAGGTATGTACAATAGGTAGAGAGGTAAATATGGAATTTGTGATTCCACACGACTCGTACGAGGAGTCCAGGTCGTACGAGCAGAGCTCTCTGGCCCATCAGAACAATAGCAGCTTCTCCGGCTTTCAAATAGAAGTCCCACAGAGCAGAAGAGCGCGGCAATGACGCGGACGACCGAGTGGAAATGATAGCACGGTGGTGAAGCTGTTTGCTGCACCCGCGCCACATTTCCACTTGTATGTAGGTAGGTACCTGGTAGGTAGGTATGTGCTGTATGTACTGTATGTACTGTCCATACAGCCTGGTGGGACTACCCGTTGCGACCCTGCCGCTTTGCAGAGGGACCCCGGCAATCGAGATCCGAATCAGCGACAACGCCGACAAGGCTCACTCCGATCTCCACCGGGTTTCAAAGGAGCAATCAGGCATCGTTTTGTGTGCTAAAAAAGATGCCGAGACAGTCACCTCACTCGCCTTCCGGGACAGGTCTCGAGCGATCATGATAGTGACGTCCAATATTTCTGCGATTTTGGCAATGAGGTCTCAGGTGGACTCATCCCAGCTTCGAAACGATCGGCCGTGCCCTAAAAACGGGGTCGCATAATTGGTCTGTTCGCACCCTGCGTGTTCTGCCACAGCCGGCGGCATGCAGTGAGTGGGTTGGGAGCTTGTTGTTGGGGGGCAACGTAAAGGGACAGACACAGTTGGTTTGTCGTGATTGATTGCCCAGCAGACGGGATTGCGATCACCCAATGGCCCATTCAAGACTGCACGCCGGACAGTGCAGCAAACTTGGTTGGATCTTTGTCTCAAAATTGAAGCTTTTGTCACCTCAACTGCAATAAGTGCTCACCCACCCCAAACTTTGCTTCGTGTCACAAGCCGGCAGCGTCCCTTACATAGTTTGAAAGGGTTCTGACTCGTTGTCGTCCAAACTTAGTCCCTGGCCGCTAGTAAAGCTAGCTCCGTCGTCATAGAAGGCGCCTCGCCCAGAGATACGATGCAATCGGGCGAGGAACAACGGAGAGGCGTTGTCCGTGCGCTCATGCGCTTTCGAAGGCTACTGCGCAATCGAGAGAGATCGGGAACGGTTGCCAGTTGCTGTGGATTGTTTGCGCCGCCTGTTCTCGGAGGCTTGCAGTTCCCAGCCAAACGGATCCTTTTCTCCTCTCTTCAGGCAACGCCAAGCGAGCGCCTCACTCGGGTTTGGCGGCCGTTCAAAGGTATTTGTCACCCTAACGAAGCAAAAGAGACCGCAATATCGTTATCGGACCCCCATCAAACAAGTTCCCATCTCGCCAACCAGCCCACACTCTCGCCCGCATTCCTCACAATGCAAAGCTTGCCTTCTCTGCCTCCCGCTTCTCGCACGGCCTCGAGCGCCTTCTCCGCCGAGATGGAGCCAATTGCGGTGCCTTTGCCCTCGCTCAGACTGAATGCGCCCGTGGTCACAAATCCGAGCAGGTCATCCTCGTCTGGGCATAGAGGATGATGCCCGCCAATATCGGCCTCGTTGGCCGGCGGTTTGGGGTAAGGGAGCGCCGTCGAGACGAGTGACTGCGCCAGGAGCCTTTTGCGCGTCTCCATGTCGACCCCAGGGGGCATCTGTGTGGGGGCACCCGACCGGGGTCGACTGCGCTGGCTTTTGTCGTTGGGGGTCGGCAGTTTCCGAAGCCATTGATCTCTCAGATCTCGAGGTACGGACTCGGGGCTTGATGTCGGATCCGTAGCGAGGACTTCAACGCCTGCAGTTGGCTCGGCGATCCTGGGCTTCAGGGAAGGCAGCCGGTAGATCCTGGCGCCCGTGTTTGCAACGCCTCTTGTGACGAAAGTCAAGTTAATTGTGATGATAGAGTTTGCAGGCGGCTTCTCGGGAGTAGGCAATCTGAGCAGCGAGATGAAAAACGATTTTGTGACCTGTCGCATCAGCCGCAACGCCGCTATTGGGGGTCCGGTAATTTCAGTGGCCTCGACCCCATCCGACTGTTCCGGAGGGTCAATATCCATCTTCTCGGGCCCATCTGTGATCGACGAGCTGATCGATGGGGGTCTTAGGGGACCTTCTGCGCGAAACCCAAATAATTTTCCAAAGTCGCAGGCCAGTCCATCTCCGACCTCGCCCTTCCGCCCAGCACCCAGGTCGAGGGACTTCCATTCAACCCTCTTGCCTTTTGGACGACGATCCCAATCCCGTTTCCTCTTGACCCGCTGCTCCAGTTCCCAGCTGAGCCCTGCGTCAGTCGCCGGGAAATCCCCAGGAAACCACGGGGCTCCGTTCTCGAATGCGATTTGCCGTTGTTCATCCAGACCCCCAAGTCGAGGGTTGCCGCCTGTAGAGAGCGGATAATGCATAAGAGTATACCAGAGAGGCGTGATGCACTTCCACGGCGCCAGCAATGTCCAGGTCCCCTGGGATTGCCCGCCAGCCGATGGCGTCGAGGCGAACAGCATGACCGGGATGGGCGGGTCAGCCGCGGTGACTTGGAGGGGTTCTCCGGGCGTATTTGCCCCTTTTCGCCGGTTTATCGTCTTCTGAGACGGAATTCTGGTGGCCTGGAATCGGCGATCTCGGCTGAAGATATCAAACGACTTGACCCCTTCGTCGATGGGCCACTTCGTGAGCGTTTCCATCAGATCCGCATCCGCGCCCCCACCGGGAATGTTGACCCGTTTTGGCGGATATGCTAAACGCGGATCCTTCACCGAGAATGCGAGAAGTGCGTCCTTGGGAAGCGTGGCGGGGTTTGTAACGCCGGCCAGGGACTTGAAAACCTGGGCCTGACGCTCTTGGCTGCCTGGTTTGTCGTAGAATGGTTGAAGTATGCCTAGTAAGGCCTCGGTAGACCCAGGACCAGTGAGCTCGATACTGCCGATCTCGAAGCGCAAGTCCTCGACATGAAGCCGGGGCGTCTGCATCCTGACAAGTTTAAGGAGCTCCTGGAACAACTCGAGGAAGCAGGACGGGTGGGTGCGGATGAATAGCTGTCTCTGCGACGTCTTCGTACCGGTCGGTTGAGTTGAGTCGGCCGCATCGCCGCCCTCAGCTGGCGCTTGGGGATTCCAGACAATGGTTGCGGGTCCAATATCACGTCTCGAATCTTTGACTTGCTTGCTGAGGACCCCAGCCCACTTCCGAACACCAGCCCTCCACTTCTGTCCTCTGACACCCCAGAGGGGTTCTTGGACCAGTCCCAGGGCCCTTAGAACGCGCTCAGCGCCCTCGGCCGTCCCATACAACCCGATGGTGCTCATGTAGCTCATGTCCCACACCACAACCCCCTTTTGGCCAGAGGCGCGATGTGTCGGCCGGTAGCATTTCTCGGTCGGGGTGAGCGGAATAGCGAAGCGCCACAGCGGCTTGCTCGGCTCCGTCATCCTTGCCCGTTTTGCATGCCAGAGGTGTGTCGGCAGCCATGTCTTGTTGATTTGTCTCTTTCTGAACCTGGACTCTGCCTTGGGGGCTTCGTTCAACATGTCGCGTCGAACCTTTGGTCTCGCTGGCCGGGTGTGCACGGTTGGCGTCGACCCTTTTCGATTTGTCGCGGTTCCCTCGCCGGCAGCTTTCTCGAGCAGCTTCTTTCTTTTCCTCGTGGCTAGAATGCCCAGCCTTTTGGCCGTCTCGGCGCGGATGCGGGCGCGGGTTGTGCGAGGGCGGCGCTTTCTCGCCTCGACCGTCGGGGTGTTGTCCTCCATCATCTCCCTCTTCGCCCGCTCACGCAGTCTCTTGGGCACCCTCTTGACATTGTGGCTTGCCGTCCTCCTCCGCATGGCGCGGGGCACTTGCTGGAACACGCGGGTCGCATTGGACGCCTTGCACTTGCGCATGCTGCTTTCGAGGGCTTTGATCTCGAACTCGCGTGTGCTGAGGAATTTCTGCAAGTCAAGCTTGCCATCCTCCAGAGCCGCATCTGACGGCTGGGTGCGGATGTTGCGGGCATCTTGGAATTTGACGCGTTTCGCAGATCGCGCTGTCGTAAGAGTCGGTCGTTCGTCCTGCGGTCGAGGTTTGCCGTGGTTTGTCACGGCCGGAGCATCTTTTCTTTTCCTTGCCTCCGTCCCCTTTCCAGGGGGCAGAGATCGTTTGCCGTCCATGTGGCCAACATGGGGGTCGGAATGGGGCAAAATGGCCGTTTTTGAGACCCGAGAATTTGGTATAATAAAGGTGCTTTGTATGTATTGGGGGGGGAGGCAGATCTTCGATCTCGAAATAATTTACGTTAATCAGTCGCTTTTTTTGGAGCTCCCTCTATTAGACCCACTCTAGCGTTACCTTTTATGACATTCCAGGTTTAGCGCGGGGCATCTCTATGCGGTCTAAGAAGGTCCCCACAGGCTTCTGATCTTCCGTGTCCTTGGCGTTCTAGGCAGTGAGCCAACAAGCTCTCAGCGTTTCATGTTCCATCGCCGATCTGATCGGGTACATACATAGAGGAAGGCAGTCGGCTTGTCCTTCTCTAAAATAAACCCACTCAACGGAATTCGTCTTTCAATGGGCATTCAAATCCGCGGAGCCTTCTTATCGGAATTATCCAGGATCAAATTCTGACCCCACTCTCCCGCTCGCAATCCCGAAAGCTTCGCTGGAAATGACCAACTTCGTCTAACTAACGGCCCGCAAAATCGGATCTGGCTGGAACTTCCATGGTGGACCCAGTGTCTTCGTCAGGAGACTTCCACCCCCCTGAACTTACCTACCTACTACCTACATACAACCTGCCGTACCCACCAGTCAACTGGACGGAGTATTGTGTACCTTATTATTAGTTGATGCGACGCACTGATGCCAGGTCCAAGACGTTGACGTGCAGGCGCAGACAAGACAAGCTTTTGTCCCGGAGCGAGCGCTCGCTTGGTTTCCCGTTGGTCCTTGGTATTGTGCATACATAAGGTACATTATCTAGTGGCCCGCTCTGACGCTACCCTCCCTCCTGTAGCACGAAGCAAACGGCATTCGCTTCATCGGACAAGTCGGCAACGGTTCTTGGCGTGCCGACGTCAGCCTCTCCCTCTTTCGGACTCTTCGACGAACTGGAAAAAGGGAAACGGCCGGGCATCCGAATCCGGTTCTGGCTGCCGGCTGGAGAGGAATGAGCCTGTCCCCATCGGCTGGCTAGCGATAAGCATGGCATCCCTCAGTAAGCCATTCCCATCCCAACCTTCCCTGCCTTAGCTCGTCTCCTTGTTGCACCTCTGCCGCCCGTTCGTCTCAGCCGCATCCCCGGCCGAGTCAGATCGCTCTTTGGTACAGTACATCATGTTCTTTTTGCTTCGCAGACAGGCGAGGTTTTTTGTCCAGCACTGAGCGGCTATATGGCGCGACGCGTAATGAGGCTGGCCCGTTCGGTTCCGATGCATCACCGTCTACACTCCGACATAAATCCACCAGAATCCATTCATACGAGTGCGTTCCGACTCAGCTCAGCGCTAATATGCAATTCCTTCCCTTAGTAAACAAGGCTCGAAAGGTCAGGAGACGTCAATCCCTGTGCAACGTCCATGTCCACAGTTGACAGAAAAGCTGACATCATGACATATGGGACCTACAGCCCAAATTCGATGTCCATCTCAAGGTGAGCATCGAAACAGAGTCAGCGCCTGGGAGAACTCCTTGCTCACTCAGATCAGATCTCTGACCTCAACAATGTCCCACTTGTGTCAGGGGCGTCCATAATCACATGGCGTCTCCCGCACAGCATACATCGGGAGCACCGGGGGCAGACACCGAAGTGCCCCATTCTTAACCACCGGGTTGAGTATGGCTACTCCAAGATCATTCCTGTACGAATCGGCATCGACCGCAACAACAACCTATGCGAGTGCCCTGTCGTGTTTGAGGTTGTGCAGGAGTTCAGCGCCGGCGGCATCGCCGGCGCCGCTGGGCGAGACGAGAAAATCACGCTGGGCCACATCCGCCTCAACCTCAGCGAGTACGTCGAGGAGAGTGAAGCGGTTCTGCGTGACGGCAACACGGCCCATGCCATCAAAGAGGCACTCACCTCACCCGTGCAAAGTTCGGCCCACCGCCGCAAGCGTAGCTCGCAGAGCAGTATTATCCCCCCGGTGGACGAAGCGAGTCCTCGGTCTTCTCGCGATGACGAACGCCCGGCAACCGACGTCCAGGACGGCGTGGTACGGCGTTACCTCATGCAAGAGAGCAAAATAAACTCGACGCTCAAGATCAGCATTTTGATGGTGCAAGTCGACGGGGAGCGCAACTACGTCGCTCCGCCGCCAAAATCCGCCCCTGTTTTTGGCGGCATCGCCGGGTTCGTGGCAGGCGACGCATTCGAGCCTGTAGACGTCGGCGCAAGCACGCCGGGCCACGCGCCGTCCTCTTTTAGTGGCAAATCGCGCGACATGTTCGAGCTCCAAGACATGTACCGCCGTGCCCTGGCTGCGAGCTGGGCAAGTCAACCCGGCGAGCTACCTGCTGACCAGTGTATCGAAAACATCTTCGGCGGCGGCGAGGGCTTCGGCCTACCGCCAAAACCATCTCACGGGCGAGCACATTCGCGGCACCACACGTTGGTCGGCCGCCATGGTCGGGGCGGGCTCGGGGCGGGAGACGTGTCTCCCAATCCCGGGCGGAACCTGCGCCATGAAGACAGCGGTTCTTTCTCGGACGACGAAGAGAATGGCGACATGATGGGTACCCTCCGGCCGCGCGACCTGGCCCGCATCCGCCGCCACCTGCGCGATCAGAGCATCGTCAGCGATCGGAGTACGGCCACCGTGCTTGGCGGCGAGCGGGAGCTCGACCGCGAATCGAGCCGCGGTATTGGCCTCGCCATCAACGGGGCCCTTCGTGAACCGTTCCCGCTATTTCCATCAGCTCACCGCCGCGAGGAAAGCAAAATCACCCATGACGGTGGTGGGCTACGAAGTCGCAGTTCCAGCTTGGTCAGTCTGGCGACGGCAACTACGCTTGGGAGCGAGCGGGATAGGGGAAGAGAGGGGGGGTTCAAGCGGGCGAGAGAGGTGGATGAATTTGAGGTCCGCGATGATTTGGTAGCTTGGACCATCCCCAAGACTCGAGTGTAGTCGGTAGGTAGGGATGGGCTTGGAAAGCCAGCGAGGAGTTTGTGGTTAGCTTGGTTGTTTTCCGGTAGCCTCAGCGAGTCTAATTAGAAGTCTTTAACATGGCTCGCATGTCACCCTTTAACCGTAAACAAACGGTGCTATTGGTATTCCGAGTCAATAGATGCTCCAGCGTCTCCCCAGCTGGATGTCTTCCGAGGGTCTTCCTGACGAGCAACGCTAAACAATTCCTGCAACATAAAACAATGGCCTTCTTTAATTACAACCACCGGTTCAAACAAAAGTCCTTCGATGCAGAGACCCGGCCCCCGCCCCCCCCCCCCCCACGCTGAACAATGGTGCCAAAATGTCCGCTATGTGTGGTGAGTGCGACTGGGGTTGGACATAGTCTCTCTGCACTTCTCGGATGCCACTAGCCCCGAGATGAAGTGAGACAACGAAGGGGCGGAGAGAAAAAAAAAAAAGGTCGACGAGGAAGAAAGAAGAGACTCCTCCTGCCATCGAACCCTTGCGCTTCTACAAACTTAGGCGTACCGATCAAAGGGCTCGTCATGAGAAAAAAACCAATAAGGAATTGCGGTCAAGCGTAGATGCTGCAAAGTAGGCGGCCACTGAGCCAACTGAGAAGGTGAGATACGGAACGTAGGATGCGGGAGGAAGACGGACAAGGGTTGACTGCAGAATCAATCATGTATGTAGAGTATCTATCCGCCAAGGCAACTAATCAGCCAGAATAACGCCCATCAAGACCTCTCCCCCTTCAAGCAGGGGCCGCAGGGCGCTCTCATCGCAGTCTACATGCCAGCATACCGCCGTGCGGCCGTCCAGAAAGTGCCTCCTAGGCACTCGTCAGTGTCCCACGAACACCGCCCTTGCCACCAACCTCCCGTGCTGTTACAAGAACCGACAAATCCGAATTCACCGTGATGGAGACCTCAACCTTGCCGCCCTTCTTCACACCCTTGACGCCGGCCTCGGCGAGAGTAGACCCAATCTTCCAAATCTTCTCCCGCTTCTCCTCCTCTTCCTCCTCGTCGGAGAAATCGCTGTCATCCTCATCGCTGTCATCGGCGTCCTCCACCTTGGCCGCCTTGGAATCGCCGTTCTCCTTGGCCTTCGGCTCGGGCTTGGTCACCTTGATGTGCGTGTTGCCCTCGGCAACCTTGACCAAAACATCGCCACCATTGGGGGCAGACATGTGGACCGTCCGCCGCGCCGGGACGGCCGTCTCGGGAGGGACGATGGGGACGAACACCTCTTCGCCGGCCTCGTTTAGCGAGATGACACCAATGGCGTTGGCGACGTGCGGTACTGTCGTGACGGCGGCGTGGGTCGACTGGTCGATGTCCTCCGCCTCGTAGTCCTGGATAAGGCTGGCCTGTAGCGCGGCGCCACGGGCCTCCAGCTCTGAGGGGTTGATGGCGTTAACGTCGGTTGCGGGCGCCAATATCCTCGTCTTCTCGGGGAAAATATAACCAAAGTTGGCGGCAATACGGGGCGTGTGCGAGGTCCCGCCAGACATGATCACCTCGTCCACGTCCAAAACGTCCAGACCAGCCTTCTTGACTGCTGATTCCACCAGGCGGTTGAGACCCTCAAAGGTGGTCCTTGCGAGGGTCTCGTAGCGCAGACGGTTGATGGTGGCGGCGTAGTCGTAGCCGTCCGCCAGACTCTCCACGCTGAAGCTGGCGTTTGTGCCCAAGCTAAGCGCCCTCTTGGTCGACTCGGACTCGAGCCTCAGCTTGGCCAGGCTCCTGGCGTTCTCGCGCGGGTCGCTGGCCCCAGAATACTTCTTCATGAACTCCTTGGCGAAGTGGTCCATCAACACCTTGTCGAGGGCAACGCCGGTGAACTCGTAGTCGTGGACGGTCGAGAGGAGCGTGTACATGCCGCCGCGGCTGGCAACGACGGCGACGTCGGACCGTGTGCCGCCCAAATCCGCCACAACGACAATCTTATCCTCGATCTTGGCCTCAGGGCGCGCATCATAGGCGAGCACCGCGGCGACGGGTTCGCTGATGAGCTGCAGGACCTCGAGGTCGGCGGCGGCAGCGGCGGCGACCAGGGCAGCTTTTTGCTTGTCGTTGAAGTTGGTCGGTACGGTAATGACGGCCGAAGTGACCTTCTTGCCGAGATACTCGGAGGCAGAGCCTACTAGACGGCGGAGATAGCGGGTGGCAACCTCGGAGACGGACAGCGTTGACGGGGCTTCCTCCTCGCCCTCCTTGTCCTTGACTGTAAACGAGACGGTGTCGCCGGATTCTTGCGGGTGGGCAGAGGCGTGGTTGTGGGTGGGGTCAATCGACTTGAACTCTTTCCCTACAAAGTCGCGAAAGTAGGCGACTGTGTTCTGGGGGTTCCTGACGAGGAAGTTCTTGGCCTGCTGGCCGTAGTACTCTTCGCCTTCGACGTACGACAAGATGGTGGGGATCTGGCGGTCTAAGATGGAGCAGAAGTCAGTACACAGCGAGGCACGTTGCAATTCGGGCCTTCTCACCTCCATCCTCGTTGGCAATGACCTCGGCCTTGTCGTCGACCAGGTAGGCGATGGAGCTGTTGGAGTTGCCGAACGTGATGCCAATCGTAGTGCGCTCGCTTGGCTCAGGGCCAGGCTTAGCCCCGCTGTCACTCATTGTTGCTGAGTAGTAGAGATTGTCTCGGTGGTTCGTGGCTGGGGGGTCGGGGAGTGGGCGACTGCGGAGGGTTGTTCTGTCCAAAGAAGGTATGAAAGAGGTGGGCAGCTCACCGTTCAAAAAGTTTGGTGGGGGTTTCCAAAAATTTCCTGGTCGAAAAATTTGGGCTTTCATCCACCCCTGTCGCTTGGGCTGAGTGCCCCGCTCATGTGAAGGTGAGAGAGATGTACAGAATACTGTGCTGTACATGTATGTACCTGCTCATCAACATGCCATCAAGAGCTTGCACGCTGATGACGGACAAACTGCCCGTTGCGCAGCAAAATATTGTTGAGAGTATATCCTCGAGAGAAGAATTGTCTCTCCTGTTCACTGATTTATCAAAATCTTGCCATGTTCTGCCCATGTTTGCCCCAAACACTTGGTTGGTCCTTGGGATTGTCATGGGTCAGTGGTACACAATTTGACCAAACCGACTGGAATCAGTGCGTTTAATTTCATGCCAAAAGATTGGTGAAATAGTACCATCAAACCTTGTCTTGTCTTCAAGACTGCCTCTTCAGACTCCTCATGCCGCTCGGCTGACTGCGAGTTGCCGGTGTGATGACAGGGAAAAAGAGCAGCTGCGACGAGTACAGTATGTATGTACAGTGTACCTGCCAGTTTGGCCTGGCCAAGGCTGCCCCACCAAGGCTGCAGCCGCAAACAAGGCTGGCCAAACCTTCCGCTAACGAGATTCCCGAACAATCAAATCGGCAGGCAATCCACCGCCCGTCCTTCAACGTTCAAACACTATTACTACCAAGCAATCTTTCTCCCCCAAAGCAACCCCAACCAAACAGAAAGAATAATAATAAAAAAACAATCGGCCATGGACCCCGACCGCCAAGTCGTCCTCCCAGGCGAAACAATCGACCCCTCGCTCATCCCCTCCCACCACAAACACCCGCTCCGGCTCGGCCCAGGCCTCCGACACATCCCCCCCTCTGACATAGTCCCAACTGTAGCCGGCCAACTCATAACCAACCCACACAAAAACTCCATGTGGATAGAGTACAACTCGAACCGCGTAAGCTCCCTTTCCCCCCTTCCAACCAACCCACTACCCTTATCCCACTAACCAACCTCATCCTTCAAACCCCAGTACATCCCCGCCCCCAACGACATAATCCTGGCGCAGATCCTGCGCTCCACCTCCGACTTCTACCTCTGCTCGCTCTCGCCGCACACGGCGCCCGCCACCCTCCCGCACCTGGCCTTCGAGTCGGCCACGAAAAAGACGCGCCCCGTCCTCGCCCCCGGCCAGCTCGTCTACGCGCGCGTGACCCTCGCCAACAAGCACATGGACCCGGAGCTGGAGTGCGTGAGCGCCGCCACGGGCAGGGCCGACGGCCTGGGGCCGATCGCCGGCCCCGGGTGCGTGTTCGACGTGAGCCTGGGGTTCGCGAGGCGGCTGCTGATGGCGCGCAGCCGGGAGGACGGCGGGGTCGGGGTGTTGGAGATGCTGGGGGGGGAAGAGGGCGGGGGGTTAGCGTTCGAGACGGCGGTGGGGAGGAATGGGAAGGTGTGGGTGGGGAGTGAGAGCGCGAGGACGGTGGTGGTGGTCGGGAGGGCGCTGCAGGAGACGGATCGGGCGGGCCTGGGGATGGAGGGGCAGCGGCGGTTGGTGAAGAAGTTGGTGAGGGAGATGAGGTGAGCCAAGAGGAAATGTTTGGTTGGGGTGTCGCAAGGGAATTTTTACGGATGGGTGATGCTTCTTGGGCAATTCTTCAACCAAGACCACGCGGATGATGAAGGCACACGACTAAGGCGAGGGGACACAATCCGACGACAACCGCAGGTGTATCCGCCGATCGTGTTGGAGCGTGGTTCAAGTATAATTCCGCCAGGGCGATAATCACGCGACATGCGAGAATGGCGGATGGAGACACAGAGACTTTCATGGGGGAGGCCGCAAGCATTTAGAATTGCTGGGAACAACTGCCCAAATTCTGCAACGCAGAGACGGAGAGGAGCGCTTCCAAAGCTCCGGATTATAAAGATAAATGTACACCCAGTCCCAAAGTAGATGTAACGGGGCCCTCCAGAAGATAAGCCCTGCGCGAATTTTCCTTTTCCCCCCTCGGCAGCGCTGGATAACCCGCTGAGAATCCACCCCGGCGGTTGTTAGGAACCCACTCTTCACACGTCGGCTTCCTATATGCCCCGGCATAGGCAGTATCATATTGGCGGTCAATCGCCTGTCCTGTGCTGCCCTGGCTTGTCTCGCGCGGCTGTCGGGCGAGGCAGTACTCTACCGCTCTAAAGCCCTTCTTCCTCTTTCCCCGTAAAAGAATGAATCAGGGGTCCCGTGCTGCCAGTCACGGGCATCTTGGAAGAGCCGCAGTAAACTGTAGCGGTGCCCGCCTCGTCTAGCATATTGTCTCCGCCATCAAGATGGGTCATGTCCCATCCATGGCGATATCGCCCAGGAAGTCTTCGTCGGTCACGTTTTGGGGATCGATCATATGCTTCTTCAGCATGTGCCTCTTCCAGTTGTCCTTCCTCGGGAACGATTTTGAGCCCTGCCTTGAATAGTCGCACCCGGGCTGGGTGCAATAGAACTTGCGCGTTTTGTGGTGTTTGTCATTGACGTGCCGCTTCAGGTGCGTGATCGTCCCAAAGCTCCGCTCGCACCCTTCCTCCTTGCATTGCCACGGCCGGTCATGATATCGTCGGTGATGACTGCAATGGTTGTCAGCTTTGCACCGAGTGGACGGAAAAAACGCACTGCTTACTTGAATTGATGGTATGAATTCTTGACAGCGCCGCAAACATCACAGACAAATCCTCCAGGAGGCCGGGCCGGTGACCGGCTTGGAGATCGCCCACGGGACGGACCGGGAGATGGGGCTGGGGACAGACCTGGCGAGGGTGAGGGACCCGGGGATGGCGAGAGGCCTGCTGAAAGACCTGGGGACACCGTCAAGTGGGCATTGATGGTAGCCTCAGTCTCGGCCGGCGGAGATGGTGATGCGGTGAACGGCGTCAGTCTCGTGTCTGGGGTGTTTTCAGTTGACGGCCCAGTAGAGGGTGGCGGCGTCGAGTAGTCGGAAGTAGTAAAAATGTTGCCGTTGTGGTACCCCATTGCCTCCTCGTGGATCTGCATCCCGGTCTCCAAGCCGGCGTGAGGGGGGGATTGGTACGGCGACTGGAAGTCAGATTGGTACTGAGCTTGAAACTGCAATTTCATGAAGTCGTTGTCGGAAACCGGGCCAAAGCCCTCATCCAGCGGTATTGACATGGTCGGAACCAGCTCGGGCGCCGGCGGCAGCGGCGAGTTCTGAATCATACGCATTTCGTGCTCCAACATCCAGGCGCTTTCGGCCGAGTTGGTTGGCTTCATCATCTCCATGGGGTTGCCGCTGGGGCCTGTGTTGTATTGGAGGAGAGGGGGGCTGGGGAGATCGGCCACGATGGTCGGAGGTGGCAGGCTATCGGTGCGCTGTAGCGGTCCGGGAAACCTCTTGCCTTGGTTGAAAGTGTTCTGCCTGCTGAACAAGCCGGGTGTTACTGTCGCGTCACTATCGGGTGAGAAAGCGTCTGGTTCCTCCGTAATCGGCTTCGTTGTCATAGACGGGGCGACCCCAGCTCCTGTTACAGGAATTTGGCCAGCTGAGTAGAAAGGAGCCGAAGTTGGGGCATGCGCAGATGACACGATACCGGCAGGGCCCAAGTCCGGCGTGGATTGCGGGTAAGTCTCGGGCACGTCAACGCCCAAGGTCGGGTCGTGATAGTAGTCCCAGGCCAAGCCGGGAGTTTCCGTATCGATTTCGAGGCCGGACGGTGTCTCGTCGGGCGGAGGGAGAACGTCGGCGGCGGTGATAACCGAAGGCGAGCGAGCTCCGTCGGTGTCGGCGAGGGTAGACCGTCTGCTGTCCCGGCGCTGCTGTGAGGAATGGCGGCGATGGATCAAGCCGCGAAGTGACCCTTTTAGACTATGGAAGTGGCCTGGCTCGGGGGAGCCAGAGGGACGATCGAAAGACTCAGGTTCCTCGGTTATGCCGACAGATGTGATGCCGGTAAGCTCACGACTGGGCGGCCCATATGAATCACTGACACTGAAGTCGCGTGTGCTCTCGCGGTCGATGGTGGCCCGCGATCCGTAGCGTGACTGCGACGATGAGGCCTCGGCTGGTAGCTGGGGGGGAGCGGCCGCGGTCTGAGGTGAATCTGCCCGACCGTTGGCGTGCGATGACGGACCCGTCGGTGATGTGGGAGACGAGACGGGCGACGGCAAGCCGTGCTCGACAGTGACGCCGTGGGGGAGGGTTGACTGGGGCTTCTGGTCTGGGGCCGGTGTCTGGGAGACGTCGTGGGCATTGACAGTCTCGGGGCCGGACCCCGAGCTTCTTTTGTACGAGCTGTCGTCTACATCCTGGGGGTTGAAGATGGGGCCTCCGGGGCCCTGCCCCATCTCGGCCAGGCCGGGATCGTCATGGCGGGCGAGCCGTCGACGTCTGGCGCGGACGATGAAGGGAAAGACACAAAAGGCAATGAGGAGGGCGCCGACGACCGACCCGACCACAGCCCCAGCGATGGCGCCGGGGGGGAGCGGACTGGATCTGGGGACGATCATGGACCGAGCGAGCGGCCTCGCAGCCAGCAGGGCTGCTGCGGTGCGCTGCTGCTGTTGGAGCCGGTGCATTAATTGAGAGCTTTGCAGACTCTCAATGCAGGCAGAATGAAAGGAACAGGTTTTCTGTCGCTTTGGGGAAACGGCCGAAAGCTATCAATCGCGGTTTGGGACGCTTGGACAGGGGAGGGAGCCCCCAGCCACGGTGTGATGGGGGGCGTGGTGGACGCGAGACGAGGCTGTGCCAGCACCCTGCTGCTGCTGCTGCTGCTGCTGCTTGCCAGTATTTGCTCAACGAAGGCCTTATTATTGAACAAAAAATCCAAGACCAGCGAGTGAAACCTCGGTCCTCTGCACAAGACGAGAAAAAAAAATTGGAGAGTCGCTGGCAGCCGTGAGCGAGGGCGCTGGTGCCTCTAGCCGGTGCTAGAGAATGCGATCGATGGCAGTGGACGGACTCATGACGAAGAATTGCACAGTTGTCGTGTTAGTGTGAGATGAAAAGAAGACGGTGAGGTGATGGGGAATTTGGGGTGAGAGACAGGACGGAGGCCTGAAGCGGTCCATGTCGGGGTCTCCCTGCAGCCTGGAATGGCCCGTGGCCACTGACACCTCAGGCAAGCAACTGAGAAACAGCCTGCAAGCCCAGCAGGGCCAAAAAGACGGCCGTAAAATTAAAAACCGTCTCCGTAGAACCCTCTCAGCCTCACTTGCAGCAGGCGAAAGCTAGGCCTATTCTGGCGCTGGTGTGATGGGACGCTGGGTGGTGTGCTGTTGCAGCATGTGTTGGTTGTTGACAGGGGCCACGGCTGGACCGAATTGGTTGCCTCCCCCCCAGGGTGCCGCCTAACCCCGCCGTGGAGCGGCCCTGGTGTATCCGCCCATCATCTGAACGATTCCCAAACAATTCAAGCTTGAGAGTCCTCTGCGGTAGTTATCACTGGTATGTATCGTAAATGTAAAGATAGCTTCCAAGATGGTGTCCATGTCTTTTTTTTTTCTTTCTTTCTCAAGGCCTCTATCAAACTAGGGGTTTTTAACATGTAGTTCAGCGGCCGCTCTGCACCGTCGGCCAGCGCATCCCCTTCTTCAACAGAGAAGCCGAGACTTGCCCACTGCGGGCACAAACACGGGATGGACTGACAGATGGGCCAACCAGCGTTCCCTGCGCCGAGCTCTGGCAGGCCCTCGGCATCCCCACAAAACGCCACAACACCGAGACACCATCTGGCCGGCCCGTCAAGCGGCCCTGGCCCAACGGCCACGCCCACGACGCCTTGTAGCCAATCAAGAGGGACTCTTGTGGCAGTTGGTTCCGGGGTTGCGACTTGCTGCTGCACTTGCAGCATCACATTGAGAAGAAGGTGCTCCATGCACCATGGAAGGGCCCATGTTTTCTTAATAGGTACATACCTTAGGTAGTACAGTACATTAGAGTCCGAACAACCGCTCCGCAGCCGCTTCGGGCACAGGCGGCATAGGTTCAACCGCGCCGTCCCGGCAATGTGGTTGCAACTTGCAAGCGCCGGCCTGATCTGACACCAACACCGCATTGGCCGTTGTCAAACATTCTCAAACTTTCCTCTTTGCACCACACTTCAGTTGTTTGATGATGACGACGACAATATCTTGCATCTCCCACTACCGACATGTCCCAAGCCAGCTCGTGGGCACGGCCGTTCTGACCGGGTTTGCGGTTGTGCGCGAGACACGGGATACATACATAGAATGCCTGTGTGAATCCGGGTGGGTGACATGCAACCTGTGCTGTTGTTTGAGAGTCGCTGCGCCGTCGCTCAGCTGTTCATGCGAAGCTCCCTTCACCCCTCTGAAACCCGCCAGCAAGCTCTGTGCAACCGCGGGTCGGTTGTGGCACGATCACAAAGTGAGCCTGTGAGGTGGCTTCAGCCCGCAATCCAGCGTCGGCCGCACGAGTTGGCCGACCTCCTTTCGTGGAATGGCACTTTGACGGAGCTCGGAGCAAGAAGCAGCTCCGACCGTCCAAGATCTTGTCTGTGTCTGTGGCCGTGGCCAGGAATCAACCAACGCAGTCCGATAATAATGGCCTGACAGACGGAACAGCCAATAGCCAATCGAGCAATGAGAAGGCATAGCAATGACGCACTTCTGGTTTGCCATAGAGCAGTTCGATCAAAGATGTGCTGGAGAAGTCTGGTGCAATCGCGGGGTTGACGACCAATCACTTGCCTCGTTCCGGGAAAGATGACGCTCTGGACGGGATCATGTCCGCGCGTCCCGTCGTTGACCTACCCCTCTACATACAATCCTGCTTACAACTACCAGTCTCGTAAATCGTAAAACGGCAGCCGTCCCTTGGTTATTTTCTGGTTTTATTTTCAAAGCTCTGTATCCCCAGTGGTTATGAATCTCATCGTCTCCGTGAGATTCGGCCTAGAATAAGCGTAACTAAACTCGTTCGAACACATCTGGACCTGCGTGTAAGCCCATCGCGAGACACGCCATGAAGCAGGCCGTCGTCGTCTTGCTCGCAGCTGGCGCTGCCGCCCTCGTCACCCCTGACGTGGTCAAGAGGCAGCAGATATCCCTCGCCGGAAACCGGATCCAGGCCACGGATGAGAACGTAGTCCAGGCCTGGTGGGATGCCCAGCCAGACGCTGCCAGTCTGCTGCGGCCGATTGGGGACTCCCTCGCCAAGAGCATCCAGCGCAGCACCCTCGACAATGTTCTCGCCCTGATTGATAGCAACGGCGATGAAGAAGAGGACCATCCCCATCATCCACCGCATGGCGGACATGGCCATCACGGCCATCACGGCCACCACGGCGACCCGGACAAGACCATCTGGGAGCTGATCAAGGAGAGCAAACATACGACCAAGTTTGCCAAGCTGGTCGAGAAGCACGACGAGATCAAGAAGCTGCTCGAGGACACGGAGCACAACCACACCCTGTTTGTGCCCACGGACCGCGCCTTTGAGCGCATCCCTCACCATCGCCACTGCCACCACCACGATGACGGGGATGACAGCGACGGCGACGGCGACGGCGACGGCAACAGAGACCATGACAATGACGACGACGACGACGACAAACACAAGCGCTGCAAAGAGTTCCTCCTCTCCCTCCTAAAATACCACATCACCCCAGGTCTCTACCCCCTCCACCGCGTCCGCGCAAGCCACACCCTCCCGACGGAACTCCACCCCTCCGCCCTGAGCACCTCCTCCAGCAGCCACCACCACCACCACTCCGACCCGCACCCGCAGCGCATCCGCGTCTTCACCGTCCCCCTCCTGCACCTCACGCGCCTCAACTTCCTCACGCGCCTCCGCGCGGGCGACTTCCTCGCCAAGAACGGCCTCGTCCACGCCGTCGACGCGCTCCTGGTCCCGCCGCCCTCCCAGACGAGCCTCGTCCGCCTGCTGCCGGCCCAGTTCAGCACCCTCGCGCTCGCCCTCGAGAAGACGGGCCTGGGCGACCGCCTCGACGAGATGCCGCGCGACGGCGGCGGCACGCTCTTCGCCCCGACGAACCGCGCCTGGGCCCGCCTGGGCCCCCGCCTCAACGCCTTTCTGTTCTCGGCCCGCGGGGCAAAGTACCTGCGCGCCCTGGTCGAGTACCACGCCGTGGTGAACGAGACGCTGTACTCGGACGCCTACTACCGCGGCGGCGGGGGGAAGGACCGTGGGCCCGGCGGCGAGGGGGATTACTGGCACGTGGATCTGCCGAGCCTGCTGGAGGGGAAGCCCATCAGCGTCGACGTGAAGCGGTGGAAGGGGTTTGTGTCGATCGTGGTGAATGGGTTCGTCAGGGTCGTGGTGAGGGACGGGATCGCGGACGACGGGGTGGTGCAGGTGGTTGGGAGGGTGCTGATTCCGCCTCATAAGCGTCACCGTGGTGGCCATGGCGGTGGGGAGGCAGTGGAGGGGATGAGCGTGGAGGAGCTGAAGAGCCGGTTGGAGCCGTACTTGGAGGGCGAGTCCGGGGCGTCGGGCGGGCGGAAGGCGATGGGTGATTTGTAGTTTGTATATATTATAATCTCCTCTGGATATGTGGTGGCGGTTTAGCCCCTTTTTGTCTCGGGTGGTTTCGGATCAACTTGGATATCTCCCATCTTTCACACTCGTTGGCAAAAGACATGCACCATTTATTTTTTTTAAAAAAATTTGAAAGGCTACCTACACCTACCTACCTATGTACGAAATACAAAACGCTCTACACCATGACCATTTCACACATTTCTCACTCCCACACCCGTGAGAGCAAACCCGTCTCACCATTTACCAGTCACCGCGGAAACGCATCCACAACCCGCCCCTCGAGATCAACATCCACAGCCCCCCATCTCTGCTCCCTATTCCTCCTCCTTCCGAATGCCTCCCCCGTCGTATCGCACCGCTCATACACCCCGAGCTCATCCAACAGTACCTCCACAATCCAAACACGGGACAAATCCCCCGCCGCCGCCGCCGCACCCGGATTTGCCGCCAGAGCAGCGCTGTCCGCTCTCGTCCTCGGCAAGCTGGTACACAGCAGGTGCAGATCCAACATCTGCGAAAAGACCAGTCCAAAAGACGGTCTGTTGGGCACGGCGGGGGCAGAGTTGTCGCGCCCGGGCCGTTGTTGCCCGGCTGCTGTGACGGGAGGCGGGTGGAATATCGAGCGGAGGGTTGGGTCTGGCTGCTTGGGCGCTTGCGGTCTGCTTCTGTCCCCCCCCCGCGGTGGCGCGGTTGTGTCGCTGCCGTCGGGGTAGTGTAATGCGGCAGGGGAGGTGGTAGAGTTGAGGAGCATGATGAGGGGGCCCCCGAGGGCTGGGGAGCGGGTGAGGGAGCGCAGCTGGGATGAGAGGCGGAGCGCCGTGTTATGCGCGGCGTCTTTGTCGCGGCCGGTGAAGAGCAGGTGGAGGAGGGCCGAAGTGTGGGTGATGAGAATCACATCCGGGAGAGCGGAAGACTGGGCTGTGTCTGGGTTTGGTTTGGCTGCGGTCTGGTGTGCAACGGGCTGTGGTGACGGCTTCTGCTGTGGACTGGATGACTCCGGGGACGACGACAAGCCACCTTCGTCTTCGCTGTCGAGGACCTCGGTTCTCTGCTGCCGCGGACCTCCTGTTTGTTCTTTGGGCTGTGTATCACCGGGCCTCTTCTGCCCTGCCTCTGTAGATCCCTTGGTGGCACGTTGTGGTAGCCGAGCTTTGTCCACGCAGCCAGCGTCCTCCAGCTCTTTCAGGACCTCATAGAGCCCCTCGATTTCGAAGATCCTAGAGATAGATATCCTCTCAAGACAGTCCCGCACCCTGTCCTGCAGATTCTGCAGCCCGCCCTGGGCCCTGGACAGCTGGTTCACGAGAGCTTGCCTCACCTTGGGTAGCAGTGTTGTTGCCGGCATGAGAGTAACAACCATGGCCCTTGCCGACGGCTGAGTAGCCATCAGACGTGCCGTAGTCTGGAGGCCGATCTAAGTAAATATCTTTGAGTGAACACCATTTTCCTCCGGGCAAAAGTAAGAATGAATGGGTTAACTCACCAACAAGCCCACGTCGTCGTCCTCGGCACTCAGACCGACGACGGACCCGCGCTCGAACCCTTCTAACAAGACATAGTCATCCAAGTCACTGCAGCCAGTTACAAGGTTGCCCTTGCTGGCTAGATGCTCTTTTCTGGCGAGCTCCTGGTCTAGTAATAGTGATGCGGGCAGCGGCTCGATTGGGACGCGAGGGTTGTTAGAAAACGGGGCCGATGCATCCATGGTCCGGTCCAAGATTTTGGGTTGGGAAAAAAAAAAAAAAAAGGTAGTTTGGGTCAGTGTACTGACTGTATGTTCATTGCCGGGTGGTTGGAGGGAAAGGTTATCGATTGGGTTTAGTAAAGCATGCTTGGAACAGAACGAATTCAATATTTCTGGATGGAGGGTCGATACCCTTAAGTGAAAATTGGCGGCATGACAGTTTTGGGATTACGATGAACTATCGCGATATTGTCATTTCATGATTTGACAGGTATTTTACAGTTTCAACTTGAGACTCGGACTTGGCCTTCTCGCGCCATTTAAGCACGGTTGAAGCACTTCTGACTTTGGCCATTACGACAATACTCAATTCAATTTCCTAATGACAGCGCCGCTTAGAGCCAGCTCACAATAAGGAATAGACGCCTGAACGACGAGGCGGCTGTGCAAACAACGGCACTCGCCATGCCACAAAACCGTCCCCGTCCTGTCACGTCCAGGAGAAGTAGGAAAGTTTTGGCGGCTAGGTACATGTACGATGAGTCCCGCGACACGGTAGACCACCGCCACTCTGCGTCGGTTGGTCAGTCGACTATCTCCATCCGATGAAATCATAAGGAAAACCTGTCCGCTAAGTTCACCCTCTTCTGTTGCCCGAATTTGCGTCGCGCCAGTGACCGGAAAGAGGAAAAAAAAGAAAACCATATGCCGACCACGTAAGCATATTATTACGGGGATCCCGGAGCGTCCCGACACCGAATAGGTCATAGCTAGATGACCCCCAATCGTCGTGGGAAATACGCCACAGGAGAATGCGGCCTGACCAAAAAGGTCTGCGCTGACACCGGTATCTGTTCTTGGGAGAGGGACTGTTGTAGAAAGTGGTGGGTTGCTCAGCAGTCGGAGGAGAGGAAGGCAGTCATCCAGGCTGGAATAGAAGAGGATTAAAACCATGGACATCACGAGCCTCGCTCGGATTGTCAAGCAACCCCTTTAAACTGCGGTTCCGGGGGCGGGGCCTGCGTCCGAATCGGCCGCGGGAGGGCCAGGGCGCTGACGTCTTCCCTTCAGACTCTTCATGCGGCCCAGGATCCCGGTCGCTTTCGGTGGCGCATCCTCACCCCCAGTGGCGTCCGTCGTCGACCTGCGCTCGAGGCCAGGGCCGCCCCTGGGGCTGGTCGGCGACGCCTTGCTTCCATTCGTGTCCGTCTTACGCACCATGAACTCATCCTCGCCCTTGCCGGATCCGTACTCGTTGAAGAAAGGATTGCGCTCGGTCAAGGAAGCAGAGAGCGGTCCGCTTTGCGATGGAGACCTGCGGGAACCGTAAGCAGCCTCAGGGTTGGTCATCCGGCCGGATGGTTGGAAGTCGCGACCTCCGCGGTTTATGTTGCGGATCCGGTGCGCGAGGGACTTCTTGCGCTGGAGACCTTCGTTCATAACCTGGGCAGCCCGCTCCTCCTCACGCTTCTGGATCGCTGTCCGCGCTGCCGGTGTCCCTTCCAAGAAGGTCGATGTGCCGAGACCAAGTGATTCGTCGCCATGCAGGACGTTGCCACGGCTGAGGGGGTCGAACACGGGCACTTCGCCCTTGCGTGGCGCCGAGAAATCCTCACCGTTTCTATCTTTGCCGCCCTTTGCCCACTCCTTGAATGCCTCATCGTCTTGTTGCCCCAGGAACGTCGCGTGGTCAGGCCGCGCGTTCAACGGCCCAGCACCGCCAATTGTATTGTTCAGTGAACCCTCGGGGAAAGCTTGCATCGGCGCACGCCGGCTGCCTTGTCTGTTTCGGTGGGGGTTGAGGGCGTCGAAAGGGCCGTCGTGGTGGAAAACTGTAAACTGTGTCAGACAATCTTTTCAAACGGACCCGGGCAGTGCCACCTACTCCCGGTCCCATAGATGCTGGTCGCATCCAGCTGGTCGATGATGTCAATCCTGCGGCTGGGGGGCTTCTTCTCCTTGTTCTCACGATGACGCCGCTCACGCTCGCGCCGCCGCATGTCGCGCTGCTTTTTCTCCTCCTCGGTCATGGCCTTATCGGAGTCCATTATCGACGATTCCGAGTTCCGGCGTGGTCGCCTCTCTTGGCGCCGCTGCGGGGAGCGAGACGGGTCTAAACGGCCGCCGCGATCACCATTTCCTTGTATCTTTTGCGCGCGCAGTGCCTCCTCCTGTGATCGCGTCGGACGATGGTTTGGCGGCGGGCCCCTTCGGTTGGGCGGCGGCACGCCATCCCGGTAAGGAGGCGGGGGACCGCGCCGAGCGCCTGGCGGTGGAGGTGGCTTCGCAGCATCCGGCCGCGGCGGCGCACCCGATGTGGAAGACGTGTCCACAAGTGTCAATGAACCCTATGTAGCCCGTTATCAGACTATGCCCAGGATAAGATAGGCGCAAGACACCTGGCGCGCGACCAACTGCCATCAGTGGAATGACGTACAAATATTTCCTCGGCCGTGAGGGACGGCCTTTTATCGAGCGACATGGTTTCCGAGGCCGATCGTATATTCGAGAGACTCGCCCTGCCCGTAATAGCGGGGTCGAGGAAGGGGTTGCGCGAGAGCGGCCGCGGAGGGGGATCGTCAAAGGGAGAAGCTGGGCTTTGTGCAGTTGTGGGCGACACAGCGCGATTGCGGAAGGGGTTGTTTGAAGAAAGGTTCAATAGCAACCCAGCAGACCGCTGATCTAAATGGGAGAAAACGCCCAGCAGAGTTAGCAATCAAATCAGGCAGAGAAGAACAGGTCGGAGCCGGCGGCACCGTGCATGTAAATGACGACGGCGAGAGGAACATGAAACAGCAATCTCCTTGACATGACACAACAGGCTCAATGAAAGAGCGAACCGATGGACATGCCCAGGCGCCAAAAGCGGGCTCATGGACACAAAAACTGGGAAGCGGGATACGACAGACCAGGCACACCTGCGTGGATCTCTCCCCTTCTGCTTGCGCCGGCCGCCCACTGGGAGGCAGCGCAGCAGGCAGGACATGCATCCGGAGGGATCGCCAAAGGGGGTGGGGGGTGTGTGTGAATTGATACTCACCCTGCTGCCCTGCTTGCGAATCCGCCATGGTGGATAGACGGGACGGCAAATAGTATGAAGTCGGTGGTGTTTCCGGTGTTTGGCGTAGACCGCCGTTTGCGACCCGACTCGGGTCGATGCTGCCCCTGTGCTACCGTGTCAAAATGTCTGGTTCTGAATTCCTTTGACCGGGGCCGGCATCATACCAGTGGAGATAAGGAGGGTTTCTTCAAACAGCGGGTCGTTCCCGCCGTGGGTCCGTCTCAAACGCGACAATATCGCCTTCGCGACGGAGAAAACGATTTGGCCAGGATACAATCGACCAAAGTCGACAACCTGCCAATCTAATGTTATAGGCAAGCGCGCTCCGGAATTTCGGCGAAGCCAGGCTGGGGTGAGATCGTTCAAGCAAGGCCGCGCGTCTCCAGGTTGGGTTGGGAGTTCCGGGAACAGCGCGGCTGCCGTCTTTGAGCTCGTGCTGTTGGCGAATCGACCGCCGGGGTTGAGAAACTTCCTGAAGCCGAAACGCTGCCCACAAACAATTGACGATGGGTATGTGCGTCGTTCTCGTCAGGGTGTCTTCCGGCCGAATTTCTCGTTGGGCCGGCAAGCTTCAAGTCGCCAGAACGTGGCCGCAAATTGAGCCAGGTCGGTTTTGACAACGTTTTGCAGTCTCGCGGGCGTTGCGGGAGAGAAATGGCTGGGCGATTCCCAACACTTTGGGCTTTTAGGGGCTGGAGAAATGGAGGGTTGCGGGATCGGCGTCAGGTGTCGCGATTTAACTTAGACCGAGGTGACAGCGCCAAACGGACCCGGAAGGGGGTGGGCAGTTCGTTGTTCCGCACAGCAATTCGGCTGGCAAAATTGTTCGCCAGAGGCAGAAAAGATGCAACCGACTTGAGAGCAGCTCTAGCCTTTTGGACCCTACTATGTAAGCTGCCGGCTGTGCCTGTGGACCAGGGGAAGTCTGGGGTGTGACGCCGAGACGTGCAGCGGTGTGCATTCGGCAGCGGGGACTGC
Organism: Chaetomiaceae sp. B2702; assembly: GCA_023628455.1. Classification (NCBI taxonomy): domain Eukaryota; kingdom Fungi; phylum Ascomycota; class Sordariomycetes; order Sordariales; family Chaetomiaceae; species Chaetomiaceae sp. B2702. The sequence goes on from JAMAKP010000085.1 coordinate 42,681, forward strand.
CTGGCTCGTGGAAGGGACGAAAGCAGAGGGTGCAAATGACGGCAAGATAGTCTCGGCCAAAATAGAATGCAGTAGTATAAGCAAGACAGATGCCCTGGTTATCTACGGAGTGAGAGACGCTGTTCCAGAGAGAGAAATTAAATCCGGGGCAGCTCGGTGATCACCAGGACAAATTCGAGTTACCTTGCCTTAGGTTAGTTAATAAGATGGCTCGAGGATGGGCATCTCGGCATCCATCCAGGGCCAGCAAACATCGCCAATGCCCCTTCTCTGTTCAGGTGCAAGTGGGCCCCGCGCCATTCCTTTCTGGAAGCGCCTCCACACCAGGTCGGGGAGCCACTTCTCGATTGCCCCTGGCCAAGATCCCAAAACCACTCGCAGCTGCAGGGGCTTCGATAGTGATCTGAATCTCAGCAACTCCCCGTCATCAAGCCTCGAAAGGAGTGCCCGTCTTGTGCTCGACATCGTCAAGGACATGAGTGCAGCATATTCAATACCAGTTTGGTTGCTGCAGAGCCAGCATATGCAGGCGCCGACCACGCACTCTCCTGATTCAGCTCTTCTCATTCGGGGAGTCTTGCGCGGTATGAAGATCCCATCCACAACGGACACTACCTTTGATCACGCCGCGTAAAAGCGCACCCACCAATCCTCGGCACCAAGCGAGAGACCATGGATGGTTTCTAGCCCCGGCCATCTTCGGAAATCCCCGCTTTAGAGATGGCATTATATGCAGAAATGCCATGGTCTGGCTGTCCATTGTATTGGGGCGCATGTTTTCTCCGTCGTATCGTGTACTTGGGTTACCTTCGCCTCGCAACTGTATACTATAGTGCTATCCGGCCGAGGTGGATTTGTTGAAGGCGCGATTTGCCCTTATCAGGAGTCTTTGTGTTCTCTTCATTTTGGATCTGTTCCCAGCCCGCGGCGGTCTACACAGTACCCGCACACAGGCAAGCCCGTGATGTAGAATGCCCCAAATGTGTCTTCGGTTGCTGCCGTCTTGCGTGTCATGCCGTTGTTGGACCCTGAAAGACGCAATCAACTGGGGCATGCAGGCGGCGTCAACCAGGGGAAACTGGCGGAAGGGGGTTGCGTTTCTCATCCTGCTGCCCCGCTTTCCAACCCCGGCGGTTGTTGTGGGGGAGGACCCTGGAGAATGGCATTCATGGGGGTTGTTTGTATCGAGGTCCAAACAGTCAGAGTAATATCTTCTAACTGTGCTGGATTATTCTAAACTACAGGGAGGCACTTGATCTTCGAAGGCCTCAACTCACTTTAGAGGTGTTGGCTTGATCTTTTAACTCGTATACATAAAGGTTAGTAGTTTATTGGTGATCAATACCAGGGAGACGACAGAGGTTTTGCAATGGGCCCTCAGAATGCCTTCTCTTCCCTGAGGTTTCTGAACAGTTTTGGGACACCGTGCACTATATCGACAGGTTGAATTCAAGGATAAGCTACACGCTCGACGAAGGCAGCAAGGATCTATCAGACGGTGCGAGAATTAGGTAGCACAGATTGAAATAGAAACAGAGAGCTTTAAGCTTGGGGATCGAGGGCTGTGCTGACAAGGCAACCCGGACTGGTAAGTCGTCCTGCGACAACCCCAAATCCAGTGACCGTGAGTTCATTACGCATCCACTTCTTGATATCTCGGCACCTGTGCGACATCACGAACCAAAGACATCTGGAACTCCGGCCGGTGAGCTCCCTCATAGCGGCTTTCCCTGTTTCGCTCCGGAACGATCAGTGGATCCGAGAGAGATGAACCTTGCAGGCAGTAGTACAAGTCGTGTGTGTCTGAGACAATCAACGGACTGGTGAGAACAGGAATCGGCAGAGCCCGGGAACCAAAAGATTTCCATGTACCCGCTGCTGATATGCGTCGCTCCGTCCTACCACTTTAAGTCCAAGCATGCTACACTAGTAGCAACACCAACCGCGTGGTAATAGCAGCCCAGTAAACGGGCATGACATCTCCTAACTCGGCCAGGAGGAGACACCGACGGCGTGGCGAGAACCGACCTCCAAAAAGGGAATTGGCGGCCAGCTGCCGGCTTTTGTGGGAAATAGGCATTTATGACCGATCGGATGTTGAAGCCAGTTTTCCGAGATCAACGCCCGGCGGCCGGGGTCAGCGGCCATGCTGACTGACGGGCACTTCCTACGCCGCCGGGCTGACTGGCCCGGATCCGAGGCAGAAACAGCGGTCCGCGGCCAGCCCAATGATGTGACGGACTCGGCACTCGTGGCACCTGCGCCCATAGACTCAGCATGCATTCTTTCCTTCTTTCTCGAAGCTTGGAACACTGCATGCAACTAGGGAAAGAATGTGCGTGACCCCGGAGTGGAGGGAGGTGGGGTCGGCCGAACATCCTGCTGGGCAGGTAATATTGAGTTGAGCTGCAACTTTGTGCCGCAATCCAGTCTCCCAGTCCAGGCTGTCCAGCAGTGGGGGTTCTGTAAAGCGGTTCAATCAACGAAAACCTGCTATTTTGTATGTAGTGTGACAACCGCCACGGCGCTTGGGACCGGTCCCCGTTTCGATCCTATCGTTGTGCGCAGTGCCACGGGGCCAGGACATGTCTGCGTTGTCCTCGTTCGTTGCAGAAGCAACAATGCCAAAGCCAGCGAGATACGTGGATTGGGAAAGACTTTGGATTAAATTACGGTGAGCGCCGGAAAAGATTTTGCGTCTGAATGCTGCCAATTGTCTGTATGTACCTGCCTTACCTACATAGGGCGCGGCCCATGGCCGGGATACTCTCGGTGAGGGCGTGAGGCCCGCTTGTCGAGGAACAAAGGGCGCATGCACCGCTTTTTAGCGTGGCGGCTTGATCGGAAGTTCCGACACCAACGGTAGATCATGAGATCTAGAACCCCCGTTTTGCCCCCTCAGCGTCCAGCGCCCTTCCCGTGGAATTGTCATTCTGTGCGTTTTGACACACTTTGGCGCCCCTGATTCGGTCATCCTTTTTGCCTGTGCTCGCATAGAAGGCAATCTGCTTCCGGATTATGCCACTGGCCGCATCGCGCCGTGCGGCGTAGATACCCACCTCGTAGGTAAATACGAATCCGGAGCGCATTACACAGTGCGCGCTATGGAGCCTGCCTTCAAAGTTGCCCATGACCTCGTCGAAATCGCGGCGCCTGTTGTAATGTGATGAGCGCTGCCCTGGATGGGCCAACAAAGGGGCATGCTTTGGGCCGTCCGTTATCGAAATGCAAGTGGCAGATACCGATCCATAGCGTCGGGTCAGCCTGTGTGTTAATAAGCGCCGGGCCGCCGACCGGCTCTTTTAGTGAGCAACCTTTGCCCTTCGGGACATCTACTCATTGCTTACCTTCCATCAACGGATGGTTGCATGCGTGTTTGTTTGTTGGTCGTCGTATGAAGCCAGCCTTCCGCTTGCGTGTCGGCCCACAATAAGAGACACGCCGACTTGGGTGGGCGAACAAGAGGTGCCTCGCGAGCCTCGTGACGATCCTGTGGCAGGCCCGTCTGATAAATCGCTGATACGTGTGTCCGCAAAGCCGGCGCCCACCTCCAGTGGCGCTCTTCCGGACCGGAATTGTTTGCAAAGTCGCATATCGCAAAACCGGTTCGACGTGGTGCGCTGGCACAGCTCCGGGGCCTGGGCGGATCGAGACCGCTAGGAAAGAGGCAGATGAGGGGCTGAAAGAGAGGAATCGCCAGTCGCCAGCATTGCCTTGCCGGATTGGGCGCTTTCTGCCTGACCCTTTCGAGCCAGGATTGCCTCCCAGCTTTTGACGCCTAGCAAATCGCCTTTGCTGTCTCGCACTGTGGAAGCGGCGTCTGGTCGGGGCAAGCGCACTGTGGAGCGATTTCCTTGGCCGCGGCAAAGGCCAGTGACTGGGTGCCCGCTAATCCCCCCCTTGCCAGGCCCATTCCCGCCCTCTGCCCAGCTGGACCTCAAAGTCAGGTTGGCGGCCCAAGCCCCTTCTCACCACAGGGTTTCTTCTCTCCTCTCTCGCCATTTCCCCTTCTCCAAACCTCGTCGCGCTCCTCCTTTCCTCCCGACAAGAGCGAAAGCAGGCACAATTTGAGGGTAAAATCGCAGCTTGCTGATGCAACTCGATTTCCATTAACTATTTTTCGTCTGAATCTCGCCCACGTATTTTTTTTTGGCAGCGTCATTTCATTTGCGTTGCCACCCTCGCAGCCGGCATCAGAAATCCTCCTCTTCAGCCGACGTTTAGGCAGCCCCCGTATCCTGACCCGCTGGATCACGACGTCGGATTTTTACACAGGTATGTAGACTTGCACTCTCCTCCTGAAGTTCTCAGACTGGGAAGCCGCCGATTGTTGCATGACCGACAAAGGGCTCAATTTCGACAATCAAGTTTCTTGGCGAGGGGACTTGCCTGGGATCGGTTCTCCTTCACCGCCCTCAGCTCTCGGGCTTGACCGTCATTCTGCGGTCAACCACCGCCCAAATCGAAACGCGTACCTCGCCCGCGTTTCATTTTCGCTCAATATTGTCACCGATGCTAACTTTCTGCGCCCTCTAGCCCCGATCAGCCTCAACTACCCACCACCAAGGAAGTCGCGCAAAACTAGACCACAAGATGACGACAATGGTACGAACCCCAAGTGTTATATGGATGTGACCAAGATTATGGCTCGGCGGCCGATTTGGCTGTCTAGTGACGGTTTGCTGCTCGCGGTCAACATCGCCGAGTTGTGGCTTGGACAGACGGCGTGACAGCCAACTTTGCTCGTGTTGTCGTTGGTATCGGGTTTGGGCCAATTCACTAACGAGAAAATAGGATCTTCGCGTGGGGAACAAATACCGAATCGGTCGGAAGATCGGTTCCGGATCGTTCGGTGATATTTACCTGGGCACGAACATCATTTCGGGCGAGGAGATCGCCATCAAGCTCGAGAGCGTCAAAGCCAAGCACCCGCAGCTTGAATACGAGGCTCGCGTCTACAAGTCACTCGCTGGCGGCGTTGGTATTCCCTTCGTTCGTTGGTTCGGCACCGAGTGCGACTACAATGCCATGGTTCTCGACCTCCTTGGCCCCAGCTTGGAAGATTTGTTCAACTTCTGCAACCGCAAGTTCTCTCTGAAGACAGTCCTGCTGCTCGCCGACCAGTTGATCTCTCGCATCGAGTACATTCACGCCAAGTCGTTCATCCATCGCGATATCAAGCCTGACAACTTCCTGATGGGGATTGGCAAGCGTGGTAACCAGGTCAACGTGATCGACTTTGGTCTTGCAAAGAAGTACCGCGACCCGAAGACTCATTTCCACATTCCGTACAGAGAGAACAAGAACTTGACGGGCACGGCTCGCTATGCATCGATCAACACCCATCTTGGTGTTGAACAGTCCCGCCGTGACGACATGGAGTCTCTCGGTTACGTCATGCTCTACTTCTGCCGCGGCTCGCTCCCGTGGCAGGGTCTGAAGGCGGCGACTAAGAAGCAGAAGTATGACCGCATCATGGAGAAGAAGATGACGACGCCCACCGATGTGCTCTGCCGCGGCTTTCCCAACGAGTTCGCCATCTATCTGAACTATACTCGGTCGCTCCGCTTCGATGACAAGCCCGACTACAGCTACCTGCGCAAGATTTTCCGTGACTTGTTTGTTCGCGAAGGCTTCCAGTACGACTATGTTTTTGACTGGACCGTATACAAGTACCAGAAGAATGCACAGGCGATCCAGCAGGCCGCCGGCAACACTGCCGGCCAGGCTGCGCCGGGTGACCCCAAGGACGCCCAGCAGGCGGCTGCTCGCAAGGACGCCCAGCAGGCTCTCCCCCGCGGAACCAGGAAGCAAATCACCGGCGAGACCCCGGACACCAACCGCGCTGTCGGTGGAAGCGACAGGATGTGAGTGACTATCAAGCCTAGCCCAAAGCATTCCTAGTAAGGAATCATATTTCCTTCGAGTTTGGTGTGCTCAATGAACCAACGCTGGCCGGAAGGTACAATGCTGACGTGGAATGCTGACAATCAGTTTGCGATAATAGGCTGCGCTCAGCTGCAAAAGCTCAGGGCGCTGGCTCGGGATACGCTTCCAACAAGTACCGGCCCATGGACTGAAAGCACTGAACGGCACTCGGATTGACGCCTTTTCTTTGGGGCTGTATAACTATGTTTCTCGTCGACTGGCCGGGCGGGCCCCTTTGTGGGCTCCGCCATGAGCATCTGGATCCAATGCAGAAGCAGCTGTGTGCTCTGCCGAGACCGGATCAGCATCGATAACAGATACACGCCCCTCAACACCAACACCTCAAGATTGCTTTTTCTGCTCACCCCATTTCCTTCGACATCTCATCAGCTCATGACGTCTATGTGGCTCGGATGACCTTCCGTCTGGCGCGTTGTCAAGAGATATGGCTTATGGCCGGTCGCTTGGCTTGCTGTTCGGACAGGGATCTACCGAACGGCATGCCCGGCGCTCTGACTTTTCGGGGTGTCGTTTTGGAAGGGCAGCTGCTGCCCCTGGGGCGCTGTGTCACAACGCCACAGGGTCGAGAGCAACGGTCAGCGGACGGGAAGGGATTTTTTGAACCGAAGTTGACTGTTTGGAGCAGTCGTTTCTCGGATCCCTTTTCGTAGGAGCTTGGCCGGTCGCATAATATACAGCACGCTCCGCTCATACGCCTTGTGTTTTTGTTTTTCTTTCATCCTGGGTTTGCATCTCTCGTTCCGCAATATTCTGCACTTTATCGCATCGGGAATCGCTTGTGGGGAGGTTAACGGGGACGAGGCGATTCCTGAGTTGGGACGCGGTGGACGGTGGACAGTTTTGCCTCTTAGTCACGATTTGCGAGATGGGCCCTGACGCTTGGGCGCCAGTGTCACTCAGGTCAAATTCGCATCAATGGCTGAGGCGTCGAATGACGGGCAAATTCGGAGGATCGGTCATGGCGGTTGCTCAGGATCAGGAGATGTGCAAGGCGGTCGGTCGGGTTTGTCAGAAGTGCAAAGATGGGAGTTGATTTCACCTGGGGCCCGATGCGTTCTTCTCGGCCACGCGATAGCTTTCTGATCCGAAGTAGCCTTCTCGGGAGCGATGGACCTTCGCGTTCTCCGTTGCTACCAAGATCGCGTGGCATCTTGATCGGGGAGGCCGGTTGAGGGTTACAGCCGTGCCTGGTTCCGGGTACAAGCTCATCAGCTCGCACGTCTGACCGGTCCAGGGCGCCGCCCATACTGCATATCTGGTATTCTCATTAATTCAGTCTCGTTTGCTTTCAATGTCCCACATTCCATGCACTGTCTGTCATATTGCGACGTAAACGACCACTCTCATCCCTGCAGGTGAGCGGATAGTGTTATGCTCAGCCTCATGAAGTGCATAGAAAAAGTCGGTGACAGGAGGCTGTACACCTCTAGGCCGCCTCCAGGCACCCCAAGATGTGGGACGGACAGTCCGGAGATTAAAAGATTCATATAAGATGGCACCACCCGCAAGAAGGAAAGAAGATTTCTGTCGAAGAATTCTCCGTCTGTATCTGATAACGTTACCTGATATATTCTGTATCATATCAGGGTGTTGTTGACCCCTGTTTTCGACTCCTCTCTGCCCCCCATTCCCTCCCTGCCAGCCCCCCCGCCCTTTCCCGCTGCCCCCTTGGTGCTGCCTGTAAGGGTAGGTACCTCCTGTACATACAGTACATACATACCAGGTACCTCAGCATACCCCTGCCACCGCCTTGGCAGACGGCATCCCATCCGCTGTATCGGAATCCAACACATCCAACCACTTCCCACTACCTGGGCACTCGATCTTGATGGGTCTCGGGATGAAGCCGCCGAAGACCTCCACAGATGCCGTGACCATGGCGCCATCAACACTCGATTTGTTTCTCCTTACCTTCAACTGCGCAAAGAACCTAGTCAACGCTCCTATTTTCGCCTCGCATCTGCATGGCGCGCTGTCGCAGAATGCCGCGGGTCTGCCGGACTTGGTCGTTTTGTAAGTTGGCAAACACGTGCGCGGGCGAGGCACCTCACTTGCTTACCTTCTCCCCTCCGTCGATAGCTCGCTCCAGGAGGTAGCACCCCTTTCGTATGCCTTCATCGGCTCCTATTTTTTGAATCCCTACTACGCCCGCTTCGGTGAGGCGCTCAATCTCGCATCGGCAAAGGTTCTGGCGACCGGAGATAGTGACGATGGATACCGCTCTTCGACAGCTAGTTCGCAGAGGAACACACCGCCATACACGCTCGTGCGTGCGAAGAACGTCGGCATGACGGCCATCCTCATGTATGCCCGAGACCCAACGTCTATACAAAGAGTCGAGGAAGCGGAGTGTGGGTTCGGCGCGGCGGACATGGGCAACAAGGGCGCCGTCGGGCTACGGGTGACATGGAGCGGCCAGGCAGAGGCGGGGACAGAGTCAGGCAAGACGACCGAACTCACCTTTGTGGCCACCCACTTCGCCGCCATGGAATGGAACCTCAAGAAGCGCAACTCCAACTGGCGCAGCATCGTCTCCGGTCTAACCTTCGCCAACCCGCGGAGCGTCCTCCCAGAACACGCCTTCCCCGCCACCCACCAAGCGACACCAACCCCAGACCGCTCCGGCGCAGGCGACACCGCGCCCCGCCTGCCCACAGGCGACAGCCCCGACCCAAGCGAAGAGGAGCCCGAACCAGAAGACGATGCCGAGCCCCTCCTCCCCAACAGACCCCCCTCGGAAACCCTCCTCTCCGCGCGGGACCTCGCCTCCCTCCAATCCATCTCCATCTACAAGCCCACCTCCCACCTCTTCGTCGCGGGCGACCTCAACTACCGCATCAGCTCCACCACCCCGCCGCCCCTCTCCACCTTCCCCTCCTTCGACCCGTCCGCCCCAAACCACTACCCTACCTTCCTCTCCCGCGATCAGCTGACCCGCGAGCGCCTCGCCCACCGCACGCTGCACGGCCTCAGCGAGGCGCCCGTCACCTTCGGACCGACCTACAAGTTCGACATCCTCGCGCACCCCGAGGGCGCCGACAACGAAGACGCGGTCCGGCGCGGGAGCAAGGTGAACGGGGTGGCGGAGGTGCCGTGGAAGTTTGCGCCGCACCGCTGGCCCGGGTGGTGCGATCGCGTGCTGTACTGGGACGTCCCCTCGTGGGTCCGGAACAGGAGTGCCGCCGCCGTCGCCGCCGCCGCCGTGGACGTGACGGCGTACGACGCGCTGCCGGTCGTCGCGAGCAGCGATCACCGGGCTGTGTTTTTCCGGGCGACGGTGCCTGTGCTTGGGGAGGAGGAGATGAGGAGGCCGTCTCTGGCGGAGGCCGAGGCGGAAGATGCGGGACAGGAGGGAGGGTTGGTGGACCCTAGGGTGACGATGCCGGTGCCGGTGGACGTGCATGCGTGGGAGAGGCGCGCGGCGGCGCGGCGGAAGGAGGTGGTGGTGGGGTGGTCTGCGTTTGTGTGGAGTACCAGGGAAGGGGCCGTTCTGTTGGCGACGGTGCTGGCGGTGGCGGTTGGGAGTTGGTGGTTGTGGCGGGTTTGGTGAGCGTGGAGTTGTGGTGGTTGGTCCGCTGTGTCTCGGAGTCAGGGCCTCTCTGGGTTTGTTTGGTTTTAAGAGACGAGACAATACGTTGTTTGTTGGATTGTATTTTGAGGGGATTATGAGGAGACGGGGGTTCGACGGGATGGATATATATGCCCATACGTTTCTGAAGGTGAGTCAAGGGTTGATAGACGCAGCATTATACCCACGTTGCTAGTTGAAACAATGTGCGGCAAGTCAAATGATAGCGAGGCTTTGTTGTGATACTTCGTTTGAGCATTCGCAACCATTAACTAGGTAGGCAATACGTGACTTGGCCATCAAATTCGCTGTATAGGGGGTTGCATAGGGTGCGATCTGAGGTATTAGGTTCCGGACCTCCTCTAGGAGAAGTGACCACTCCGGGCTCGTCAGCTACCATTTTCCCGTCCCACTCAGCCCAATGCTCTCGTAGCAATACTCGTAACTATATATCACAATGCATGTATCACTTCCTCTCTTCCTATACACCCACCAATGATCTGCAACCGTGTACACATGCTCCCTCGTCTCAGACCCAAACGCCTGCCGTCCGTCCCAAAACAAAAATGCCGCCGCTCGCTTTATAACCGTTGCTGGCGAGAGGGAATATAACCCAAAACAAAAGGTCTAGGGCTGTCGCCGTGACCATACAGGGGGTCGAAGACCGCCTCCGTCGAAAGTGTAAAACCCCGCTGCACATGCCCCATCAACCCGGGTATTCGCTCTTGAACCAAAACCAAGAACCAGACCAAAACCAGCGCGAATCGACCGTCTTCACAGCCATGCTCCTTCTTCTCATACAACCCCGTCATCAAAAGTCCTTGAAGTATTCGTCATACTTCCCTGCCATCTCGCTCGTATACTCCTCCATGTTCACATCCTCCTCGGGGTAGATGTCGAAGCACTGCGCATCCCCTGGGTACCTAACCGGCGGGATGATGGGGCCACGGTGGCGCTTTTGATAGACGTCGTCCCAGTTGACGCCGATGAAGAATGGATGTGCTTTAACTTTGGCGGCGCCGCCCGAGATGTTGCCTAACCGGCGGGAACGGTCGACGGTGCAGAACTGACGGATGATGTCCTTTGCTGCGTCGCTGATAGCGGGTTCTTGTGGGAAGACGATCGGCTTTTCAACAATTCTGCCAGGGAGGTTAGCGATTCAGCCAATTGATTAAGTGAGAATAAGGGGAGTCGGAGGATACGTACTGCTTGTAGATCTCGATGGGATTCTGATGCCAAAATGGCGGGTAGCCCGTGAGGAACTCGTAGATAAGGATGCCCAGCGCCCACCAATCTACCGCGGTCGTGTGGCCCTTGTTATGTATCACCTCGGGAGCGAGGTATTCAGGGGTGCCGCAGAGCGTGTACGTCTCGACTGGATGGCCGGACTCGTTGTTTCCCAACCGCTTCGCGAAGCCAAAGTCGACCAGCTTGATGTGGCCATCGGCATCCAGCAAGAGATTCTCCGGTTTCATGTCCCGGTAGGCTATTCCGCCTTGTTGCTCATGTAGGTGCTCGAGAACTAGCACTATCTCGGCCGCGTAGAAGCGGGCCATGTCCTCATCGAAGCGCCGGAACTTGCGTAGGTAGGTGAAGAGTTCGCCGCCGGGGACGTAGTCGAGCAGGATGTATAGAAAGTCGTGATCTGAGAAGGAGCCGACGAAGTTGGTGATGAAAGGATGCCCTCGTACATCGTCTAGGATCTGGCGCTCGTGGCGTACGTGGTCAATTTGCTTAAGCTTGATCACTTAATGGCTGGTTAGCGTCGGGTGTTTTGCCAGCGTAGCCCTTGGTAACCCTACCTTCTGTTTTGCGGAGGATCTTGAGCGCATACACCTTGTTGCGATCGGCTTCCGTGCCATGGGATGGTCGGACGAGACAAACCCGCGCAAAGGTTCCTAGACAGTCGAGTAAGCTGCCGCGCGTGTCACATAGAGTCGAGGGCCGTACCTGTCCCTAACGTCCGCACTCTCATGAAGTCGCTCAGGGCGAGCTTCCTGGATGTCATGTCAAAGGGCTCGTCATCAAAGTCCCTTTGCTGTGGCTGCTGGGGTTGCTGCTGCTGTTGTTGGCCACTGCTCGCCGCCCTCAGCGCTGCTGCTTGCAATGGATGGAGCCCTGGCGGGATTGCCTGTGAGTGCGCGACCGTGGCCGCCATGATGTGGATGTAGAGGGGATTTGGCTTGATTGCAGTTGCTCCAAGTCAGGTGTAATACAGGAAAGACGGCCCTGACTACAAACGGCGGCGGGCCTTCCGAGGGTCTTGTTCGGGTGTAATACGTCGTTGCGGTTGCTAGAAGGTGATGGCGGGGCAACAAAGATGAAAGGGTACGGGTCGCAAGCGGGTACCGAGTCGTCCCGTGGCTTCACAGGGACTCGTCTGAAGATTGGCGCAGGGTCTGAGATTGGGATCGGGATCGGGATCGGATAATGCGGATTCAATGTCGCAGATATCGAGGCCAGGTGGAGCGAGCAATTCAACGAGGAATAGGGGGCGGTTAATGGATGATGAGGTAATGAATAATAGATGAGTGGACGAACGGACAGGCAGAGAACAAGAACAGGGCCGTGTTTGTTCGGAATACGAATGGGATCGATCACTTGCGTCTTCGAGTCCAGTTCGCGGTTTCGGGGTTCGCGGGGTTTAACAACGTGGGGTCGGCACAGTAGGGACAGGGGGGAGGGGTTTGAGGAAGGCGATCAGAGGCGCTGGGGGGCGCGCCAATTGCTGGGGTAAGTTGGCAGAAAGGAAGCGGCGGATGACGTTAGCGCTGCAGGACAGCTGGACCCTCAAATATCGCCAAATACCGGAACCGACTGCCCGGCTCGGGCCTGGGCAGCAGCACTAAGGTTAAGGTCAAGGGTAATGCAACAACCCTGGCAAGAAGATATTGCGTTTTTACCTTGGTAGTTGTGGAAACAGACGGCAATGTCGGCAACAGAAGGTATCGAGGATAGGTTTATATGGCCGGCCGGGACGGAGACATGCCGAAGCAAGCTTCAACTACAGTACCTAGAAGAACCCGAGCAACCTGGAAGCAGGAAATGCCCGAATGCAGCCCTACCTACTCAACGTGTCATGGCGGCGATGTCATTGAAGCAATCTGCCCGAAACGGCGCGGGCCGGTTTCCATGGTGGAACTCAGGCCCCCTGGGTCGGGGTCGGAAATGAGCGATGCTGGGAGCCAAAAAAAGAAGTGCGGATGAATGAAGGAGGATAATAACTAAGCATCCAGCAAGCCCAAGATGGAACCTTTCTGGCACCGATGTGTATTAGGTATGTACTGTACAGATATTGCAGTGAAGGCCGAGGATGGGAGATGGCGCTCCCCGCAGAGCGAATCGACGGGTTCGGTTTGAATCTGAGAGGTAGGGTATGCAAGTGATGCACCATTCAGGTTCTTACAGCAAAGATGATGCTGCAAGTCAACTCCCCCTGGCTTCGGAGAGAAGGGGAAAGTGGTGAAACTCCACTCCCCCGGCTGTGGACAAGCTGCAACCAGAGAGCGGGGCGCTCTCCCTGTGCGGCGCGGCCAGGGGTTCGTTCTCCAACAGGGAGGTATGTACATACATACCACATACCGTACAATACTGTAGGTATCCACATTCGGGCGGTGGTGGATTTGCTGTGCTGCGGTTGCTGCTGTGCTGCCTCGTGAGCACGATGCACCCACTCCACTCCCGACACAATTGATGGAAGTGACCCTAGCTTGCCCAACTATCGGCTATCAGCCGCACATCGAGACGTCCGCTGTGAATCACCACGCAAACCAACCTCAACGACCTGGCGATATATTGGACTTTTCTACTTTCCATCCCAGTGCCAATTCCGCAACCCCGCTCCTGCCGGGCCATGCCATTCGAATCCGCTTCCTCTCGACCCTCTACTTAGCTAGACTCTAGCTCCCGGTAGCTTGGCCTGCGATACCTTAGGGCGGCATACAAGACGGTGTCTCCACAGACCGACAACTCCCAGAATGTTGAATTTCTCGAGCTTTGTACAGAAGGCGCAGCAGTTGTTGGACTCTACGCAGGGCCTGAACCTCACCGAATCTGACCGAAACCCATCCAAGGCGTCGCTGTTCCAGAGCCAGTTTCGGCTTCCTTCATCTCAACACCCGCTCTATGAAATCACGGCCGAGCTGACCATCCCGCCGGCAAACGCGACCCAGGGTGACCGGGACCGGGACCGGGGCTCCCAATATGCCGGCAAGCTCCATCTCTCCGAAGCTTACCTATGCTTCTCGACAACACCGGCCAGCTTCCTCCAGTCAGCGAGCACGACGACCTCTTCGATATTCACTGGCCAGACGCACGGCGGAGGGCCCAACGGCAATGGCCTGACGTTTCCCCTCTGCGCGATCCGAAGAGTTGAGCGGTTGCACAGCCAAAACTTTCAGGTTAGAGGGACCCGACTGTTTTGTTTTCTGCACAAGGCATAAGCTGACGGATCCGCCTGCTAGTTTGCGCTCTCGATATCGACCTGGAACGGCATCAGCCAGGATGCTGCCAAGGAAAAAGACAAGAAAGAGCTGAGGGAACAGCGCGTCACATTACAGCTTGCCGGTAGTCGACAAGCATGCGAACGCTTCTGCGACGGGCTCAAGAAGGGCCTACGGGCGAATGTCGGGAATGTGACGAAGCTGAAGAAGGTCATGGCGGAATGTTATTCCGAATACCTACTTCGGCCTGAGGACAAGAAGAACGCAACTCCGCCCGATGCCGGCCTCGGCATGCTCTTTAAATACCCCGGCGATCCCAAGAAGCTCCGCGATCGAGCAAAGATGAGACTGTGGGCCGAATACCTCAGAGACAATGGCCGGAACACGACGTTAATCCGTCAGCCTACGTTTCATAAACTTATCAGAGTCGGCCTGCCGAACAGGTTGAGGGGCGAAATGTGGGAGCTGACGTCCGGCTCCATCTACCTGAGACTCGAGAACCCGACGCTGTATGCAGACACGCTTTCCAAGTTTTCGGGCAAGGAATCGCTGGCCATCGATGAGATCGAGAAAGATCTCAACCGCAGCTTGCCAGAATATCCAGGCTTTCAAAGCGAAGAGGGCATCGGCCGCCTTCGCCGGGTCCTCACGGCCTACAGTTGGGTGAACGCCGATGTTGGCTACTGCCAGGCCATGAACATCGTTGTTGCGGCACTTCTGATCTATATGTCAGAGGCACAGGCCTTTTTCCTGCTTTCAGCCTTGTGTGACCGGTTGGTCCCCGGATACTATTCAACCACCATGTACGGCACCCTTCTTGATCAAAAAGTGTTTGAGTCCCTGGTGGAGCGGACGATGCCAATACTATGGGAGCACCTTGTCAAGAGTGACGTTCAGTTGTCCGTCGTCTCGCTTCCCTGGTTCCTTTCGCTCTACATCAACTCTATGCCGCTGGTGTTCGCGTTTAGAGTTCTGGATGTCTTCTTCGTGGAGGGCCCGAAAGTCTTGTTCCAAGTCGGCCTGGCCATTCTCAGGATAAACGGAGAAGAGCTCCTAGACGCGGCGGACGATGGAGCCTTCATCTCGGTTCTCAAGTCCTACTTCGCCCGCCTGGACGAGTCGGCGCATCCCAAGTCAGAGAACCCGAAGCTACGAGCGGTGACAAAATTCCAAGAGCTCATGGTTGTCGCATTCAAGGAGTTCTCGGGCATAACACACAGCAGCATCACTGAACTTCGCCTGAAGAACAAAGATGCGGTCTTGAATAATATTGAGAATTTTGCAAAGCGTACAGCCATCAGGAACCTGGGTCCGGATAGCAAACTGCTCAGTAACGATGAGTTGGGTGCGTTGTATGACAGGTTCTATGGTGTGCTATACGAAAGGCAGCAGCGGGACCACATCTTGAAGCAGCAGGAACAGGCCAAACGGGCCAAGAATAGTCGGTCACGCATTGCAGAAGCGGTCAGTGAAGGGGACCATGGCATTGAAAAGGGGCGGGTGGGTCTAGGCCCGAGTACCAGCCTGATGGACTACGATGCCTTCCGCGAGTTTCTTGCCGGTATGTGCAAATGGGCCATCTCGGATGCGCCCACGACGCCTCGGCGCGACGCGTTCGCGGAAAAGGACAAAGGCTTCTATGGTAGCTTCAAGCGGTCTGATGCGCTACTGTCACCATGGGGGGCGGGTCCCGAGCCGGCGGACCATGAATTTCTGCAGAGGTTATTCCAGAAATGGGACACCGACTCGTCCTCGGCCCTCACCCTCCAGAAGGTCGTCTCCGGGATGGCGCGTATTAAGGGCAAGCGAGACATTATGGGGACCATCAACTACTTCTTTGAACTGCACGACGACGATGGCGACGGTAACGTTGACCGAGAAGGCATACTGCGCATGTCGGAAGCCCTGCTGTTCCTCTCCCGCCGCGGACTGGAAGGAACGCTTAGCCCGTCGAGTTCGACCTTGACGCTCGGTGGAGATGGCACCAACAGTGGCCAGAGCGACGTCCCCGGCCAACCCGTGAGCGAGCGATTCCTTGGCAGCGTCAGCGCTTTCATAAGGAGATGTTTTGAGTACGCCGATCCGGATCACCCGAAGAACAAGGATGGCACGGTGCAAGAGGTTCAGGCGAAGTTAGAATCGACGAAGTCAGACGAACCGGCTGGTGAAGAACTCGCAAATCCCGACGCATTCGCCATCGGCGATGACGAGGACGAGGACGATGACGATGACGAAGCTGAGGATGAGGACGACCTTTTAGCAATGGAGTCCCCCACGGCTAGCCCCAAAGCAGCAGCCACGAAGCCCGGTAACCTGCCGCCCACCCTCCAGCTCAACTCAAGGCAACTTTCTGCTAGCGATGACTTTGCCTCCCGCCGTCGCGTATCAAAAGCCCAATCCGAAAAAGCAAACATTGCCCTCGACCCTTCCAACCCCCTCCACATCACTCTCCCTACCTTCCGCATGGTAGTACTCGCTGACGAACTCCTGGAGCAATTCTTTGAAACCTCATTTCCCGCCTCGTTCCATATCATCGAGGGCCTGGCCTCCTCAGCAACGCCCACAAGCGCATCCTCCCTAACAACATTTTCCAGCCTAGGCATTGGTGCGGGCCGAGCAGTCAACGCAGCCCTCGGCACCGGACAGGGTGTACCAGGCCCTGCCGGCGGCGCTGGGCGCGGCCTGCGCGGCGTGCTGGATAACATTGTCACGGACGGCATGCGGGTCGCGGCCGAGGTGAGGAGAAGGATGGAAGAGGCCCAGAAGGAGCTGGAGAAGGATGCACTGCCTGCTCAGCAACGGGCGGGCAATGATGACGATGAGGAGGACGACGACGAGGATGGTGGGTTTGACAAGGCATCGACGAAGAGTGGGAAGGGTGCTGCGTACGGCGGGGACGCAGAGCGACGGAGTGTGAGGAGCTCGGATCGGGATTTGTTGACGGGGGCTGATGCTGAGGCGAGCGACGGGGCTTTGGCAGGTACCGAGGGTGTGGAGGCAGGTGAACTTGCGGGGGATGGGTCGCAGTCACGCCCTAGTGCGAGTAGCGGTGCGGGAACGGGCAAGGTCGTGGGGATTGAGTTTGATGGCTAGGAGCTCCTGAACTTGTCCCGGCCGTGGGCATGGATGAGGTGATTGGAAAGAAGGGAGGGACCTGTCTGACTCTTTTGGTTTGATATTTGGCTGTTATGATTGGGCTTTTCATAGGCGGTGCCGCTGACATGAGGGCGGCGCTGGAGGGAATGGGCGTGATAGGAGTCAAGGAGTGAGTGAGATAGCGTATGTAAGTGGCTATTCGTGCCATTGACCGACGACAGCACCTGCTGATTTACTGGCGGCTTAGACGTGGATACGTTGGTATCGGACATAGGTCGCGGTCAGGACTGCTATTTTGCAAGTCTGCAGGTCTCATTTCCCCCAACGCCGGCCCTTCCACGGTCCGCCAGTTTTCCGCGGAATTCCACATTGGCCTTTACATTTGATATATCTCGCTCACTTTTCTTCGACGTCTCATGCCTTCTGGCATCTGCCAAGAACTGGCGGATGCCTCCCTTTCTCATAAAATGAGAGCCAGGGGTTGTCTGGGCTCTCGAGTGAGACCGAGACAGCGAGGAATGCTTTGGCCATATGGATCGCGTGGCGTCCTGGACCATGCCTTTTTCCCTTTCGCGGCCGCTATGAGCATTCCAATCCCCGCATCAAAGCATGTCTTACGTCGCGTCAACGGCGTGGAGGCATCGTGTTGGCGACGCGACGAGGACCCTGATCGTGGGATCGCACAGGTGATTGCGAGGTCACCGGTCCATACTCAAATAGACAGCTTCCCCGTCATGAGAGCAAACGCCGGAACAACATCCAGCAACCTTTTCTGTATCGTTTGCAGTTTACTCCTTTACATCTAACTTGTGCCCATCTTTTGTTGACGGTTGCCGTCGTCCCCTCTTTTTCCCCCTGACGGACGGACGCCTCTGACGGTCGCCACCAACATGCGGCTCGGCGTCAGACAGGCCCTCGCGGTCGGGGTCGGTTTCCTGAGCGCCGTTGATGCCCAGGGCTACTTCGGCTCGGTGGGAGCTGAAATCGCCGCCTGCGGATCGGATAATTTTATTAACCTAGGCTGTTGTAAGCAACAACTCGCTTTGTTTGAACCCCCTTTTATGACTTGTCTTGGGTCTTGGGCCATCTTCCTATTCCTGGGGCGGTGACTTCGTTCCCGACTTCCTCTCGATATATCCCGGACGGGCATGAGACGGCTGACATGGCCGCTTAGTCCCCAACTTTCTCGTTAATGCCGGAATCTTCTTCAACTTCAGCCCTCAGGGTCCCAATCCTGCGGACCCCTCCCGCAGCTTCCCCGACTGGGACCCCGGTTCGTCTTTAAACAGCACCGTCACGCCCCTCAACTGCGCCCGTGTCTGCCGTGGTTACGGCTACAAGCTTGCTGCTCTCCGAGACAACAGCTGCACGTGCGGTATCCAGCTGCCCAGTGGATACGGGCCAAGCGGTACGGCAGTCTGCAATGTGCCTTGCAATGGAGATTCCGGCCAAACCTGTGGCGGTGGTCTGGACGCCCAGATCTACATTGACCCGACCTTTGCCGCTCTCCAAGAGGTGCCCATTACCAACTCGAACCCCGGCATTGCAACGTACTACGAGTATCTGGGCTGCTATAATAACCCGACCGGGTTCCCGACCCAGGATGTCCGGGCGTCGGCGCTCGTGACCGACATTGATGTCTGCTTTGAGCTGTGTGCTGGTCTGGGATACCCGCTTGTCCACGGCGCTCCGGAAGCGTGGGTTATTTTTCAACCATCAAAGATACGACGTCGCGCTTACTTGCTTGTAGTGGCCAGGTTCGCTGTCTTTGTGGGACGTCGTTTGGCCTTGGATCGTTCCGCGTACGCCCTGAGCTCCTCCCCACGCCGGGAGTCTGCAACACGACGTGCGACGCCGGCCCCGGGTGAGTGACAGCCACAACAACCGCGTTCCCTGCACGCTTGCTAATCGTATGACCAGCGTCTTTGGCAACTGCGATATTGCTACCGAGCGCTGCTGCGGCCAGAACGGCATCTTCCCCGTCTATATCAACACCGAGCTTCAGGGCTGCTACACGCCCCTGATTCCCGGCTTCAAGAATCTGGTGTCCGATCTCCTCTACGAGTGTTACGATATCTCGGACACACTGACCGGCCCGCCGACGGTTCTGGATCTGCCAGACTATGACCCATCGCTTATTCTCCAGGGCGACGTGGCGCTGACCCGGCGACCTACTGTGGCTGTACCGGGAGGGAGCACGTTCTATCTCTACGGCTGTCTCGGGCTTGTGCCTCTCGGTGGTGTGTTCGACCTTCTGCTTGGTATTCTGCTGCCGAGCTTCAGCCCTGCGACGCTGGACAACTGTGCGGCTCAGTGCGATACGCTGGGATACGATGCATTCGGCATGGTAAATGGCGAGTGAGTCGCTGATCACCTCTCTAGCTGGATATGCTATGGTGCTGACCAGAATTGCTAGGAACTGCTATTGCGCGCCCGGGGTAATCGCCCCTCTCACGGCTATTGACCCCATGGGAACCTGCAGAGTCGCGTGCCAAGATGACAGCGACGTCTCCTGCGGTGGTGTGACGACCCCTATCGTGTACACCACCAACTCGGCGCTGGGCATCTTCCCGGACCTGATTGATCGCTTTGCCCTGCCGCTGCCAGAGTACGACTGTCGCCCCAAAAGTGAGTTTGACATCCATGACTCTTGTGGCTCGTCGCCCTCCA
This sequence comes from Chaetomiaceae sp. B2702, assembly GCA_023628455.1. Taxonomy (NCBI): domain Eukaryota; kingdom Fungi; phylum Ascomycota; class Sordariomycetes; order Sordariales; family Chaetomiaceae; species Chaetomiaceae sp. B2702. Next base: position 62,406 of record JAMAKP010000085.1, read on the forward strand.
CGGTCACATCTCCCATCCCGTAATTCTCGCCGTTGACCCCCATGTAGCTACTTCAACCAAGACAACCACAACCACGACCACCACGACTTCGACCAGCACCTCGATCTCCACCACGAGCACGACTACGACGACCACCTCGACCTCCACCACCAGCACCACGACCACGGGCACCGAGACGACAAGCACAACCACCACCGGCACGGAAACCACAAGCACCACCACCACCGACGTCTCCACCACAAGCACAACCACCACCGGCACGGAAACCTCGAGCACCACCACGACCACCACCTCAACTTCCACAAGTGTTTCCACAACCAGCACCACGACAACCACCACCACCAGCTCCACGTCCACCGACATCTCCACCACCAGCACGACCACCACCGGCACGGAAACGACAAGCACCACCACCACCGGCACGGAAACCACGAGTACCACCACCACCGGCACGGAAACCACGAGCACCACTACTACTGACGTCTCTATTACAAGCACCACCACCACGGGCACGGAAACAACAAGCACCACCACCACCGACGTCTCCACCACCCGAACGACCACCAGCACGACCCGCACCCGCACCCGCGTCCGCGTCACGCGCACGGCCACGACCACCACGACCACCACCAGCTCCACCACCACCGACGACGAGACCAGCACCCGCACCTACACCACCGACGTCACCACGACCCGCACCAAGACCCGCACCGCCTACACGACCGTCACCACGGGCTGGCCGCACTGGCCGCACTGGCCGCATTGGCCGCACTGGCCGTACCGTCCGTACCCGACATCCCCGCCGTGGTACTACAACGACCAGGGTGACGGGAACGGGAACGGACCGTGGATGGGACAGGGACAGGGGGACGAGAATGGGAACGGGCCGTGGATGGGGCAGGGACAGGAACAGGGACAGGGACAGGGTTGGGAGGGGCCTGGCTTCGCTGATGCCGGTGGCTTTGGCTTTGGCGCTGGTGAGGGTGAGGGCGCGCCCCCGCCCCCGGAGGGTGAGGGTGAGGGTGGCAGCGGTGTGCAGGGTGGTCAGGGTGAGATGGGAGGCGGGTTTGGTGCGGTGCAGGGACAGGCGATGCCGACTAGGAATGGTATGGCCAAGGCGGTTTGATGGGTGGGTTTGGATTCGTTCGTCTGCCTCTCTGCGGCTGTTTTCTCTTTTTTTCAGTTGCGCGGGCGGATGTGGATGGGTGATGGAAGTTGAGGGTTTGGCTTGGCTTTGTGGCTTTGCCGTGGGATTGGGGGTAATCTAGGTGCTGGTTGCGTTCAGGGGTTTTTTCCTTCTTGGTTGAGTGTCGTCTTTTGTTGTTGGCTCTGAAAAGGGGCAAAGGCGCAAAGGGGGGCCGGTTTGGGGTTAGGGGTTGGGCGGTAAGGGAGCGGTTTCTCGCCCGGCTCAATGGACATTCGCCGCCCGTGTTTGCCTTGGCCGCCAGTTTTGTTTGGTTTGTTCAATTCTAATTGAGACTGCTGGATGACTTTGATTCTCGCTATGCAATGGTGTTTCGGTGCCTTTCGTGCCAACAGTTGGGGTGTCCACTTCCACCCACCACAGCTAAGCATCCCTCATCCAAGCACTGTGCGGACATAGTGATCATATCCAGAAGTTGCCTAATTTTCTAGTAGAGACCTAGAATTTCTCCAATCACATTCCGGTAGATGCCCTGCGGATCGAACCGCTCGCGGACGGCTTTGAACCGGCGGAGGTGCTGGTATGGTCAACAAGCCAGTCACCGGCAGGGCTGCCCGGGACACTTACGTTTGGGTCCAGATTCTTGACAGACCTAGCAAACACCTCACGGGTGTTCTTGGTCCAGTGAGGGCGACACGGAAACTCATCAATGAGGGTGTTGGCGACCTTGTGGTCTTCCAGGCGTCAGCCTCCATCTTGCAACCATTCAGGGGCTACTTACAGAATTGCTCGTTAAACCGCTTGTGGTCACCGATTGTAGGCCTATACGACGGGAAGTCAAACATAATAGCGCCCTTGCTCCAATCGGCGCCGTCGCTTGTGTTGTAAGTGACCTGGCCTAAGAAGTCAAAGTAGGCTTTACCGACTATTATGGGATTAGCGTCTTACTTTTGATTCCTTGGGACCACAAACTTACACTTGATGTTAATCCCACTTCTATACGTCGATGTCATGACAATTCCCCTCCTCAGTTCGGCATCAAACAGCTCCCGCACGCGCTTCATCATCTTGTTCGCCAAGGTCACAGGAAAAGCCAGCTCGAGGGTGTACCCGGCCAGGCCATACTCCCACTCGGCCTTCTGATCCGGATACAGGCCGCCAATCAGTACGTCGTAGTTCCAGCCGTAGACGGGCCACTCCTCGATCTCCTTGTTTGTGGTCTTCTCGCGGAAGTTGGGCTTAGACCATAAGCCGAAGAAGATCTCTTCGGCAAGCATGTTGGACGTGGGAAGGTACTTGCCGCTGTCGAGCATGGTGCGGGCAGCAATGGCTTCCAGCTCGGTGACGGAAAAGGTGTTCTGGAAACCCTCCTGGGGTGTCGAGTTGGCGGGGACGGTGTCGTAGTACCGGTGGTGGAATTTTCTCTTGTAAGGCCACCACTGAGAGGCGTCAATTAGCAGAGCGGCCCGGCTTGGTTTTGGAATTGTAGAGAAGGCGAGCACTCACCCAAAGGTTGGCAGTTGCGTACGGCGCAATCATGCCGTAGATGTCCCCGTCGAGAACCTCCTTCTCATCAAGCCTGGGTAGCCCACGTCAGCACCTCCTCCTCACTCAACCAGAAAAACCACTCACGTCGCTTGCTTCGCATACACCTTGGTATCCGGATAAACCCGCACCTTCATCCGCGCGATGATCCCCAACAGGCCCAGCGAAGTCGACGCAGCCGCCCACTCCTCGCTGCCCTCATCCCGGAGCACCCTCCTCAGCTCCCCCCGCCCGTCAACAATGTCCATCGCCAACACCCCCGCCGCGACCATGCTCTCCTCCCGGATCGACGACCGGTGCGCCCCCATCGCCACGCTGCCCCCAAAGCTGATATTCCAGTTCGTCAGCGTGTACCCGACCGACGCGCCCCGCCGGTGCAGGTACTCGGCCAGCTGGAAGAAGGTCACGCCCGCCTCCACCCACACCGACCCCGCCTCCGCCCCCGCGGGGAGGTCAAAGTCGGAGATGGTCGCGAGCCGCTCGGTCCGGATGAGCAGCGTCTGGTCGTCGCTGCACTGCGTGTCGTACCACATGTGGCCCTTGCCGGCGGCGCGCACGCGCGGGCTGGGCGACTGGAGGATGATGGCGGATTGGACGGCCGACGCCACGTCGGCGATGCTGGTGGCGTCGTGGACGCGCGTGACGTTGTGGCATGACGGGAAGCCGGGGCCGTCGAAGGTGTTGTATTCGAAGGCGGTGGTGGTTGGGGTTGAGAATAGGAGAAGGAAGGGGAGTTTGGGTCGGGCGAGCATCGCCAAAATTGAGGTGCTTTTGATTTCCTATCCTAGTTTGTCTGGGGAGTTGGGGTGAGGCGCTGGAGCTGGAGCTGTCGAAGCCTGCGAGGTATGTATGCCAGTCATATTAGTAGCAAAAGGATTCCCAGGCAAGATACCCCTGCCCTCCTCCCGTTCGTGTTGACATTCATCCAGCACACCTACATCCAGTTCCTATACGCAGGACTCCCATGCAGTGATAGCAGCCGCGGCTCCAATCCCAGTCGGAGCTCACAGTTGCACATGTGATCCTGAGTGCGGCCAAAACGTTGCATCCCGAATGAGAATGAGGGGACTTGTGTATAAGTGGGCGAAGGATCATAGAATTCCACCACTCTCGGTGCTCTGTAAGTGCAACAGTGTTGAGGATGACCGATGGTGCCAAGTCGGGCGGCCACTCCTGAAGGGGGAATCTGTGTCCGACAATGTCACTCCCCGCCAATCCACGCTGCAACCGACCCCGGTATCGAACGCGGGGGAAGGAGAGTAAGGATGACGGTGTCTGGGGTCTTTAACTGCAGTGAGAGATTCAACTCATGCCAAGTGGTTGTGCTTTGGTTTCTGCATGTGATAAGAGGAGACGGTTCCAAAGGAGCAGTATTCTCTACTAGTATTGCTGAGAATCTGTATATAATCAATAAGAGTGAGTATTCATGTAGCATGTAGAGAATAGAGAATTCATACTCCAGCGCTCCGCCACATGGCATTACCTATAGCATGAGGGCCGTAGAGCGGCTTGCCGCCCTCCAGCTTGAGCGCAATGTCAAAATCGCCGAGCACCGCCTTGGTGACCGTCTTGTTGCCGTCTTTGTTGCAGGCCCAGTTGACCAGGATGTTGTCAGGTTTCACATCTGCAGAGGCCGGCGGGCCGTTTTGCTGTTATAAGACAAGTATTATTATTCCTACACCGATATGCCCGTGGGCGCGCCGGTCCTTCTACCGCTATTTACAAAGGAAACCGTACCATATAGGCCGGGTGAGAACCTCTGTCCCCTGTACTGCCTCCATTTATAAATCCCTCCTACTATAAAAGAAAGGAGTCCTTATATTGGCCTCTGGGCCTCTAGCCTTCTACTATTTCTAGCTCTAGCCTCCTGGTCAAACTATACTCTAGTAGCAGGCCAGAGTCCATTAGCTAACTAAGGACCCTCCGAACAAGCCTAGTACTCCGGGCCCCTACCCCCCGTAATACGGTCTGTAGGTCCCTATATAATCGAATCTCCTGCTGGTCCCACGGCCTCTATATCGGTAGGTTAGGTGTCAGGGTTGCCTGCACTGCAGTCGCTTGTCAAGGAAGATGGTATCAACACTGGCCACAGAGACAGGGCCGTAGAACTGGTGTTTCAATCTTGTAGTCAGGTTCATGCAAAGGCTGATCCTTAGGTCTCCCCGACCTACGGATACGGGATAGAGTCCCTTGTGTATATACAGCACCGCGTCAGGGTTACGTCATGCCTTCCTGCGTGGTGATCCTGACAATATTTTAATATTTTAGTTTAGTATTTAGTTATGCTAAGCTTAGTAGTAGTTATTATTAGTACTGACCAATACTAAAACCCTTAGTCTTAGTATTACCTTATACTAAACTAATTTGCAACCCTGGTCGTCATAGACAACAAAACATGGAATGACGCGCGGCAACAAAACAAACCCCTGAAGCACCCAAGCGACGAATGGGACTTCTCTCTCCCCGACTTCCACACATCGTCACTTTCGCATCTCGACCGCAACCCTACCAATTATGGAGCAAAATCGCCGACGTGATCTCGAGCGGACACAATATGACATATTATGCTCCTTGAGCGAGTATGTCTGTGAACGAAGCCCTTCCATCTTGGACGACACCGAGCTTGAGGCGCTTGGTGTTGTGAGATGGACGAACCTCGACGTCGACAGCCAATCTCCATGCGATTTTGAGCCGCGGTTTTTCTCCCCATGCTACGATGCGGATAGCGGCTTGGAGGAAGAGGCCGACCAAGCGCGAGGCATGTGGCGCGAGACTCTCGACGATAAGAAGCGGACCGACCCCGAGTGGGTGGAAAACGCGGGCTACGTCTACGCAACGATGAGGGCGAAATGGTTTGATAGTAGATTGTCCCGCTTAGAGTATCACTATGAGGGCGAAAGGCATCCCATGTACGTCGTTTCTTCTCCGTCACCATCCCCAAGGGTCACTACTAACGCGGTAGTCAAGCAACAACTATGGGGGAGTAGACCTGGAAGATATGGACTTTGCCGCCCCAATCGGCGGCAGTTTCAGCGATACGATGTACGTGACCAAATACTACCAGGTCCCCACCGCCACCGACAAACCCCACTTGGGAATCATAATGCTCGACCCGAACGTGGCCCCGGAAGGCAAGATGCTCTGGAGCGAACTCGACGCCGCCGTTACCTTGCTGCGAGAGCAAATTCGCTCGGGACAATTCACCAACCACCACACCAAGCCCGTAAGCCCCCTCTCTACACCTCCTTCTCTCTCTCTCCACTCCCCCTTTATCCCCCTTCTCTACCCCCTTCCCTCCATCCCCCTTCTCACCCATCCCCCTCACCCAACCCCCCCCAACCATCCCACTCAACCATCCCCTTCCAACCCGGCTCCTCCACCCATATCCTTCCGCAGCCACCATCCTAACTAACCCCTAGGTCCTCATTTACACCTTCCAATGGGAAACTCACGCCCGCCTAACCCAGGCCCACCTCGACGCCAAAACAAACAAGATCATCATCCGACAGTCCCGGCAATTGGACCTGCGCGGCAAGGCCCCGCCTCCGGACGCCCTCCTATTGCTGCGGTGGCTTCTCAACTCGCCTGTGGGAGTGACGCGGTATGAGGACCTTGTTGAGGGCGGGGGCGACAAGTCGGTGTCGAAGGGGGAGAGCGATGCGGTCACGGCGGAGCGCCCGAAGCTGGTCGAGGTGGAATCTGCTTAGGGCGCTGGTTTACCTCCCTCTGAGTGCGGCAAGTGAGGAAGCGGGGAGAAAAGGGGTTAGGTGGAGGTTTGGAGAGCTCTGAACAAGCTGGCTGGAGGGGATAGGAATTAGTGTAGGATTTGTTTGTCGGGAATAGCACTTACCGGAAGGGTTTCTTTGGTTTGCTTTACTATGAAGTGAATGAGGCTGATATCTCGGGTTTGTTTTGCTTTTCGCTTAGGGTAGGCGCTGGCCTCAAGCGGTCATCCGGCCAGACGGGCGTCGCCCACAACATCTTGGCTGTCTGGTGTCACACAATCTCGGTTCCTCGCTACCGATAAGATACAGATGGCATCGCTAATATTATTGAGAAGCATTTTGTCGTGCCATGGGCAGGCGATGGGCGGTGTGGTCCAGGTCATAGTACCTAAACCAACAATCCTTCTCCAACTCGGAAAAGCCTGTTTCATGAACAACCCGCCCGTTCCCTCTAAACAACCTCGGGAAGCTGGCAAATCCCGCTCGGCAGGCAACTGGTCGACTGACCAGCTCCGCGCCGCCTGTCTCGTAATTCGCAGCGCCACGAGAGCGAGCCAAACCACGTCCTGCTTGCACGCGTCAGGCGAAATGGTTGCGCTGCGAGAATTATGGTCAGACGGTCAAACATCCCTGCTCTTGCCAGAGCCTGAAACGGCTTCAGAAGGAAGAACGGCTGACAGACAGCGAGCGAGCGCCATCACGGGAAATCCCTGCCTTTTCTAGAGCCAGAAACGCCGTCCGACACGCTTACTGCCGGCCGTGAACACGACCACCCAAGCGGCACCCTACGTACCTTAGCCTCGGTGGTCTCTACTGCCGGCTCAGGCGTCTCCAAAGCTGTAGCAATCACACTTATAGTCTGCCCGGCCTCCGCGGCAATTTTGACACTAGGCTCGCGAGCTAGTACTACCGCCGCTACTACTATAGAGTCCGGGGCGATCTCTATAGTAACGTCGGCCACGGTCTTGTCTACTTAGGGTTAAGGTTACGAGATCGAGTAGTAAAAATGAAGACAGAATAAGAAATAAAGATCCAAACGTCCAGCATACTAATCTAGAAAGGTCCCGGCAGCAGCGTGGTGGGAAAATGAAGAAGAAAGAGCGGCCTTAAAACATTCGTCTTATCTGAGCCGGCTCAGGCTGCGCGTCGCCTGGCCAAGGCGTCTCATCCTGGCAGCGGAGACCGCAAGGCGCCATGAGGCAACCACTTGTGAGCATCCCCCTATTCGTGGTGTCAATAACAAATGAAAAGAGTCGAGAGTCTAGGGGGGGTCGGGCAGGCGCTTGCTTCGCCCGGACGAGTACCAGGGTCCAACTTGAACAGGGACTCGACCGAGATGAGGAGCATGGGTAGGTTTTGGCAGCTGCAGCGGTTGAGATCATGCCAGCACATCGTGTCTTTTAACGAAAGCAAGCGCAGCGCCAAATCTATCGGACATGGGAGAACTTGAGCTAATGTGCCACCAATTTATGTCTGCAATGGCAGAACTCTTGGGTGCTGGATAGCGCAACCTCAAGACATCATTGTGTTGGACCGTGCTGACGCAGACGGCATTGATTAGTGAACTTCTCACTTTTTGTCGCCGGGTCTCGACGCGAATGAAGAGTAGGAGGGGTAAGACAGGTCAAAGCAGACGCCAAAGAACCACGAAATCACCTGACAGCCACCCGCATCTCCAGAGAACATACGGGGGTTCCAGGCAGCAACAGCAGCAGATCCCCTATTGGTGCTTGGACCTGGACCTTTACCGGGATCAAACACAACTTTGCGTCATAGATACATACATACATGATAACCCCGAGCATTTCTAATGTCCCAACCCGTGAGCATAGGTACCGAACCCTCGCTAAGCGGCCCAGAACGGGGCATTGCAGCAAATTTGTATTGATACCTCGACGCTTGGAAACTACCTAATTACCGTGGTGTTTTGCTAATTAAGAGTAGATTAAAATACAGGATTAAGGCGACACCCAGAGAGTGACATTCACCGACGGCTACTTATCAAGAAGCCGTATTGATAGCATCATCGACAATCTTCCAAGTATGTTCTTCGACCTTCTTTATCTGCTCCTCGCTCCAAGTTGGCGTCTTGGTGAACAGACGACCCTTATCGTCAAGACAACTCCAGTATCTGCCCTCCTTCTCCCCTGCCGCTGCGCGCTCGTACACGCCTTTGAGGATATGCTCCGCGCATGTGTCGGGGGACACACCAAGCAAGTTGCTGAGAACCCGTGAACCAGCACGCATGTACCATGGAAGCGTTTCGAAGATGTTGGTCTGGACCAGGCCAGGGTAGGCATGCACGAAGTGCCGCCTGCTGGCGCTCTGCCCCGTCTGCTGTGCGGCATATGCTTGGACCATGGCATCGGTCATCGAGATGCAGTGGCTGGCGGCATTGGCGAGGCTATAGTGAGACTTGAGGTCCAAGTCTTCCCAGTTGAGCTTGGCCGGGTTCCCCCGCACACCATCGAGCACAATGACGATCTTGGCGTCGTCCTTCAAAGCCGGCATCAGCTCGCGGATCAGGAGCTGTCTCCCGTAGAAGTGAAGCGCCATCTTGCGGTCGATTCCCTCGGGCGTCTCTGTCCTCCCGGCCATCGTGAGAATGCCCTGTGTCAGGACAAGGAGGTCCAGGTTCTGCCCCGGCGCCGTGGCCTTGTAAGCGTCTGTGTACTGCTTGATGGAGCGCATGGAAGACGCATCCAGCGGACGGAATTCGATGTTGGCATGGCGGATATCCTTTGGCTTGTTGCGGCCGCTGATGATGACGGCAGAGGACGCAGGTTCGGCAGCGATGCGGCAGGCGATTGCATAGCCAATGCCGCCCGTTCCTCCAACCACTAGAGCTCTCGTCGCCATACCTTCTTCAAAACGCGATGAACACTGTATTAGTATGGATGAATGCGAAACAATAGTTGAGCTAGGCAGCTCTTCGGATCCGCGCGTTTCATCTGTATTTAGGGAAAGAACGGCGGATTAAAGGTTGCCCCGTGTCCTGGCTTTTTATTGTCCGATTGGCGGAGGAGCCGGAGATGCCTCTAATCAGCCAGTCCAGGTGGGGACCCGCTAGTTAACCCTCAGAGGGCAAGCGGCAGAAGCTTAATCGCATAGACGCTAATTGCGCATACAAACGGACACTAAGGTACTGTACCTATATGTCCAGACCTGGCAAACCTATAGAGGTTGAGAAACACGACGAGGGGGATAGAGGGCTACAAGACTGCTCACAACCGCGGTGTTTCCATTTATCACTCTGCTTGGCCACATTTGTTTATTCTGGGTGATATTTTTGACCGGCTTCATTTTCCGACCCTGCACAAGGATTTAGGCCCGCCATGTGGCCGTTGACTGTGGTGATGGCATATAAAAAGGTGGCACCGGTGCCGAAAAGAAGACACTGTCCCTATCCCCGTCCCGCCCCCAGATCGGGCTTCCGTTACGTAGATATAAATCAAATCATTTCCATGTCAGTCGAAGTACACGGACCTTCCTTGTGTTGGATGAGAAATAGCCAAACCGCTCTTTAATTGATTAGCGCAAAGGATGTGAGAAATCCAAAGGCACCGCCTCTCATGGCGAGCCTCGCTTGAAAGACGGCCATCTTCACCTCATGCGGCGCTAGTAGATATCTCTCGGCTCGCCCTCTGCTCTCACGGACTGCTTGCCAGACTAGGGGTTTAGATGAAGACCCTTGGAAGCTACGTTAACAACACCATGCTGGGATGGGGTCGGGGGTCTAAGGGCCTGTCACTAATCATCTGGTAACCTGCTATATGGTTGGAACTTTGTACTCTTTCCCATCACATACGACCATATCCACAAGAGAATTCGGGATCCCGTCCGCTCTCCCCTAGACAAACTTGTGAGAGCCAGACTAGTAGTTGGGTCGGTGACGACCAGCGAATCCCTGGTGTTGTATGTTTTTTTTTCCTGTTTCTCCGAGTTCGGTGGCCTTAGGGGGGAATGTGGCTATGATAGCTGTTTATGGGCTTGGCAAATCTATCAAATCGAGTCAAATATGGCTTTATATTTGTTTGTCTAGTGGCTCGATTTGCGTTGAATTTGCCTTGATTTGTTTGCGTTGACTTGCTATATTTGACTTATTACGGGCCTTGACTCAAAGCCTGACTCCCTCCCCCCTCCCACCTTTGTTGACCAGGTCTTACTTACTGGCCAAAAATGCTCAGCTTCCACGGTGTCTCTGCATCTGCGCAACAGCATGTCAAGTTGCAAATAGCGGTTGCTTAATGTTACAGATGTATGTATGTATGTGCTTGGCACAAACACACCTTGGCAGATAGGTATGTACATACATAAGTAATTAGGTAAATCAATAGGCTCCTCCAGGATAAGGCCCGTCGTACGTCCTCTCGACCGGGCCGTCCGAAAGGCAGTCCAAATAGGCCACCCATTTTTTCTCGGTCCACGCCCTGAGATCAAGCCCCTCCTGTCCAGCATCAAGCGTATACGCATTCACACTGAGATACCTCGTCATGTCCTCCACCCACCCCCTCTTCGGGCTCCAAACAGGGCGAGTCGCGCTTTTCGCTCCCTCGGCCGAGGCCGAGGCCGCTGCCGTCTCGCCGACTAGCTTTTCCAGCACCTCTCCCTCCCCAGCAAACGTAAAACACCGCACCCCGCACGTCTTGCAAAACAGCCAATGCAGCACCTTCCTAACGCACTGGTAGTCGCCCAGCTCGTTGAGAGGGTCGAGCGGTGAGAGCAGAAGGAAGTCGTCGGGCGGTGACGGGAGCCGCATGTGCAGGACGCCAGCCTTTTGGCACGTGGTGCAGTTGCAGCGGTAGAAAATCTGGCGGCGCCGCCCGTCCTGGTCGCGCGGGTTGGTCGGCTCGGGCGGATCGTGAGGCATCGTGAGGTAGACAATGTACTTGACCGCGCCGCAATGGCAGGAGCCGGTGTAAGGACGCCGGGTTGGCGTGGTCGAAGCCGAGTCTGTCATGGTTTTGGGGTTTTACGTTGACGTTGACGAATTTGACATAGACTCCGCGGCATTTGGGAAGAGGTGGGGTTTATTATAACTTAGACTGAATGTCTCGAGATGCGTCACGCCGATCGATGCAGGTAATACGGAGAAATACGCCACCGCATATGCACCTAAAGTCGTACTTACTATCGCAAAAGGAGTTAGGAAGAACGTTGTAGCGACTACATGTGCGTAGATAATAAGGGCAGGTATTGTAGGATAAAATCGAGAAAATAGTATGTAATTAACTGACATTATTTTATTCCAGTAATATTGATTGGGAAAGACAGTTTGAAATGCTGACCAATAAAAAAAATCAAGTTTCAAGTATTTGCGGCTTATCGACGAAGAGGGGATTGTTGACCTCGTATGTACAAGGCGTTTTCGCATCGTTGACGAAGGGCAAGCTGAAAGCCTGAAAGCCTACCTAGGTATTGATGCATGAGTGCCTAGCAAGGCGCTTTTTCTCCGCTCGGGCAGCAGCTGAACTTCCAGCCTTGAGGCTTTCACCTTGCTTCCACAACTTTACATAATTACTGGGCGTGCCATTGTAGTTTGTACTCGATTACATCCACAGCTGATTATGGACGGCATTGTTCTACCCCTCTTGGAATCTGGCATTGCGCGGGTCGTCACAAGAGAGGAGGCGGCAAGGGAAACATTCGACTACATCCTTGGCGGCGAAGAGAATGCTCACAGTCTCAGCGAGCCATCCCGGCGGTTCGAGGCTGCCGAGAGGGTCCTGCAGTCCTGGCGCGACAGATTGCCCAGTCTCCCGATTCCCGGGGTCTCACTATGCCAGCGGTGCGAGGATATTGACGTTGAAGTCCTCAAAAGCTCTGCTGGATACAAGCATTCAGAGGACTACTGGCGCCTCGCGGCCTCTGCCGGGGAATGCCCAATGTGCGCCCTCATGGTCGGGGCACTACGGGGCGCTTATTTCCCGGGTGGTGACTTTGATACAGCCATGAAACTCAACCACCCTCTGCGGACTGACTTGGCAATCCTCCTTCGGACTCAGGCCGGCCACGACGCAGATGAAAATCATGAAATTGCGACCATCAGGGTCGAGATGACAAACATGGCGCCTGTCATCCCCGCGGGGAGGCTCTGCGTATTTGCACTTCCGGGTGAGCAATTCAAATCCAAGTCGAAAGCCGCCGATGGCATTATGCATTGTTAACCAGGCAGCAGACTCCCCGGCGGCCAGGTGTGGGCTTCGACAGAGACTGGGTCCCAACGATACCGAGAAGTTTGCCATCATATCCGACTGGGTGCGGCTCTTACGGAGCCCAGACCTCCCACGAGTCCCACCAGCACTGCCTGCCACTCCGCAGGAGTATCCAAGACGTCTGATCGATGTTGGCGCAGCCCCAGCGAGCCTTGATGCCGACGTACGCCTGGTCGAAAAATCGGCTCTAGCATCACAATCCGTGGAGTACATTGCTCTGAGTTATCGGTGGGGCGTCCCAGACAACTGGAAGACAACAACGAAACGGACGCTCGCCGACCACCAGAAAGGCATTCCTGTGCAGAGTTTGCCACAAACCTTGCGAGATGCCGTGGCCGTCACTCGGCGTCTCTCGATACAATACTTGTGGATCGACTCTCTCTGTATAATCCAGGACGACAAGACTGACTGGGCCACCGAAGCACGCTACATGGGCGACATCTACATGAACTCTGCCCTTACCATTGCCGCGCATGCGGCCGAGCATGCCAACCACGGGTTCTTGGAACAAGCACTCGAGAGGCCCAAGGTCGTTCCGGTTGGGGGGGGCCGAAATGGAGGTTCGTATGACGCCGAAAGAGACGCGTACGCAACCTTTCAACAGATAAATACTGGTGATAATACTGGAAAGGAGGAGCCTGGTGAGAACGGCCCAACCAGCTGTCTGGACTCAAATACCTTCTTCGTCGCGGAAGGCTCCAACAGCCATGTCCACCTGGATACCAGCGAACTGGCCAGCAGAGGATGGGTTTTGCAAGAGAGAATCCTCTCTCAAAAGACCATTCATTTCTGTAGAAATGGGGCCATATACCTCAAAACCAACGGCGCGCTTTTGGACGTCAACGAGAGACTGGACGGACCCAGATACTACCACGAGTACCCGGGGTTGAGCAAAGCTCTAAGATCCTTCTACGACGGCCGCACAGGCCAAAACAACTTAACCGACACGGCCAGCGCCACCAGCGTTCGCCAGGACTGGTACAGCCTCGTAGCGCACTATTCAACGCGCCTCCTAACCGAGCCCGACGACAAGCTGGTCGCCATCTCGGGCATCGCCCGCAAGCTTCAACCAATCCTCAACGACGAATACTACTGCGGAATCTGGGCGCGGCACTTCCACACCAACCTCCTCTGGTTGCGGCGTAGCGACCGCCTCACCCCCTCCACATTCTCTGCGCGTGCCCGAGCCCCATCCTGGTCGTGGGCGGCCCACGACGGCGCAATCCAGTTCCCGATCTGGAGCCACGAAGGACCAGACACCTTTGTCAAGCCCGAGATCCGCCTCGGCATGGTGCTGGGCAACCACCACCACCACCACCACCGCCGCCACAACGAAAACCCCCTCCCCCAGGACAACAACAACAACAGGCACAACGACAGGCATAACAACAGCATCTTTGACGGGTGGGCCATGCTAGAGCTGCGGCGGGCCGTGCGCATCGGGACGGGCCTGCGCTTCCGCGCGGCGCAGACGGGCAAGCCGCAGTGGCAGCTGGTCGTCAACTCGGTCACGCTGTCGCACCAGACGCGGTTCTGGGGGGTGGCGTCCGACGCGGGGGACTACATCGGGTGGGCGGCGCTGGACTGGGAGGCGCGGGACGAGGTGGACGGCGACGCGGAGCGGATTACTTGCTTCCGGGTGGCGTCGTTTGGGAACGACCGGCCCGAGAACGGGTTCAAGCGCGGGGTTCTGGTGCTTTTCGTCAAGGTGGTGGACGGGGCGTTGGGCATCTTTGGGCGGGTTGGCATGGGCCAGATTCTGGATGCGTCGTTGTTTGATGAGCGCGATTTGTCGACGAGGCATGAGCGTCTTTTGTTGGTGTGAGTTGGAAGGACGGGATTGCCGGTGTTGGATGGTCAGTACTGTACAGTATCTTTGTTGACTGCCGTTATGGATGAACAAGCAATTTCTATCATCCATGTGTTGCCGTCGAGGTCAAGATGGTGGCAGTCACACCTCATGGGGGATCCAACCCTTCTCATTGCATATGCAGTTCTATCGCCTGACACCTCAGTGGAGAGCGAGGCCGAGGAGTTCCTCTGCCAGCTTACTGCCTCATCGTCTCTGCCACATGATATGCCCCCCCCACAACCATCGTCCCCGTCCCCGTCCCCGTCCCCGCCCTACCAGTGAAAGCATCCAGCAAGATCAACAGGAGGGCTCTGCAGAGATTGCCCCTTCTACATAGGCATATCGCAGAGACCAGAATCGACAGGAAAGCTTACAGAGGCGGAATCCGGTTTGGTTCGGGTCTGGCGAAACACGCTGCTGCACCAAATGTAGGAGGTGTATCGCATCGACGCCGCTGCTGGCCTTTTCCATATTGGGGTCAGCTCAATGTTGCTTATCAAGTTCTGAGTGACAATAGTGGTGATGGCTGTGGTAACTGGTGGTTGGAAGAACGAAAAAGCGATTGAAGCCAAATACTAGTCAAAAATGGCCAGTAGAAGGCACTTGGACCACGCAAAAGCAAATCGATCTAACCACCCCAACACTACAAACATACTGGCCACGATATGCTCAAATGCTCTCAGGAGCAGTCAGTTACTCTACGGAGCAACTGGGGGGTATGTCGCAGCTATAGGAAGGTGGCTACTAAGCTCCTGATGGGGCTGGAAAGCTTGGCAGCGCTAGGGAGTCTCATTTGTACATAAATACCCTCATTTTCCCCCCTGTTAAAAAGAGCTCTACAATGCACTCAATAAAATCCTTCACAGTCTTCAACTGCAGTGTGACAGAGGGGCGACGCCTCTTGGTGACAGGGTTCACCAGCCGCGTCTTGACTCGTCTTTTGTCGCTTGGTTGCATGGATGGCCCGCTCGCTCTCTTCCAAACCAGACCAGCCAACACGCTTGGGTCAGGCTCCCGAATTGGTGAGCAAAAGCTCAGGAAGTTGGCGACGGCGCCAGCAAGAGATTGCGTTCTCTGTTTGCAAGACGCAGGGTCCGTGGTTTCCTCGTCGCCTGTCGATGACGAGTGAGCGTTGATCCCTCTAATGAGCCATTGGCGGTTGAGTTTAATGCGGGGCATACCTGACAAAGCATCTTGGCTACTCCCATCTCCCGCCAAATGGATGGGTAGCTGTGCCGCCCTATGAATAAGTCTCGTTTCCCCTCCGGCCATTGTCCACAGAGGCAGGTGTTGTACTCGTACCCCCGATGTACAGAATCCGGCATAGCGATACTACGACTGTACGCTTTATTCTCATTTGCTCCAAAAGTAATATTAGCACTAGGAGGGCAGAGGTTTTTATCCGGCCTATACGGTACGGTTTCCTTTGTATTTAGCAGTAGAGGGACCGGCGCGCCCAAGGGCATATCGGTGTAGGAATAATAATAATAATATTAGCATTACCTGAAATATTAACACAGGATCATCTTGGCCGCCAAAATATCATCCTGCATTCTGAGCCGATTTGCGCCACTTTTCAACTCAGGTTTGTCTGTAGCTATGTTGGTGTCCACACCTGTATGCCGTGCTCTCTTGTTGGGCACGACGGGGCCCAGGGCCGGCCGCGGGCGCTCCGCCAGCACCGCCTGCTCAAAGTCGATCACCATCGCCCGCTTCGTCTTCTCATCCCACAGCACATTGGCGTCCCGTACGTCTGTGTGCACCACTCCGTGCGCGTGGAGCGCCCGCACCGACTGGACCAAGCCCAACTTGACCTTCGCTTTGTCCGATACTTCCGCCTCGTCTAGGCTGAGTCCACCCCACGATACAAACATCAGGTAGATGATGTGCACCTCAATGTCGTAGTAATACGTCCGCCCAACCTCCCGAAGATCGACCGCGCCAAGGAACACCGGTACGCGGACCCCTTGGAGTGGCCGGAGACGCTCGTAGACCTTGGCCTCATGCTCCAGCTCCCGTATAAACCTGGCCGTTGTCGCCTTGCTGACGAAGGTATAACCGTACGCAACCAACGTAACCTGAAACAGGACCCCCCGTGCACCCTGCTTCCCAAGAGGTACAACCCCGTCATCCAATGTCCGCCCGAGCTGTTCACGAAGAAGGCTGAGCCAGGATGCATGGTCGACTGGGTGACGGCGATCTCCATCTGTATGTCGATGGAGGGTGACGTTGGGGCACTCCTCGTCAAGAATATCCCCAGCTACCAAACCAAGAAGGCACTTCTGCGTGCAGTACTGACGGTTAGAGACCCTGCCACCCTGAGAGGATGAACCCGCATTGCCACTGTTTCCACGTGAACGTCGAGTCAGACCTCGTTGAGCTCCCCCTGGCTGGGCCGGCGTTGGGGTATCCGGCATCTGTGTTTCGCCTCTGTCGTCGTCGGACTCCGGCGACAGATCCCTACCAGCGGGACTAGCTCTGCAATCCCTTCGGCCCACAACCAGGGTCCTGGTCTGCCGAAATAAATAGGGGGATCGGTCTACGCCCTTGTACGCTCTGGGCTTGTATGCCGGCGAGGTTGGCGGCGCGACTCGCTCGCTTAGCGGGATAGATCGCAGAATAGACTCCCAGTCCTCTGCCCACGTCTTCAAGCTCTCAATTGTCCTCTGACGGTTATCCTGGCCGTGTTCTTGACGTGTCTGCGAATCA
The DNA here is from genome assembly GCA_023628455.1 of Chaetomiaceae sp. B2702. Lineage (NCBI taxonomy): Eukaryota > Fungi > Ascomycota > Sordariomycetes > Sordariales > Chaetomiaceae > Chaetomiaceae sp. B2702. Next base: position 79,596 of record JAMAKP010000085.1, read on the forward strand.
AGAGCCAAAATGGTGAATGCTAACACCTGGCTAACAGCAGTACAACAGAGGAAGTTGTCCTTATGCTCATCAACCTCGGGTCCAGGTTCGGCCAGGTGGTAGAGGAGCGTTATCGGGCAGGTCCAGTCGATTTTGAGGAAGACGAACCCCTCCCCGGTCGTGAGGCAACCGTACGTCAGTCCAGCCTGAATCATGTAGTCGAACGTCTGAGTGACCGCCGCCGCTGCAAGTCTGTCTGCATGGTACTGAAAGACTGCTGCTTCGTCCTCTGGGACGGGCCTCGTAGCCCGATTGACCACGTCTTTGTAGATATTCATGGGTCGAAGCCCGAGGCGGAGATGCGGTAGAGTAAGCTTGTGCGGCGCCTTGTGCTCGATAATATAGGCCATCGTTCGACTAGTCAAGTCCCCGCCGTCCCGTCTGTAGGCGCAGATCTGGTCCGGTCGAAGCTTCCTGCCGTCTGGTGTCCTTGGCCGTTCCGTGGATCCCTGAACAGCATCGCCGAGGGCATTTACGCGGGTTTCGAATGCAATCCCCGTCCCAATGTCAAACTCGGCCTTGATACCGTCTTCATCCTGAAGACGGTCAACAATCAAAGTCACCGGCTCCGCCACGAGGTCCTGCAGCACCAACTTCAGAGCATCTTCGTCGCCCACTCTCGTCGCGGCGATCACCTTGCCTCGCGTCGTTAAGTAATGCCTGCTCCTAAACGCCTCGGTGCACGCCGGGAACGTGGAGAACAGCGCCCCCTGTATAGTCCTCTGCTCCTCCAGGAAATCCGCCCAAGGCTCGAGCCGAGGCGGGCATCGTCTGCCGGCTGGGCTAGTTATCGAGCCCTTCGACGTGATTTTCTTGTTTTTTTCGACCGTGAAATTGGCAAAGACGAGGTTATGGCAAGCTTCGATGTATTCGGACAATGTGGTCTCGCGTATCTCCTCCTCCGCTCGCGCCCTCTCCTCCTCCGCTCGCGCCTTCTCTTCCTCCGCTCGCGCCTTCTCCTCCTCCGCTCGCGCCGCGCGCTGTTCTGCCGCGCGGAGCTGTTTTTCCAGCTCCTCAAAACGGCGATCCATATCGCGAGTCGTTGAAAGTGTTGTGTTTGGGTTTCCGAAGGCCGAGATGCGGCGGGGCATGTCGGTGTTCTGTTTCGGCTTGCCACGGCTGACTGATCACAAATTGATTGGCTCTCATGCAGAAGATGGTAGCGGCCACTGACTCGTTTCGCCACTTTCCCACCTTTCCCACTTTTGTAAGAAGCTGAAAATAGGCCCACGCCCTAGTGTGGTTTTTGTGGAATTTTAGCCAATCAGAACGTAGACCCATTTTTCCAAAAATCGCTGTATGCTGCTTATCTTAACACCACAACCACTCAGTACGCTTGATCAACCACCACGATTTCTATCAACTATAGTAATTTGATCACACTCTAGTATATTCCATTATGTTCATTGCTATCTATTCTATACCCAGCCTTTTTTCTGGCATTAGATCTGTTGATTCTATCGAGAAATCGCGATTTCTATAAGTTTTAGTTTGAATCGACAACCCGACCCGCCGACCGCACCGGGGCCGACCGATTACACTTGCCAGCCCACCTTTCACCTGCCGGCCTGCCTTCCACCTTCTAGGGTATATAAATTTATCGTCATTATTAGGTGCTCAAAGGACATCGCTCGGGGGATCTAGCATTGTGTCAGGATCACCACGCAGGAAGGTATGACGTAACCCTGACGCGGTGCTGTATATACACAAGGGACTCTGTCCCGCATCCGCAGGTCTGGGAGACCTAAGGATCAGCCTTTGTATGAACCTGACTGCAAGATTGAAACACCAGTTCTACGGCCCTGTCTCGGTGTGGCCAGTGTTGATACCATCTTCCTTGACAAGCGACTGCAGTGCAGGCAACCCTGACAGAGCTCTAGGCCTTTGTTAGGCCTTCGTGCCTTCTAAGGGCCTTGTTAGTAAACAGGAGGGTTGGGGGGTCTTCGTCGGCTATCCTCCTACTAGCCTCCTATCGGCTAGCCCTCTATTGGTCCTACCGGGCCTGCCAGGCCAGTTCGACCACCTTACTAGTGGCCAGCCCCCTGTTTTTCCTCTCCCCTGTTTTCCACCTCTGGCTAGCCCAGTGGCCCACTATAGTAGTGGCCTGTTCAGTGGTTGTTGGGCCCTATAGGCCCTGCCGGGGCCTCTGCCTCGGGCCCTTTTTCTTTCTTCTAAACCTGTAGTAGACCCTGTTGCAAGCCTCGTTGATCAACTGCCCTGCTGTGGTCTTCTCTCCTCCTAGCCCTATTTGTAGGGTCGCCTAGCTTAGCCGGGCTTCGAAGTCAGCTAGCCGTTTATTAAGGTAGAGGTCTAGCGGTGGTACCTACGCCTCTGTTTCTATACACCTAGTAGGAGCTCTTTTGTAGACCCCCACCACTATACAAAGGCTCCTGTTCTGGGTTTTTGATAGAGCCTTCACAGGCCCCTTTAGTTTACTATTTCCCCGGGTGCCGTTGGCTGGTGGAAGCTGGAGCCCCTGTAGGCTATAGCACTTCGAATGCACTTGGTATAGACCAGTTTAATATATTAGAACTACAGGACTCGGTTCTAGAGTATATAGCTAAAGTAAAGGGGTATGAGTATTGTAGAAGTATAGAATACGTAATAATGGATGATAACGGAGCAACGATGTACGATTCCTAGTACCTAGTAACAGGCTACATCCCCAATGTCGTGCTCGATTTCACTTGAGCACCGCGTTCGGGCGCAGGATGCGCTCTCGGCTTTCCACATCATCGCTCCGTTTCCTTGGTGAATCATCCTGGTCCTCCAACTCGTAGTACTGGTGCCAGTCCTTTTTGGAATTTCTGGTCGTCATGGTCTCTGAAGCCACCGAGAAATCGGTCGTCTTCTGGATACAACCCGATACACCGGACACAGGTGTCTGGTTGCTGCCGTTGGCGCCGCGGCTGCTCTTTCCGGCAAGGCTGCCCATGATGTTCGGGAAGAAGTGGGCGAACAAGGGCCGAATGGCGGGGATGCTGGTCAGTGTGATAGCAGAGCCGAGTTCAGCGATGGACCAGGAGGCGATGTTGACAACGTCCCCTGTGAAGAGAAGGCGTGCACATTAGCAATGCGGTTCTCACGCTAATCCGTTACCATCCTTGAGAACTTACAGGTTGGGTCCTTGGATTGGTTCAAGCCATGGAGGTAGGGAAGGCGAATGATACTCGAGATGAGCGTGCTAGACAGGCCGGTTGTCAGACTAAGTCAAGACTAGGAAAACAAAACTCAACACTTACAAAACACCGACGGAGCAGATGGCGAGGAGTTCATACTTCCTCCGTCTAGACAGGTTGACGCCTTGGCAAAGACAAGTCAGCTATCTAATGACCGCAAATTCCCGACGTGGGCGGAGGACGACGTGTGGGAATACACACTTTTGAAAACGAACCACGGCAAGGAGAGAATAACCAAGTCCGTCGCCATGTTCAGTGCGGCATCGACATAGTAGAATTTTGGCTGATCAAAGCAGGTGCCCTCGACGGTCTTATCCCAGTAAAAGTTGAGCGGCCGGCACTGGAGGAACAAGGCGATAGTGAAGGCACTTTCGGACGCGACAACCCATGCGGCAATGGCGTATAGAGGTCTCCTCCACGTGTGGTCCGGCGGCAAGACCCGGACGAAGAAGAGGATGATGGATAACTTGATGACGCCCAGCGATGATGGGTACAGAACCTGCGAGGTGAAACCGCACTGCCGGGCCGGGCAAGTTAGATAGGGGCATTTTGTTTTGTTTTGAAACACAGGAGGGAACCTAAGTGCTTACCTTTTGCATCTGCTGTTCGGTCTCCCGACGGACTTCCCAGATGTGGACACCAAGGCCGTATTGGATCGCTGCACCCGTTAGTTAGTTTCTACTCGCCCGCCCCCCACGACACATGTGGTGGCACAATGTCGTGACACAATGCGGTCAGTTGTCGCCTTACCATAGACTGTGGCCACAATGAGTCCTGTATACAAAGCCATGCCAATAGCGATGGTGACGTCGTCCCATCCAAGCTTGGCGAACCGGATCCTGGTGTAGAAGCGTAGGACGACGGCGATCAGAGCCAAGGGCCCAAAGGCCCCCATGAAACCATACAGAGTCGGGGCGCGGGTTTCGCCCGTCGGCCCTGGCGGCGGTGCATCACTTTCATCCGCGGCCTGTCTGGCAGCGACGACAGCCCAGTCGGGGAGCGCCATCTGCAATCAACAACGACTAACAATGGAAGCGCAGTGATCCGGGGCTATGAGTCGATAGTTTGGCTGGCGGGCAAGACTATGGCCTGGTGGGCAGATGGACAGTCACATTGCTGCCCATATTAGGAACCCCAGGGCGATCCCAAGATCTTTTGTACCAAGTAAGATCTGCTCTCTCCCAGCTTGAGACCAACCATGATGTTCGGTACCACAGGCTCTGCCGCTCTGCAACTCACCCCATGCTAGAGCGCTCGGACGCCGTTCGGGCGCACAGTCGCACACTAGCGCACTCACGCTGTCAATGTCACTGTCCACTGTACATGGCGCGGCGTACATCAGTGCGTTTTCCCTGATGAGGTCTGGTGCGCCTGCCGGAATCCCAGCCGCACGGGAGAGACGCGGGAGAGATGCGGGAGAAGCGCAGGGCAGGCAAGCAGGCAGGCAATGGAGGTCAAGGGAAAGAGCAGCTTGAGGAAGCGGCAGGCACGGGAAGTGGGGGACTTTTGGGGCCCGGTCCTTGGTGCCTTCCCGTCCGCCATCCATAACTACCTATGCACCTTACTTCAACCTGGGATAGGAAATAACAAGCATTAGCGGCATCTCGCTAGCCGCTAAAATGGCCCCCAGACTCGTCCCTCCCCCCTCCCCTCCCCTCCCCAGCGATTGTTTTACGCATTTCACCCCCGGCGGCTCACCCTGGGCCAATATTCCATACTATGGTACATTCGGATACGTGCCCGGCTGGCTTTGCTCTGCTGGGATGCGCCGTGACCATGGCTCCTCAGGCCGCGTTATTGCTTGACTCGCTGTTAAATTGCCCGTCATCGCCGTTCACGTCGGGCGTGGTGCGAAAGATCTGCGTTCTTGGGTAACGAGCAGCTTTCCGGATTTCGACCATCTTCGGCGCCTCCAAGGCCCCCATTACCCACCCGGCCGCCGCACAGATGTTGTTCTCAACCGGTGTGGTCGCCTTGCTGGTCCTGGCGCTGCCCGTCCAATCGTCTAATGCGTTCCCTGCCCCAGGCGACGCGAGTTATGAATACGTCGGTACGTCTTGCCCAGCCCTGCCTGCATGGGATGATTCGCTGCTGACCTGAAGGTGGTAGTGGTTGGAGGTGGCACGGCCGGTCTGACCGTCGCCGCCCGGCTCGCCGCGGCCGGCAAATCCGTCGCTGTGGTCGAAGCCGGCGGCTGGGCCACCGAGATGGGCAACTTGACGACGGTCCCTGGGTATGCCTTCTCCAACCCGGTGCTCGCGCCCATCGAGTTCTTCCCCCCCATCCCGCTGCTGGACTGGGAACTCCTGTCACAGCCGCAGACGGGCGCCAACAACCGTAAGGTGCACTATGCCGCCGGCAAGACGCTGGGCGGCACGTCAGCCATCAACACCATGGCCTACCATCGCGCCACCAAGCAGACGCACCAGCGCTGGGCAGACGTTGCCGGCCACGCTAGCTACACTTGGAACAACATGCTGGAATACTTCGTCAAGTCGTCGACGCTCACGCCCCCGGACTGGATCAAACGCGCCACGCTCAATGCCAGCTTCATATTTGACCCAACTGTCTTTTGCTTCAACTTGCTGTCCTCCTCCTGCGGGCCCCTCCAAGTGTCGTACTCCAACTGGGTCGACCCGACCAACACATGGTTCGCCGTGGCGCTGAAGGCAATCGGGTTGGGTCCGAACCTGTTTGGCTTCAACAGCGGCTTTCTTTCCGGCGGCGCATACACGACTGAGACCGTCGACCCGGACTCGGCCACCCGGTCGTCGTCGCAGACGAGCTACCTCACCTGGGCGCTCCAGAACACTCAGCTCAAGGTCTACAACAGGACCTTGGCGTCCAAGGTCCTGTTCTCAGCCGGCAAGGCCACGGGCGTAACCGTATCCACCGAGGGGACGTCGGCCTACACCTTGACGGCGACCAAGGAGGTTATCCTCTCGGCAGGCACGTTCCACTCGCCCCAGCTTCTCATGCTCTCCGGCGTCGGGCCCCGGGCTCTGCTCAACTCGCTGAGCATCCCCGTCATTTCCGACCTGCCGGGCGTCGGACAGAACCTCCAGGACCCCATCTTCTTTTCGGTCCAGAGCGGCGTCAAGACCCCCTCGCTTGCCAGCGAGCTGGCCGACCCCAACCGACTGGGGCCCAACCTCGCATCGTATGCCAACAACAAGGGGGGCCCTTACAGCTCCCCGGGCGGCTACATTGCCTTTGAAAAACTGCCGGCCGCGTCCCGCTCCGGCTTCTCGGCCCGCACGACCTCCCTCCTCGCGTCTCTCCCCGGCGACGTGCCCGAGATCGAGTATCTTGCGGGCAGTTTTGCCGGCACGGGCAACGGCGTCACCACCGTCGGTGATCTTAGCGCCGCCGTCCTCAACCCTTTCTCCCGCGGGTCTGTCACCATCTCGAGCGTCAACATTACGGACCCGCCCGTCATTGACATGGGTTGGCTCACCGACGCCGCCGACGCCGAGGTCGCCGTCGCCGCTTTCAAACGCCTCCGTCAGGCGTGGAGCTCGCCGCTCCTCGCCAGCTGGAAAGTCGGTCCCGAGGTCACGCCGGGCGCAGCGGTCCAGACGGATGAGCAGATCCTGGCACACATTCGCAACAACGCCATCCAGATATGGCACGCGAGTGCCACCAACGCCATGGGCACCAACCCGGCCGACGGCGCCGTGGTCGACTGGCGCGCCAAGGTCTTTGGCGTCAACGGGCTGCGCGTCGTAGACGCCTCGGCTCTGCCCTTTGCGTTGCCGGGCCATCCCCAGGCCACCATCTACGCCTTCGCTGAGAAGATTGCGGCCTCGATTTTGGCAGGCAACTGAGGGGCGTGATATCGTTCTGGCCTTGACGTGTGCTGGTTCGCAAAGAATCATCCACGCTGCCTTCACCTACCACCAACCTACTAAGATATAGTAATGTAGACAGGAGTGTAATTTATTGTGTTATAATTATTTGATTTCCTGTTGTTGACCATGGTATTGTGTATTACAGCACAGAAACGACAGAGGTGCTTACCTTACTATGTATATACATGAAAACAACCAACGATTAGGGATAGCTGAAGCCCAGCCTTACACCCTGGAATTTCTCACTCGACATTCAGCAGCTTGCACAGGCGTTCCCCGGCCGGCCCATCGCCAGACCAGCCCCATCATCGTCTCCCCGAGTCCGGATGGACGCGAAGCGGGCTCACACCATATCAAGAGCCAAGCTATCCCGTCGAGTCCGCTGAGTCGAGGCGTGCCATGGCTTTCTTGATCTCCTCTCTCGCTGACCAGCCGTACAGCTTGGCGTTCACATCGCCAATTGCTAGTTTTGCTTGTTTCAAAAGAGTACCAGTTAGCAATTCGGGAATCTCCTCACGTTAGCCGCCCAGTGGACTCGGTAATCAATTCACTTACCGATCGACGGAAAACGGGTCATGACCCAGAGAAAGCAATACATGGAGTACTCCTCCACTACGCTCATGTTTCTCTTTCCGCTGTCCAGCTTCCGCCCCCGCGCGGCAATTTCCGCGATCCGGGGCTGACGGATGCTATAGAAGAGCTTCAATGTCTGCGCCACCGCATCTTTCTCTCCGTCTATCCACAGGGCGTCGTGGGAGGTCTCAGCCGAGGCCTCGGAGCCATAGGCCTTCTTCAGGGTCTCGGCGAGCAGCAATGATAGCGTCTGCGCATCTTCCAGCGCCTGGGACGCGCCTTGGCCGGTAGTTGGGCTCAAGGCGTGTGCTGCGTCGCCGATCAGAACGATGCCCTTCTCCCCCCAATGGGGCAGATCTGGAAGCACCCATGTGGGGTAGATGCTTTCGATCTCAGCCCTGGAGACAATGTCTCGCACAACCGGGTCGGCCCATCCGCCATGGCGTTCCCTCATCTTGGCTTTGATTTCGTCGACGTCGAGGTTGGTGCGGGAGGGAAGTGAGTCCGTCTCAAAGGTCGACCACCACATGAGGGAATTGTCCGAGGCGGGCGCGCCGCTCGCATATCCGAAAAACCCATTCCGGCCAAAGGTAAATACCATGGCTTTGTTGTCGGCCACGCGCTGCGGCAGTGGAGCCTTCATGATTCCCCCAACTCCTGACGCTCCTCTGTTGGCGTCAGAGGTAAAGAAGAGAGTCAGCTCCTTTCACCCAAAATTCACAAGACAACAGCAGAAGAAAGCAAAAAGAACCCAAAAAAGAAGAAAGGGAATCCTCACGTATACACAGGCGCGTACTTCTCCTCGGCCTCGCCCTCCCCAAAAAGCGCCCTCCTCACCACACTCTTAACCCCGTCAGCCCCAATCACCAAATCACACTCCTCCTCCCCGCCGTCCTCAAAAACCACCACCACCACCGCCGCCGCCGCCGCGCCCCTACCCACTCCCCTCCGCACTCTCGACACCCGCCTGTACTCGACCGCGTCCCGGGCCACCGCCGCCCTCAAACAAGCCCACAGGCCGTGCCTGGTCGAGCTGACGCACACCTCGGGGCGGGCGCGGGGGCCCTCGTACCCGCCGCGGTCCCCGGTCTCGCTCATGCCCAGCGTCCAGCCGTTCTGGCCCATGAAGACGAAGCGCTCGCACGGGAACCCCTGCGCGGCCACGGCGCCGTGGACGGCCGGGTCCAGGTCGCGCAGCACGCGCATGCCGTTGGGGGAGACGCCCAGCCCGCCGCCGACGATGGCGGTCGAGGCCGAGAGGGCTTCGAACGAGTTTTGGGGGCCCGCCGCCGCGCCGTTGTTGCCGTCATTGCCGTCGTTGCTGTTGTTGTTGTTGTTGTTGCTACTATCGCTGGGGCGGCGGCCGCGCGGCCGGTGCGACTCGTAGATGTGGATGGTGTGCGGAGGCCCCCCCGCGGGCGGGCTGGGGAGGTGCTTTTGGAGGTAGATGTAGGTGGCTAGGCCGGAGATGCCGGCGCCGACGATGATGATTTTCATGGTGGTGACGGGATGTGGCGATTATCGGGGGGGTTTTTTTTTTCCCGTCTTTCCTTTCCTTTCTTTCCTTTTCTTTTCTTGTCTTTTACTCGTCCTTTTTATCTATGCTCAGCGGACGACAACGGTATTTGGCATGTGGTACTGTAATGAATGAATGAAAGAGCTCGAATACGAAGGACGCGTATGCAACGCGTAAGTGGCTGAAAGTTCCCAGCAAGCAGCCCTTGGCAATAACGTTGACTAACTAGAGTGAGTCTGAGACGTTGTTGGGGCTTTAGCTTCAGCACCAATGGAATCGCTCGGTGAAGAGGCAGAGAATAAGACGGCGAAATCGCTAGGCCGACACCAGAGCATTACTGTATTTATATGTATATACATACATACAGTAAGTACCGTACCTTGCACGCCGCCGCGCCAGGAGTTTTTCCTCTTTTCCCTTTCGTTCCTCAAATTTGGTTCACTTGTAGAGTCGTTATCACACAATCAGGCGCAATATACCTCCAAGACCGTTACATTGGATTAAACTTCCCTTCTTTCGTCGTCAGTTGTCAAGGAGACTCCTGGGCGAAAGATACCTTGCCCTTTTCAACCCACTCCCTCTTGAATAGCCAAACCAAGCCGGAGCGAGTGGGATCGTTCCATTCGCTCCCTGACCATCGTCCTACAATTCCAAGGGGCGTAAGTGACCCGCTCATGCTCCAGTCTCCAGGCCCGGAACTCGAGGGGGATCGATATAACGTGATCTCGTGAGCCTCATCACTAACATATTCTCCATGGAGGCAAAAGCGCCCGAAGCCATCAATCCCGTCCTTCGCCTCTACGGACCAGTGGCTGCCCTGCCAATAATCTCCGCGCCATTCTTCGCGGTCGACGAATTGAATTCCCCGCATACGCTGGAATTCCCAGCAGCCGCCGTCTTGGGATTGGTGTGTGTAGAAGCCCATCCACTCGTTGTCTCCGTGATCGATGAACAACTGCCTGGCGTTGTCTACAAACCACCACTCCCAGCCCGGTTGTTTGGTGTATTTTTGAGGGATCTCGTTTCCGGGGTGCGGGAGGTCCATCATCATGTCCGCCGAGTTAACCTCGCCGTTGAGGATGTTTCTCAAGAACGGGAGCCTTGGAAGGCGAGGGAGCTCGTCTCCCGCTTTTGCATTCTGCTGTCGGACAAGCCAGATCACCGGGGCGACAATCAGAACGTCAGAGTCCGTGGGTCCTACAAACCCCGCCGAGTAATCATGATCCTCGGACAGGAGGGGGACCAAGCCGGACACATCAACGGCATCATTTCCAAGACTCCCGACGGCCACGCAAAAAGCAAGCATTCGAGCGATGCGTCGAATGGTTCGGCTGGTAGAATTCCAGGATGGTCTGGTTTGGACGTAGTCGCGCCAGTATTCTGGATCATACATATGCTTGGCGAGAGTGGCGAGAACCCTGGCGGCGCGAGCGTCGACGACGGTCGGGTCTATAATCGGCACAAGAGTGTTAATTATTAGAGTGAAATGAGTGGACAAGGTAGCCAGGTCCAGCTAGCCCCCCTTACAAGCAAACACGGTCAGCACGGTAAGAGTGCTCAATGTGTCCTTCAATAGCGGGATCCAGTCCTCTAGGTGTGTGATGAGCGGGTTTTGGCCGGAATGAGCGAGGTCATCACAATGGAGCAGCTGTTCCATCTGGCCGATCCGGGAAGGCAACGTGATTGCCGCTGCGGCAAGCCGAGCCCACAGCTCCCTTCTCGTGGGCCATGGCTCCCATTTGGGCAAGGCATAACCTCCGTTGCTGTCGTCACTCTCTTCCTGCTCGGCCAGCTTGTTTATCATCCAAGCTTCTGGAACAGGCGCGTCATCCATCATCAACTTCCGGAAGTTGTCCTTGCTGGTCACGTAGTCTGACGTGGGGGGCCCGAGCTGTAGGGAAGGCATCATTACGTGAGTAAAAACTAATACTCTACGGAAGAAGATAATTTCGAGAGAAAAAACAATGAGTTGTAAATCTTACGTGCTTAAAAACACATAGCCGCAGAACCTCCTTACCATTGCAAATCTCGTAGAGGCGGCGACATGTCCTGCTCAAAGCAATCAGGTCGCTCGGGTGGCAGACTGAACCAATCCATTGAATTGTCTCGGCGGGGAGACGCGTGATGTGCGCTGTTCCTTCCATGGTGCTTGCTTCAGAAGCAGAAGACAGAAAGAAAGAACGAGGAAGAAGGTAAGACGCAGCGGAAGTCGCCGAAACTTTATGCTGGGCCACTGGTGCCTAGCCTAGGTCCCAGGATGGTCGGCTGGCAACCTAGTAGTGGGGGCCAGGAAAAGGCAACAGGCAGGAAGAGTGCTGACGTTTCCTTCGACACTGTTTATCATAAGTGCTCGCAGCACCTAGTGCGTAATGATACCAGCACCCAGTGATGATATCAAAAATTCCTCCGCGCTTCACCATAACTGTTTCACAACACTCCCCTTCCGGTGCCCCTTTCGCGATGTGGGGTTTTTCTAAGAGTAATACGTGAGTGCCAAAGCGTCTTGGGCATACGGGATCAACTCATTCTAAAGGTTTAACGTATCATGACGTCCATCTTGCCCAACATGAGAGGGTCGCTTGCAAGGTCATTGTCCCGCATGGCCTCGTCGATATCATCCCTCTCGCGCGGGCGGGAATACCCAGTAACCGAAAACATCCCTCGCCCCCTTAGAGCATCCAGCATCGACTTCTCCAATACAACACCGTCGATGAACCCAACCCTTTGATACTGTGCATCGTCGCTGCCTAACCTCTTGAGTATGAGTCCGAATCGATGCTCAATAAAGCCTTCCTCCAGCACGTGGGGCAATCGGGTGAGGAAGACGACAGACAAGTCTGCTGTATTATCAACCGCCATGTCCGGATCGTCAAAACCGCCTTCGATCCAAATGCTAGCCCCAGAGCCCACCTTCATATGGACCGCAATATCAGCCACCTCCGAACGGCTCGGATTCTGCCCGAACAGTGAGCGCAGAATCGGAGCCTGGGCCTGCCGGCGCCGAACAGACACCACAGCAAGCAGCGGCGCCTTCAGCGACAAACACCCTCCCGCCAACCTTCCATACGGGTCCTGATCCTTCATGACCGTCGAGTGGCCAATGTACTCGGCCAGAGGCTCAAAGTCAGCCATCTTGGCCTTCCAGCGCGCCCGTTGCGTGTACCACGTGTAGACGGGGAACTGCACGGCGCCAATAACCGACGCCCACGACCAAGACGGCGCCACATACTCGGGCGTCGAAGCAAGCGTCTGACCCGGCCGAGCTTTGCACCACAGCAGCCCCTCCAGCAGTCCTGACCTCCACAGCCCGGCGAGATACTCACCGCCGCCCGCTGTCGTTTCCCGCGCCACGGCTTGTGCCAGACCGGACAGGGCCGGCAGTCGGTCCGCGTGTTTGGTGATGCTCCGCGCCGTGTAGTCGCCCACCATCCTGTACCAGTCCACCCAGTTGACGTTTTGTTCCAGTTCGGTGCTGGGGTTGCGGTCTGGGCGGGAAAATACCGAGGCGTCGGCGGTGGTGGTGGTGGTCGTGGTGGTGGCTGTCTTGCAGAGGCGCTTCAGGTGGCCTCCGCCGTTCTGGGGCACTGCGTCGCCGTCCTCGCTGGCGCGCATGCGCTCGCACTCCCAGAAAACTTGGTGAGAGCCGTACTGCAGGGCACGTACCGGCAAGGCGCGCTCCTGGAGACACCATGCTCGTGAGCTGATGGGTTCTTTGGCGAGGTTGTCTGGCCCCGCTGGGTCTGACCAGCGTCGTCCCTTGGGGGGCAGCAGCTGGAGGCAGAGGGATTGTCTTCCCGCGGCGGCGGGTGGTAAGCGCACCGTGTTTGGGATGTCTCGTGGGCGGAGGAACCCCGTGTTGTCGGCATCGCTATTCGCAGCGTTGAGGACGAGATGGGCGTTGCGATAGACGTTGGCCATTTGCGCCGCCTCTCTTGCCCAGTCCTCGGCATCGTCTTGAATGATGCAGAGGCTGTCAATCCACAGATACCGCATGCCCAGGCTGTCGGTCAAGGTTACCGCGTCTCGGAATGTCTGAGGTAGAGCGTCAATGTCGATGCCGTCCATCCGTAGAGGAAGCGTCGGGTGCGTCGTCGTGAAGGGCGTCCCGCCCTGGCCCCAGCAATGACTGAGCGCCACATAGCGAGCATCCCCTGACGGCTCGAGAGTTTGAGAGTCTCGAAGATAAATCCTCCCGGAGGCCGGCACAACCTCCAACAAGCGGGTAGGCATCCATTTCCCTGCGCCGGCGGGCGGGCTGCAGGCCTCCCCGTGACTACTCACGCACGCCTCCAACCAGCCTCGAGCAATCGCCAGGCTCTCCGGTGACAAAGGGTTGGCGTGGACGAGAGGATCTATATCAAGTCCGTTGTGTATTCCGTCCGCTGTCGCGTGACCATTCCTCTCGTGTGTGATGCGCAGCTCCGCCCCGACGGGATCAAGGACGTTGAAGGATGCCCTCGCGCTGGGCCCGCATTTCACCTGCAGAAAGACAGTGGACTTGTTCTTCCGGCCATCATCACCCACCATCCTCGTCCGCCTCAAAACCTTCGGAGTAATCCCAGGTGCGTTCCGGTATGCCGTAATCTGGTTGACTGGGTCGTTGAGTCCTGGTGGGGGGTCTTGGGGGTCAAACATGGCGTCCACCACAGCCTGCGCGACCACCACCTCGCGGCTCAGCTGCCAACATTTCATGATGATCTTGCAGAGAGCGCACGAGGACGACGAGGCGTCGACGTTGGCCAGTGTGTTGTGCCAGGGCGACTCGAGATGAATCGAGCCGGTGGCTTGGGGGTCTCCCCCCCGCGACAAGAGGCGCTCAGTGGCGCCATAAATATCAAGTCCCGCACAGGGACCGCAGAGAGTGTCTTCCATTCCTTGACCGTTGTCGTCCTGGAGGGAGCCAAGAAAAGAAACGCCCTGGCTGGATCTGCAGTAGGAGGAGTGTTGGCGGGGAGATGGTGGCTTCAGTAGGCTGCCGCGACATCGCGCCCAATCCCCATGCCGCTGCTGCTGCTGCCATGGGCAAAGGGGTTAGGGTAGGGTGTGTCTTGAAAGTCTAATGCTTGATGATTTGCTCGAGTTGCTTTCAGCCTCAGACCCCTGAGACCAGCCTCATGCACACATCAATCATATCGTCAGGATGTAATATCCAACACCTCGGGCAACACAGACATACATACATATGCCATGTATCAAGCGGCATTCGCAGGCATTCAAGCGCAGAACACTACATCTCATGATATATGCACGCTCTGTTCCCAACTGAATGCGCCGCCGCTCAATGCCGATGCATGCCAAACCCCGTACCCAAATGTTGAACAAGCAGCACCCAGCACCCAGCACCCAAACCAAACGCCTCTCTCTGCCATTCACTCGCTCCAACTCATGATTGGTGCGCTCGTCGAGGGATCATGATCAACCCACGGAGATAATGAGCCATTGACATCCTCATCCCATTCATACTGCCCAAACTCATCAAACCCCGGCCGACATCAAACTGACTTGCAAAATATACATACATATGAGAACGTGATCTTTTAAAAACGACCGGATGGTATCAAGACGCTTGATGAACCCAAACGACGCACCCAAACCCCCAACACAAAACCCCGGAAGAAACAAAGAGACGAGAGACCCCGGGTATCCATCGATGTGTCCTACGCTCCCAAAAACCCTAACATGCAATCAACTCAACACCCATCATCATCATGATGATATGATATGATATGATAAGAACAAAGACAGACAGACAGACAGACAAAAGAAAACATCTCCTCCCCGCCATTTCCCACTGCGTCTCACAAGATCACTGCACCTTCCTCGCCTCGAAAAGTCCCAAACTCAACGCCGTATCATTCTCGCCCACATTCGGCGTCGGCTCGCTCAGCGTCTCCCAGCGCCGGTACTGAAACACACTCAGCCTCTCCCCCGCCTGGCCGCGATCAAACCCCCACAGCGCCGCCGGCGTGCCGAGCAGGCCACTAAGCATGGCATTGACACCACCGCCACCGCCACCGCCACCGCCAGCAGCAGTAGCAGCAGTAGCAGCAGCAGCAGCAGCAGCAGCAGCAGGCGCAGACCTCCCGCCCCCAGGAAGAAGGCCCTTCTCCCTCGTCGAGAGCATCAACCACCCGCCGCCCTCGCCGCCGTCCGTACCAGCCGCAGAAGCAGCAGACCCAAAACTAAACAGATACCGCAGCCGCGCATCCCCGCCCGCGCACTCCCGCACCGCCCGCACACACATCGCCCTGGCGTCCTCGGCGAGGTTATCCACCAGCAGACACGACAGGTCAAACACGCGACGGCTCAGCAGCGGGACAGCATCGGCGACGCTAACGCCGGTGCCGCTGCCGGTGCCGGGCAGATTCAGGGCGTCGAGCTCCTGCATCAGTCCGGCACACGCGACGAGCATCTTGGCGCGGACGTCGTTGGTGGGTTTGGAAGGGTCGAAGGCGTGGGCGTGGAGGGTGACAAAGTTGAGGGCGAGGGGCAGCCAGTGGGTGAGGACGGCAGATTTAGCAGCAGCTGTTGTGTTGTTGGTATTGTTTACTTCGTGGAGGGCGATCATGTCGACTGATTCGGCGGCAGCGTCGGACGAGGCGAGGAGTTCCCAGAGGTCGACCAGCTTGTCGACGATTGAGGGCGAGAGCTGCGGTTGGCGGGCGCCGGCGGGACTGCCACGCATGATAGCGTCGATAACCGAGAGGAGGTTCTCGGCCATTTGGTGATTTTGCGCGAGGGCGGCGTCTGTTGTTGGCGGGCTGCGCAAGGACGGTAGAAGCTCCAGGAAGCGGTTCTGGGCGCGGATCCTCAGGTGTTGGGTGATTTCCGGACTGAGGCAGCTCAGCATGCCTACCCACGAGATGTTGCCTGCGCCAATGGCCTTGTCCATGGCGTTGGCGAAGAGCTCGACGTGCGACTGCTGCCGGTCCGCGGCTTCTGGGCTGGCTTGGTCGTTTGAGCTCAGGCTCAGGGCGAGCTTCACCTGACAGAACGGCAAGGTGAACTCATTAGTAAGTTCAAGAACCTGATCAAACGTGACTTGTACCTCAGCGTCCGCAGTGGGGATCAACAACTTAGTTGTCACGCAGTCGATCCAGCGGCTCACGTTCGGATTCGGATTCCTCACGCCCAATGCCCGCGCGACTCCGGTGGCGTCCCTCAACACGAGGCGCTTGAGTAATTCGAGTAGGTTCGTCAGAACAGTGTCAGATTCCAAGGGGAGGCTTTCAAAGTCGTTCTGCCCCCTTGCATAAGAGTACTCGGCTGTTGCAAGGAAGATAAGACCGAGAACCTCCTTTGGGCATTCCCTGATTGCCTGCTCCTGGAGGATGGCGAAGCGGTATACTTCATCCGCTGTCAGGAGGTCGTCTTGTCGAATCGGCGCCGTAAGCAATTGCAGAACTTCCTGCATGTACCTTGTCCGGTATGTAAAATGTACCACCTGTGGTGTGGTATTACCTGCGGTCGGCGTCCGCGCAGTGGCCGCTCCTTGGCTGGCGGGAAAGTCTGAAGCTGTTGCCAGGATAGCACACATGTCCAGACACCCCACCGAGACAAGCAGCGGCAATATCCTGAGGATGGACGGGCGGTTTCCGAGCGTGCGAAGGTACAGGAGCCATTTGACCATGAATCCGTCGAATTGTTGTGTGTTGAAGAGCCGCAGCCGGCCCAGCAAGCTGCTGTAGGCGCGCTGCTTGTCGGGCGCCTTATCCCAGCTGGCTTGCAGGCGCTGCACCACAGTTTGAAACAACCGATCCATGGTGTTTCGGTCGAGACTCGAACCGCCCGCCAAAAGCTTCTCGATCTCCTCGTGCAGTTCGCCTGCGTCATCCTGCAGCTGAGCAACCATGTTATCCGATACGGGCGAACACACATCCACGGGATTCTGGCGGTCGTTCAGCGCCAAATCCTTCTTCAATTGTGAGGCAAGCTCTTCCATCCCGGGCATCCTGGGGGCGAGGGTAACGAGGGAAGCCAGAAGCGGGCGGAACGCGATGCTTTGCTCTTGGATCGCTGCCTTGAGGCGCTGATGGAGGGTGCGGAACAACGGTAAGGCATCACCCAGGGCGGAGAAGATGAAGAAGTGCCGACTGACGGTGTCAGCAATGGCGGCTAGGGTCTCGATGGACGAGTGTTTCGCAAGCGTCTTCAAGATGTCTCCAAGCATGTAAAAGTCTTCGGCAGCCTCAAGGACTGACCGAACAGCGTAGAAGATGGCGGGCGAGATGTCCGGGGCCTGTCCGCCTTCCCTTTCCCTCTCTTCGGCATGGGCAGCAAAGCTGGCGCGAAGCCAGCAACCAATCTCGGCCTTGAGCGCTCGGTCTGCGGCTGCGATCTTATTCGTTAGCTTCTTGAGCGAGAGCGGCCTTCGCTCCACCATTGAATCGGCAGGGTCCATCGGCATCCCTAACGTATGCTTCAGGTGCTTCACAGCCAACTCCGCATTTTGCGCCTCGTCTGCTACATTGAACGAGGCGCGCCGGAGGATTCCGCCTCTGAGGTCTCGCTGAGACGGAGCAAGAGCATGAGTCGGAATCTCGGCCAGGAGACGGGTCGACCCCGGCCCGTCAGCTAAGACGTCTGAAGGGTTCCTTACCCCTCCGCGGGCAATGAGCCATTGGATATAACGAGGGACTGCGAAGACACCAGACCGGACAAGCTCACAAACGACGTGATAGAGCGTGGCCTTGCGCCGTTTCTCTTCGCAGGCGTCCATCTCAAGAAAGTCCAACACGGCCATGGTAGGGTCCAAACCCAATGTGCTCCAGTGTTGCAAGATCCGACTTGTTACGTAGATTTTTGCAAGTCCAGGGCGGTAGAGAGATGTGCACCATTCGAGCAGAGCTCTCGCCAATGCTTCCTTATCCTTGGAAATCCCCCAACACTGTGCCGGCAGCCCGGTCGGCATAGGGGCTTGAAGGGTTCCGTCGAGCGTTCGCACCAGAATATGTCGGACGGCGGGTTGCGACCGGTTGGCGGCCGCCGCGAGCTGCTCGTTCCGAAGGTTGATGGCACCGAATGAGTTGTGCCGGGCCTCGTCGCCAGGGGGGAGGCACGCTTGTAGAGCATCTCGATACTTTGACCAAGTTAATGGAGACACAAAGTTCTCAGGGCTGCTCAATATCAACGTGTTCAAACACTGCGACAAGTTCGCGAGCAACGGGTGCAGTATGTCCTTGTCAGGATGATTATATATCTATGAAGGTGTAAGCATCTATATCTATATCTTGCACGAAAAAGGCGCCAGCGATCGCGTACTAAGTGGTGATGACTGATGAGAGCGGTGACCAGCCTGCGGCCGTACTTCCTGAGTCTGAGCAAGTCTTTCCAGTATAACTGGATAATGAGCATCCACATGGGAAGCTTGGCTTCGGAGCTGTTTTCGAGATTCGAGACGAGCCATTCCGAGTAATGCTCGCGGTCGAGTAAATGCTCGGCGTACAGATGCGCGGCCAACCGAGTTCTGCTGTGGCGTTAGTCTGGCAACCGGATGGGTAGAAGGGATAAACACTCACGCGTAGTACACCTTGGCTTTCCAGTCCTCCTCGTCAAAGGAAAAATACACATGTTCGATGAACTGCTCAACCGAAACAGTCCAGTCTTTTATCCACCTAGTCTCACCGCCCATTACCAACGTGCTGACGCCCTTCCGCTTCGTAGCTCGTATCTCGTTTGCGCCGACGCATTTTATGAGCCAAACAGCCCGATCCGTCGGGACGTGTTTGTTCAAGCATTGCTCCAGAAGTACTTTACCGCGGATGCCGTGGGGTATTGTCCTGCTAAGCCGCCGAAGCGAAATGGCGGGGTTTGCGAGATCCCTCAACCAGGCCTCCCGCTTGGTGTCGGTAATGGTGACTCGGGGCGGGGGCTTGAACGTCCAAGGCGCCGTGATCTGGCCGTTGTGTCTCCTCTGCCCCAACACCGCCGTGAAGACGGATGACAGGGCGGTAAGCCCTGTCTTATGCTTCAAAGCCGGAAACAGTGTCCCTTTCGCCGACTGCGTCTCGGCCGAGGAGAATTGGCCTTTGTCGTAATATCCCTGCCGGATTACACTCTCCGAAAACTGGTCTTCTGGAGGACTCCCCGCCCAAGGCACAAAATCTGCGAATCCAGTCTTCGGCGGCGGAGCCAAGCTACCGGTCCGTGTCTGAGAATCGGCGTGTGTCGAGTACCGCGGGGCAGCAGCCGGCGTCTCAATCGAGAACGGTTTGGGACGAGTGTCTCTCCTGGTTGGATTTGCGCTGGGCGGCGGCGGCATCTCGCGACGCGGCGCGCTGGCGACAAACGGCGGAGGACGTTGAGGCATGGGCAGAGGAACGTCGACCTCGACACTTAACGGATGGATCGAGAGATGGGGACTCATGTCTCCTAGTTCGGAGGAGTCGGTCGGCGGCATGATGCGCGACGGTGTGAACGCCTTGGAGGATTCGACAGCGCTCGGAGACTCGGTGAGCGCGGCATGTGGGAGCGTATCGGTCGAGTCATGGGAGAATTCCAGCTTGAGGCGCGAGCCGCCGCGCCGCTGGGCGCCGAGTCGAGCTGGCGGGCCATCGGCGGGATCGACGGGGCTGAAGTCGTAAAATGCAGCGTCCTTGCGTACGGGAGACGGCGGCGGATACTGCTGCTGCTGGGAGAGGGCGCGCTGGTGGGCGGCGGCCGGGCGCTGCGACAGGGTCGGCCCGCTCAGCTTGTGCTGGGGCGGTCGCTGCTGGACGCCCAACGTGGGCCGGGAGGTCATCACAAAAAGGGGAGCGACTGCGCCATGCCGCAAGATTTCGGCGGTGATGGATAGTTGATTTCGATGGGTTGGAAGGTCGAAGATATCGGATGGCGATGGTGATGGCGATGGCGGCTGGCGATGGGCTGAGGTCGGAGCGCCCGCTGCTCGAGAGCGAACCCCTGTAACGACAAAATCCCTATGGGCAACTAGGCCGGTCTTCGGGCGGATGCCACGGCTGCTAGGGCTGTTCGATTCGCGCTTCGATGATGCGGAGCAACAAGGTTTGACATTGGCGATGGAAAAAGAAATGGAAATTCAGGGTGTGTGCAGCGGACTTCAAGACGCAGACGCAGACGCAGACGCAGACGCAGCAGCACTGTATGAGTGGTTTGAACAGCGAAGTAAGGCGGGTCGCCCAGATAGGCACGAGGCAAGCACTGGCAAGGTAGGTGCAGGTAAGGTAGGTAGTCGGGTGGTCGGCAGGTAGCCCCCGGATATGCTGAGGCTTGGGTTGGGCTGCGGGTTGCGGGACCCATGGGTCTCTGGGCGATGGCGTGCACACGTCCCCCCAAATCGGGAAGCAGGGGTGGAACGTTACCGTGCTTTCACCACCTGCACACAGTGCTTCCGTGAGGAGGTTTCGAGAGCCACTCAGTACATGGCAGTCGATCGGTGTCGGACAGCGGGTAGAACGGCATATCCGATACATTGCTAGGTAGGTGGAATGCGTCCCCCGTCACACACACTGCAGTCTTCGGCAGCTCACTTTGAAACGCGGAATATTGCCTTCATATGCTGTATAAGTGAGCGGCATCTAGAAAGGGCTCACCGTGCGAAGATCACTCTTGCTCGTTGCCGGCCTGTCTTGGCGGTGCTCTGGTCGCAGGCGTCTGGGTGCTGTGGTTCGCTACAGATGCGGGTTGGCTATCATCTTTCAGCTGCCACTTATTCCATCGCAATCCTACCATCCTGCAGTCAGCGGATAGCGAAAAAAAAGATGCCGCGGGATGGAATGCCCACATCAGTCGGGGGTTTGGCCAAGTGGATAACCGGGAAAACTGCGTCGGTGGTTGGGCATCTTTGTGCAACCATCTCTGCAGTGGCCGACGGATTTGTGATGGCTCAGATCGCGGAGATTGCCGCCCGTCCGGGCCGTTGCTGTTGAAGTTCTGCCGCTCTCTGCGAAATCAAGGTGCATGGCTAGCCCGCATGTCTTAGTCGCTTCCGCCAGGATGCCCGCAGGTCGGCTTACGAGCCATTTTAACCTTGACGCAGTCGCGCAGGTACGTTGGCATATTGGCACGTCAGACAGATATCCAGGTCCGGGCACGTTGTTGAGATTCGTTGTTGCGATTCCGTCGTCGCCAGACAACATGCATCTGGCCATTTTGGGATACACCAACGATTGGGGTCGTTGCAAGGGGGCGAGGTCCTGGCCCCTTGGTCTACCGGTTGCCGGCAATGGGAGAGAAAACCGCCGGGTGGCCGCTCCGGACACTCCGTTGGCGAGGCCTGAGGTCAGATTGCGCGTGGACGGAGAGTGAGGAGAGGGCGGGCCTTCAGTTAGCGGGCGCGGGCGTTAGCGTGCCACTCCTGGAAACTCTTCCGCGCCCCCGGGTTCTGCTTTGTGGGGCACACAGCTACCTAGTTAGGGGGTTGCATTGCGCTTGGCGACGACAGCGAAAACACGTCGCCGCCAGGCACGCCGAGGCATGTTACGTACTTGACCGTCATCACAACACCTGCACAAGCCAATCGCCATGGAGTCCAACAAAGAGAAAGACATGAGGCAGGCGGACTTGAGTGAGTACTGAGTACCGAGAGTCTCTGGATGCGACGGGTGATTCCAGCGAAGAGCTTGCGCGCTAACCTCAACCGCGACCGTAGTCATTCCGTATCAAGAGCCCGCGCCGAAAGGCGACAATGTCGAGTTTGCATCGACGCTCTCTTCTACCCTACCCATGGCCGCCATTTTCATGCGGAACAAATACATTGGATGGTAAGCTCAGCGCGATGCTACGGGTAACAGGGGGCGCCATTCCACCGTTTCTAGGGGACTTTCAACTGCACAACACATCTTCGCACCGCAACCGCCACATGTATCATGGCGCCAAAATCGCAATAAACTGACGAATCAATGATCTAGGGGCGCCGTTGTCTTCAGCTTACAGAGCTGGCTGGGCGAGAGCGAAGAGACCAAGAAGAGCACCAGCACACCGGGGTACTTTGGTGTCGGAATGTCATGTACGGCGTCTCGTTGCCCTCAACGCTATGTCATCGCCAACTGACTTGGGCTTCTTAGTAATGTCACTACTCGTTACATACCTACCGATCTTCCTCCCGCAGCCGGGCACGCAACAAGGAAGCGCCACGGGCGCTCCCCCGCCGGTCCCGGCATGATCGAGCGACGATACGAACCATGATACGAGCAACGATGCGAGACTGTTCCTCTTGAGAATACAGGAACATTTGGCAATACGTGAAAAGGGGATTGTGTGCGTGGATCCGGTCGGCCAGATGGTCTTGAAATTATGCCATGGTGAGCTGTACAGATATACCAATATATTTCTAATACATGAAGTCGTTCCATCTCTTCTACGCCGTCGGTGGCTGCCGAGTACGGCCGACAGCCGTGAGTGACAGGCTGCCACTCTTTCTCACACTTTAGCTCGATTTCAACGACGGTCACAACTAACAAGCGCGGCCACGTCCGCAACAAGAAATCGACTCCTACGGAAATGTCAGAGAAGTGCAGCAAAGACCGCTTTGAGAATCACAGTTTGCTCGCAGCCGTTCACATGACGGCCAACGGACAAAACAGAGTTGGGTTGACGCAACGTATGGATTAACGGGTCAAGTCACCCTCAGAAGTATACACATGTTCAAGTAGGGTATAGAAGAAGAGAATCATCACAACAACATCCAAGGCCCGAAACCCTGCTCTAATGCATTCACAGTCCCCCAATGTTCCGGTCGGGCATTCAACAGTCGCGGCCGGTGAGAAATTCGCCATCATGTTGATGCACGCCTGCTTCGCATCGTAACCTTGCCATCCATACCAGAGACCGCTCTACGATCATCAAGACTCGCCCACAAGTAACACGGGCGTCGGGCCGAAATTAGTTACTCCGGAGTGGTCTATGAGGATCCCTGGTTAGCCACCAATTGTACTGTGTACATGTTTGAGGCGGGAGAGTCAAGATCACCTACCCACAACCGTTAGGTGTCGTGACGCCGAAGAAGCAGTCATCGTCGCTCTTGGGGACGACCTGCTCAGGCTTGATGGGGATGGTAACGACGCCGGCGCTGACAAGCGAGACGCACAGCGAGAGCACGGCAGCGGCGAATGCGGCGGGCTTCATGTTGACTTGGGTAGGGTTCGGCGGGGGATTATGTGAGAGAGCTTCCGGAGCCAGTTGACCGCCGAGGAGATGGCGATGGAGAATAAAACAGAGGAAAATGAAGGTATTCAGACCAGCTGTTTTGAATTAGGAAGAAGAGAATTGGGTAAGCCTGCCTTGCGCCTGCGAAATGCCGATCAATTGCAAAGATTACACACAGAAGAAGAGAAGAAAGGAAGACCAATCGATGGCGGAACACTGGACGACGAGAAGCGCCGAGTCAATGATTGGGCGGCAAACTCCCGCCGCATCTGAAACCCGCCGCTACGACTCTGGTGGTCTGGGGCGGGCGGACCCGCAGCCACAACCAGCTCAACCACTTGGCGGAGGTCCCAAGAGTGTTACGGGTTTCAGGCTTGAAACCGGGGGTTCAGGCGTTGTGCAAAGTGCATCAAGAGCTCAGTATGTATTACTTGACAGACATCGCGGTCCAAATCAGGCTTAGTATAAGGCTTCCTCAATCCCCTTCCAGTTTACAACAGTGCTGTCTCTGAATGAAAAGCGATCATTGGAAGAAACGAGGGTTCAGCAGGCGGACAACCCTCAGCCTGGGTATTCAAGTGTTGCTGGGTGGCCCGATGTGGGCTCCAAAGTTCGCTTGGCGTCCATGGCTCAACAACCAGGCCCGAGCCAGGGTCCCCTTGGCAGGGATAAGCCACTACTGGAGGTTCCTGGAGGGCGATGATAAGACACCAATATCAGGCTCCTCGAGACTCCTCCTGAGCGTTGAGACAGTTGGATATCTTAAGTGGTTTAATTTTTATTTTTATTTTAATAATAAAAAAAAAAAGAAGAAGAAGAAGAAGAAAATAAAAGAAAAGAAAAGAACCCGATTATGGCAGCCGCCACACCGACCAGCTCCCCGATCACCTCACAATAGTCCCCGTTCCGACGGAATCCGAGAGAAACGCCGGGCAACCCGGCACCGACACCAAAACCCGGTTCAATCACCCACCGCAGGTCTTGACCTCCGACCCAGTGCCGGTCCAGCCTGAGCAATTCCGTGATCAATTCCTCCGAAGGGTAAAATACATCGACTACATAGTACAACATCTTCTCCCTTGACCTAGGAATAGAACCCGACCAATGGTCAGGACCCAATTTGATCTCCTTCCCTTGCAAATGGGATGTATGTGGCTTCCCAGCAACTCGATCCTGATCCAAAACCCCAGCCTCACATAACTCTTCCTGGATCGTTGCACGAATAGTTTTTGTGTTCCGCCAACATATCCTCCCAGGCTTCCTTGCCGGGGAACAATTCGTGCCCCTCCTGGCATCTTCCGGCACCTAGAGTTCGCCACAAGTAGAACGCCTCGATGTTGATGTGATGGAGGGGAAGACACCACCCACCCCCGGCCCAAGCCGTCCATGCTTTCCGACCCGTTGAGATTCTCTCATCCTGCTCGCGAATGAAGGCAAAGTCGACGGACTCTGGAATGCCCGACCGCAAACTCGCGTCAGGCCGCACCGCCTGAAATGATCCTGGCAAATACGGCGTCATGGAAATGCTGGTGGACGGCCCATTCGAGGGCCTGCTCTCCATCCATGCCCGCCTCCCTCGGATCATAACTACCTTACGTATGCATAGAACTCGAGCTCCGGAGCAATGATGCATCCCAGCCCCTGCGCAGACAAAGGGGCAAAGTTGTCGCACATACTCCCCCAAGGCCCAAGCCTAAGCCGTCGCCCCGACAGTCTGTTGAGGTCTGCAAGGAGACCTGATGCAGCACGTAGGGCTCGGCAATTGCCCATTCAAGAACGATCTTGCGTGAAAAGAGGCTCGCCTCGGGGAGAGCCCGCACTCCCGTCCCTTGCCAAGTCTTGTGCGCGGGCGAAGTCGAACCGGTGCCTGGTGCCTGGTGTCTGGGAGTTTAGGGATACTTTTATGAAAGTGATCCGGTTTTCTGCCGGAGACCCTATCGTGGTGCATCATCTCCCAGGGACGCTTGATTCCAGTATCAACGATACGATCGGTGGCCGACACCAGGGCCACGGGTTGTTCGCTCCGCCGGTTTTGATACTTTTGGAACTCGTTGAGCAACTTGCTGGTAAGAAAGGTAGGTAAGTGAGAGGTTGGACATTACCGCATAAAGCGGAAGCAGCCATGCAAATACCTACAGATGGGTAGGTAGGCAGCTATGACCTCTCCAAGTTCGTTCGACGTCGTCCAGAGTATGGTTGCCGGTGGCACTCATGACAGAGCCATTATCTGAAGACTCGATTAGGCAAAGTATGGTATATTGTGAGTTACGACATCGACAGGCCATCCATCAGCCATTGATGGTCCTAGTGGTCCATAAGGCAAGAATAAAGACTCCAAAGATAATACACACAATAAAACAGTCCGTAAACCGGCCAGGCAATCCCGCAGGTTCCAATCGTGCGTTTCTACGGAGGTTGGTCATCTCGGCCAGCTCGAGATCGACAAAACATAGCAGGTCAGAAGCTAGGAACGCAATGCCCCTTATTAATAAATTCTAACCCAACTGACGCATGCACACATACATCCATGTGACCCAACTAAACCATCGCCTATGCAGAAACGCCTTGACAGTCTGAAGCCCCGACGCCGAAGAATGCAAACAGAGGATGTGAGAACACAGGATTGTCCTTTAAAGAAAAAAAAGGGAAACAACCATGCACCAGCCCATCCATGATCATCTCATCCATCTCACCAAGCCCCATCAACAAAAAACCCAATCACCATCCCAACTTCTATGTGATGCAATGTCAAGCCGTCCCGGCTGCTTTAACCAACCTCTTAGGCGAGTATATCCGGAACTGCGCAAAGATGACACAATCCTCGACCATAGTGCCAAGCGATCCCAGCAGCCAAGGCAGCGCCCTGACAAAGTAGTCCCTCTCCTGGGAATACGCCATGACGCTCGCGCCATACGTGAAGTTGCCCGTCAGCGACAACAGGAAAAACAGCAGCGCCAGCCCCTCGCACGACTTTTCCCGGTAGTTTTTGATGATCTGCGGGATGCGCGCGCTACAGGTAACTCAGTCATTAGCCCAGGCCAATTCTCATTGAACCCTGAAATGTGAGGGCAGGAAGGAAGAGG